>OY757011.1:145077309-145539347 GCA_963580285.1 Lucinisca nassula | reverse complement strand
CTATTTTATTATAAGAGCCCAGCCAAGCGAATTTGTGTCTTCGAGCATTCCGTCATGACAAATTTTAACTGCGCATGCCCCCAGCCATTCAGAGGGGGCCAGGGATATGGCATTCTGTCTGAAGGTTCCTCTTGATTCACTGCTTGCATGAGCGAGCAGCGAAGGTTCTGGCGAGACTGCGCGGATGCGCAGGCTCGCCTGAACCTTCGCTGCTCGCATAGGCGATAAGTACCAAAATCGCTTGACGGGGCCCATATGTTGACGTCAACGACTTTTGTCATTGTATTACAAACACCGAATAACGACGTAACACTACATAAAATTATTTTCAATGGATAAGTAATTGATATCCAAACAAGTTTCAGCAAGAGTTTGACAGACTGACCAGACAAAACGATTTTTATAGCGATCTTTACAATAAACCGGAACTCTTAGTTTTAAAAGCGGGTTTTATGTGCGTGTTTTACCGATCATAAAAAAAATGTTCCTTCGAATGTGTTGAAGTCCCTGAGGAAGGCTTTGAGGGTGTCCTGTATCGCTTCTTCTGACCACCATGCCCATTTCTAGTTCTCCATAGAGGATTTTCTTATCAAAAAATAAAAATAGCACAATATATACAGCGGAATCCCTATACTGAGACCGCCTTTGGACTGTTCAAAAGTGGTCTGTAAGACCGCTTTTGAACAGTCCCAAAGGTGGTCTCCTTCTGGAGGACATTGGGTGAAAACACACACACACACACACACACACATACACACACGCACACACGCACACAAATATGTTTTTTTTTTTTAATCTAGGTAATCTTAATTGTGGAATTTCTCTGTTGTTCTGGTCAAATGTACGTAAAGTGCTAGTTAGTTGCTTTAGAAAATGTATTGCACGACCCGCAGAAAAAGCGACCGACTGAAGTCGGTGATTTTCTAAGAGTGCCCTAAAATATCACCGTGTCATTCTGTCATTCGGTCAATCTGTCAGTCTGTCAGTCTGTCTGTCCGTCCGTAACCCGTTTGTGAAAATTGGTGATAGTGACTTAACCGCTTGGAATATTTAAACAATTTTTGGCATACTGATAGATATCAATGAGCTCTAAACAATGAACTTGCGAAATAATACATTACATTTAATATAGCCTCGCCGAGGCGAAAAATGTGAAAATTTTCGAACTGCTTCTCCTCGGAAACCGTTGGGGCCGATTGAAGTCAAATTTCATATGGAGCCTCTATGGGATGGGGGAAACCAAAATTTGCTCATGGGGTCCAGGTCACATGACCAAAATGGCCGCCAAGCCATATATGGTCTGTCTGTCTGTCCGTCCGTCCGTAACCCGTTTGTGAAAATTGGTGATAGTGAGTCTTAACCGCTTGGAATATTTAAACAATTTTTGGCATACTGATAGATATCACTGAGATCTAACCAATGAACTTGCGAAATATTACATTCCATTTAGTATTGCCTCGCCGAGGCGAAAAAATGTGAAAATTTTCTAACTGCTTCTCCTCGGAAACCGTTGGGCCGATTGAAGTAAAATTTCATCTGGAGCCTCTATGGGATGGGGGAAACCAAACTTTGCTCATGGGATCCAGGCCACATGACCAAAATGGCCGCCAAGCCTTATATGGTCTGTCTGTCTGTCCGTCCGTAACCCGTTTGTGAAAATTGGTGATAGTGACTTAACCGCTTGAAATATTTAAACATTTTTTGGCATACTGATAGATATCAACGAGATCTAACCAATGAACGTGCGAAATATTACATTCCATTTAGTATAGCCTTGCCGAGGCGAAAAATCCGTAACCCGTTTGTGAAAATTGGTGATAGTGACTTAACCGCTTGGAATACTTTAAACAATTTTTTGGCATACTGATAGATATCAATGCGATCTAACCAATGAACTTGCGAAATATTACATTCCATTTAGTATAGCCTCGCCGAGGCGAAAAATGTGAAAATTTTCGAACTGCTTCTCCTCGGAAACCGTTGGGCCGATTGAAGTCAAATTTCATATGGAGCCTTTATGGGATTGGGGGAAAACAAAATTTGCTCATGGGGTCCAGGTCACATGACCAAAATGGCCGCCAAGCCATATATGGTCTGTCTGTCTGTCCGTCCGTAACCCGTTTGTGAAAATTGGTGATAGTGACTTAACCGCTTGGAATATTTAAATTATTTTGGCATACTGATAGATATCACTGAGATCTAACCAATGAACTTGCGAAATATTACATTACATTTAGTATAGCCTCGCCGAGGCGAATAAATGTGAAAATTTTCGAACTGCTTCTCCTCGGAAACCGTTGGGCAGATTGAAGTCAAATTTCATATGGAGCCTCTATGGGATGGGGAAAACCAAAATTTGCTCATGGGGTCCAGGTCACATGACCAAAATGGCCACCAAGACATATATGGTAAAAACCCTTCAAAAATAGTCTTCTCTAGAACCACTGGGCATATTTCCACGAAACTTGATAAATGGCATCTGGGACGTAGGTCCATCATAAATTGCTAAAATGGTGACCCTGGGTTAACCTTGATCTTCTTTGTGCCTAGGTCAAACTTTGACACATATGCTTTTGTATTGGAAAATGTGAGAATGCATTTTATCCTGCAAACGATTCAGAATACAGTACTTAAGTATAAGATACATTTTTGCTCCTTACGATAAGGCGCATTTATTGGGGGAACCGTTTTAGGTCCAGGTCACATGACCAAAATGGCCGCCATACCCATATATGGTAACACACATAAAGCTAAAAGCAACCGGCGGGTCGTGCACTTCAGCTGAAGCACTGGTTTTTGTAGAAATTAGTGTGCATAGGCAATCAATATAAGCAATCAATATAAGCTTCTCGTAAAAAATATACGCCTAATACTTTTAATTTATAAATTTTTGATAGTTGGGAAGAATGATCCAGTCTACCTCTAATGGCCTGCCATCAGACCAACCAGTACCTACCCTGGAGGGGCAACATATATAGTTTATTGCCACAGGTTCATATTAGATACTGCCTTATAATTCACGCACCAGACTTGTACTTAACTGGCTCGGCCCGCACGTAATTCTACAGAATTCAGCGATTTTATTAAAGCTGTCATTACTCTTTTTGAACTAAAACCATGGAATGTACTTTTTCGATACTTCTTTTATCTAAAGATTTTTTCACAATTCCTAATAATTACATGATTCACTTACCTATATTTGGGTATTTGTAAAGGACGTCTCCGGGCGTACTTGATAATATTTACATATGGGCTGAGCAAGAAGAAAACACGTCTTCCGGGTCCTTTCGGGTATTCGATCATTGATGTCACACATCAGCCATTGATGTCACACATCAGCCTGTGCGTCTATATGGTCAGATGTAAGCTATGGCTGTTTGACCGTGGGAAAAAGAGGGGTTCACTGAGACTCCTTGTCTGATCTGGGCCTTCGCAGACCGCTCATGTCGATAATATTATTTTCTTAAGCTACGTCTCATATTTAATAAATCCCCGTCTATAAGCAAGGTAAGTGCAACCTGGGGAATATTCGGAAATTTTGATCTCTCTTAAAAGGGTGAAAATTATGTTTATGATTGTTTATGCGCAACTGGAGTTGAAAAAAGCTTAAAAGATAAAATGTTTGAGTATTAATATAATGACTTCTTAGATTTGAATTTAAAAAGCACCGCAAATAAGAGAGATCTATGAAAGCTGGATGATAAATCCGCTTAGCCATTTATATGTTAAAACAGTCCTGAATGTGTGTCTTTTAACATGCAATTTGGACCATTACGAAAACAGGCCTATACAAATACATTGTAAACTTACCGCCGAAAAATCGACAATTTTCAGATAAAAAATGTGATATTTTTCTTATTTCTGCTCAAAATATAGAATGTGGGTACTCGTTAGAACCGCCTAGATTAGGCGGACCTAACGAGTACCCACAATCCATATTTTTGAACAGAAATAACAAAAATAAGGTTTAGCCCTGTAAACCCTAGTTTTACTACATAAAACTGGGGTTCAAAGGGGTCAAAATTATATAGGCGTGTTTTCGTGATGACTGCGGCTGCCTTCCCATAGGCGTAGCGCTTATTACGCATAGGCTACAGTACTGGTGTGGCAGCATCATGCAGCCGAATCTATTTCTCCAAGCCCCGATTGGCGGGGGCCAGCTGTACCAATTGTAGATACTTCAAACATCTACGAGTAAGATAAGCTTAGAATTGTTGGTGCATGCACGGACTTGCAAGAGAGTCTCACCAAAACTCAGATTTTCGTTATTATTTTCTTTGTTTACAAAGACATCGATGTGGCTTTAGTACCTCCAAATTTATTTTATTTTATTTATTTATTATTATTTTTTGGAGTTTTTAGCTCGGCTGTTTTCGAAGAAAACGACGGGGTATTGTCATAGCTCTGGCGTCGTCTGCGTCGTCGTCGTGCAAAAACTTCGACATATTGTAATATCTCTGTCATTACTGAACATATTTACTTGGACTAGTTGTTCATTATAAAAAGGGGAACTCATACCAATAGGTGATGTAACCCTCAAAATATTTTTGGCACAGTTATGTCCCTTTTTCGACTTAGAATTTTTGTTTTCTAAAAATAACTGCAGCCGAGCGTTGGCACCCGCATGCGGTGCTCTTGTTAATATTGGCTGTAGCTGATTTGAGTATGATGCTAGCCTTGCTGAACGCCTGACCAGCGCTATTCTTTTCTTTTGTGAATTTGGTGTTTAATTTGAGGTTTAACGTCCCCGTCAACACTGTAAAGGTCATTTTGGAGACGTTGCTTCCAATTTTGTGGGACTTTTACCCGACATTGAGATGAAATGACATCTCAAGCCCTGTCGCCCGATGAAACCAATAGCGTTTATTAGCATGGTTTATAGCCTCGCACCGCGGTTCCTGGACAGGCTTAGATCCTCTAAGCGTTTTACCAGTACTAGTGTGCGGGCCGGATCCAGCTCTGCGTGGAAGCATCATGCAGCCCATATATTTCTTCAAGCCCCTATGGGCGGGGGCTTGTACGAGTATGTGCACATAGAAAAAAAGTTAAAGTTGTCATGTGCGGCCAGTTATTACAGGAATATTCCTATATTAAGACCACCTTTGGTACTGTTCAAAAGTGGTCTTTAAGACCACTTTTGAACAGTCCCAAAGGTGGTCGCCCAGCCCACAAGAGCACACTGGATGAAGAAAACACAAAGAAAATGTACCTGAAACCTTCTAAAATGCTTTTAAAGGAGTAATTTGTATTTAGTTTAGGTGGTTTTTAATGGTGAAACTTTACTGTACTCACATGTCGCTTAGGTCATCCACCGATTCTGTGCATCCAGTCAGAATCAGAATCAATATTGTAACACGGCTAATGACATTCATTCATCAAGACATGTGACCCTAGCTCTCACCAAAGAGGTAAACGGAGGAAATAATCGAATCTGGAAGGGCATTTCAACTACTAATGGTTTGGAGGAAGAAAGAACAGCTCTTGCAGTGAAAAAGTCAAAGAGTGGATATTTTTGCAGCGCTTCAGTCGGGCTATGAAGTCATCAGTTGGCAGCTGATAAAGTTGCATCGATGTGCAGACTGGTCGCACATTCTAAGGTGTACAATTTCCTATACCTGTGCTTTGAAACTCATTTGTCCCGATTTTTCATTGTTACATAACCTTTGAAGTTTAAGGCGAATGGATACACCCTCAAAAAATGCAACTTTTTCTAAAATATTATGTCTCAACCATTCACAAACTTACAAAATTTGATATATTTAGAAACCATCGTGGTGTAGTGGCTATCCTACTCGCCTCATAAACCAAGGGTCGTGTGTTCGATCAAGGGCTTCTCCAGACTTTCGGATGAGTCTTTTAACCGATGTCCCGTATCCGCATGACATTAGCTGTTTGTGGAACGTAAAACTGAAACACACAGACATATTAATATCCAAGCATAACACAATAAGCAAACTATTACTCTTAACCAATACAAGAGGGTCATTTGCAAACAATGTTTAGGCGGCAGGGCTTGAGATGTCATTTCATCTCAATATCGGGTAAAAGTCCCACAAAATTGGAAGCAGCATATCCAAAATAACCTACATAGTGTTGACGGGGCCGTTAAACCTCATTTCAACCAATCAGTCATTCAATATAGACACAGATCAACCACCGCGAAACGCGGCATCTGATCCGGGCCTACCTTGTTTGATTGAAGTGCAACAATATTTGTAAAACTTACAATAAATGCAGCTAGACTGGACACGGATTCTATGCGTGATATATGCGTTAAGACTAGATTCATTTCTGAAAGTCACATGGTGTCGTGAAAGTGTTCTACCCTGATAAAACTTGGCAGAAATCACACTGCATACATTTCCCTCCCGCCCATAGGGGCTTGAAGAAATATATGGGCTGCATGATGCTTCCACGCAGAGCTGAATCCGGCCCGCACACTAGTACTGGTAAACCGCTTAGAGGATCTAAGCCTTCCAGGAACCGCGGTGCGAGGTGGACCGTCCATTCTAATAAACCCTATTGGTTTCATTGGACGACAGGGATTGAAATGTCATTTCATCTCAATGTCGGGTAAAAGTCCCACAAAATTGGAAGCAACGTCTCCAAAATGACCTTTACAGTGTTGACGGGGACGTTAAACCTCAAATCAAACAAACAAAGCATACATTTCCCTAAAAATTGATCTTTACCACAATGTTCCACATAAAATGCTCCTGTATTTTAACATTGATCACTTTCCTGGATATTGCCATTGATCGCTATCACAAACGAATGGTTAAATTCAGGACGTACTAGAGCAATCACTGAGAGAATGGCATTGACTTTTTTCCTTCTTCTTCTTCTTCTTCTTCTTCTTCTTCTTCTTCTTCTTCTTCTTCTTCTTCTTACGTAGGCAATTGAAGGAATTAAGTGATCAATTATATATCATTTTGCCGTGTAAAAGGGTCAGTCAATAAAAAGTGAGACTTGTTTCATACGTGGTCAATGAGAAATATAGCCCGTATAAATAAATGAAATGATTTTACAACAAACTGTGAAAGCCGGCCGCGGTAACTCAGTCGGATGCGCGTCTGACTGGTGATAAGGAGGACGCGGGTTCGATTCCTGCCGGGGTCGCAACATTCTTTCTTGGAGATTGATCATGAAATCTTTTCTACGGTCGTTCTCTCCCTTTCTCCCTTCCGCTGATTAAGAAGGGCATTTGAGCGAAAGAATGTGCACTGTACTGGTTAACCGCTTACGCATAAGCCTGCCCAGGAAAAGTGTGTATAAGTAAACTGACCAGCTCAAAAATAACCCAAATAGTGTTGATTGGGCCGTAAAACCCCAATACAAACAAACAAGCAAAACTACAAACTGTGTGCCCATGGCTTGTTTAGCTGGCACCCTGCTCACACTATGGCCACGATTGAAGTCATTTAGCTTGCCATAATGTCAAAGTGGAATTTCATAGTCATTTTGTACAAATTCAGTAATTTTGTTCTTTTTTTTTTTGTTGGTCTTTTTATACATTGAACTTTACATCGAAAAGATTTTGAGATGTTTTGACCAAGTCGTTTAGCTACTGGTTGCCTAGCAGCAACAGAAACCTTTTTTTTTTTTTATTTCCAATTTAATACATTCTTCTGTTGCTCAGCAACATGCTGTGGGTGATACATTATATTTCAGGTTTGCAGATTTAGCTGCTAGTTGCATTACCATTCATTTTAAGCCAATATATTTGAAACATTCCTTATCACAGCCTTTGTGTGGCCTATATCTCAACCCCACTCCGAAATCCTGAGGCCGTATTTCGCCACATTTGTCCAATTTTCAAACGAAAAGTTGGATTTTTCCAACATTTAATGGCAGTTGTCAGTTTCTGGTGAAAGAATGTGCACTGTACTGGTTAACCGCTTACCTATAAGCCTGCCCAGGAAAAGTGTGGATAGGTAAACGGACCGGCTAAAAATTACCTAAAATAGTGTTGACTGGACCGTTAAACTCCAATACAAACCAATACAAACCAAACCAACATTTAATGAAGCAGATGAACCAATTCATCAAGGGAGATAGGCGATTCTTCAAATTTTAAATGCAGTCTTTTTAGACTTTATCTGTTCATGTTTGTTACCATGGCAAAACGAAAAAAAAAAAAAAAAAAAACATACGTGGCAAGGATGAGTCAAACAGCGATTTTTTTTGTTTCCTAGTAACTAAACTTCTGCAACTTCAGTACCTTGTATACTGATAACACCTGTTGGATACAATTTGGATTGAGCTTCCAAATGAATATAATTGTGATATGCAAAATTAATAAGACAAGTCTCGCTTAATATTAACCCTTATCTTG
Source organism: Lucinisca nassula (assembly GCA_963580285.1). NCBI lineage: Eukaryota > Metazoa > Mollusca > Bivalvia > Lucinida > Lucinidae > Lucinisca > Lucinisca nassula. Next base: position 145,531,012 of record OY757011.1, on the reverse strand, counting down.
CTGTTCGCGACAACCCCTGTCTTTGGAAACAGTATAGATCCAGATCAGATGGCTTCTGGAAGCCATCTGATCAGGATCTACACTGTTTGGCATTCAGTTTATGAACTTGTAGCAATAAATTATATCAAGTAATTTGATTGGTTGATAGACAGAAATGGGTGTGGCTTAAATGAATATTCAGCAAGATAAGGGTTAATATTAACTGACCCTCGTATAGCATGATTAGAAGTTAGTGTCTTGACTTGACTTGATAGATTTTGTAAGGTAACCGGGCGCTAAAAGCACATAGGGGCTACCCCCATCTCGCTAAATGGGATTAGTTTATGAACTGCTCTTCCCAGGGCCTCCAATGTGCTGGCACTTGTCAATTCGACAGGTGTCAGCTGACCAATGGGAATATACTGAACTCTTAATCGGAGGAAGGCACAAATCGCACCCAAGGTACAGCGTTTGTCCTAAGAAACACAGTTCTATAGCGATTTTAGAATTTTGAGTGCAGGAATCAGGCCAAAGACGGGCTCTAGTATGTGATGACGTGTTGCCAATTTCGACTGCCAAATGTGTCAGAGCACAGCCCTGTTTTCGAATGTCTGGCCGAGGAAAAATGCTAACATACATTATCAGTTCTGGCTTCCATTATTCTCTGCCTCCACCCCTGACATGGCAAAGAAAACGCCTTCGGTCACGATGCTTGTTAAAGGGTGATAACGCATGAATTTTTTGAATTTTGAACAGGCATCTAAAGTGAGCCAGGATGGGTGACTAATAGACCAGCCAATTCCGGCTATTGCAAAAAGTCCTAGTACCCGTGCTCTCATCACGGAGACCTGCCTATGCAAGTGGGGTTCAAAATTGGACAGGTGTGTCTTCGTGATGGGTTTGGAGGTATGTGTTTGTTTGGGAAAGGCAGTGCTGAGGCTAATCAGCCGTTTTGCAATCCCGCTAATTTTTATTTTTTTGAGTGGTCTTCCAAAAGGCATTTTTAAGGGACTTCCTATTTCCAAATACCTAGCAAATGGTGGATATTGCCGTTGCCCCGCCTATAAAGATATTTAGCGTGTGACCTGTCCCCGTTTGTATGCTCTGTTCTGGCAGTATTTATGCCTTCACTTTGCCTACTTCAGGGGATTTCATTCTGTTGGTACCTAGGGGGAGCCCAGTACGGGCTTTCTCCCAGGTGCCCTCAGGATGTTGTCCTGACGGGCTCCGTCGAGCCTCCTCTCGTTCCTGAAATAGAAAAGTCGGGATAGTGCTTTGGGACCCCATGTGTGCGCTCGGATCAGTGTAGTTGTGTCCAGTTTCTTGTCCCCCGGGATCCCACCTGTACCTGTAATACAAACAAAAGTCATTAGTGCATATTGTGCTTGTGCTAATATGACCCCGCCATCCGTCACATATTTTGGCTTCCCATTCTGTGCCATTACGTTCAGCTGATTAACCCTTATCTTGCTGAATATTCATTTAAGCCACACCCATTTCTGTCTATCAACCAATCAAATCTCTTGATGTAATTTTATTGCTACAAAGTAATAAACTGAATGCCAAACAGTGTAGATCCTGATCAGATGGCTTCTTCAGAAGCCAAACAGTGTAGATCCTGATCAGATGGCTTCTTCTGATCTGGATCTACACTGTTTGCAAAGATAGGGGTTGTCGTGAACAGCAAGATAAGGGTTAAATTCTCCATTTGGACAGGTGAGGTCAGTGCCGTGTCATTTTGACTGAAATAGAATTCCCATTTTGCATATGGTCAGTTTAAAATTAACCATTTCAAAGTGGAAACAATGGCCATAGAAAACGAAACTTTCGCTGTCCTTGCATTCAAGTCACAAATGGGCCAGCACGCGAGAAAAGAGGCGACCAGACAAAGTTCAGCCGCGCATGCGCGGCCAACTAAGAGGGCTAAATGCGGGACTACTTGTACGAAGCTCCCTAAAGGTACAAACCACAGCACGTCTGTGAGCAGTAAAGGCTCTGGCGAACCTGCGCATACACCAGAGCCTTTGCTACTCACCTATATGAGAATAGCTCTTTTCGCATGAGCTTGCTTATTTTCTAAATATAGTCAGACCCTTCTGGACATGCTTACCATTTTTAAGATGCGTTTCTCAGCTGTCATTCGAATTCAAACTTCATGTTAACCCCAACTTCAGGCATATTATCATTTAATAGAAAATTATTGCAAATTGTTGTTTGGCCGTACATACAGCAATCTTGTCCCCGAAAGAGAAACAACAGTTTAAGTGGATCTAACAAGCACCAAAATATCTGTTTGTTTTGTTTGTTTGTGTGGAGGTTTTACGTTCCCATCACACGTTTTAGGTCATTTTTGAGACGTTGCTTCCGATTCTGTGGGACTTTTACATTTACCCGACACTGAGATGAAATGACATCTCAAAATAAACCCCTAGGGTATACGGGACTTTTAGCTTAGACCATCTAAGCGGGTTAGCATTACAGTTTCAGCTCTGTGCGGAAGTACCATGCAGCCCAGTCTATTTCTCTAAGCCCCGATGGGCGGGGACACTAAAATCTACGTTTGTATCGGAGTGGGTTTAACCGTTTATAGAACTTATTGTACTGTGGTCCATGTATGTCCGAGCACTCAAAATATGTTTGAGCATAAAAGAAAATGGAAGAGTAGTTTAATCGAAAAAATATTCCTAAGTCCACAAAAGTATCTTCTGTATTTTGTATTATTGTTATGCTGCTGAATAAGCATTTTAATACGTAAGCCACATCCTAATGCTTCCTTTCGTGAGTCTATGATTGTTTTGTTTGATTTTGGGTTTAAAGTCCCCGTCAACACTGTAAAGGTCATTTTGGAGACGTTGCTTCCAATTTGTGGGACTTTTACCCGACACTGAGATGAAATGACAATGAAACCAATAGGGTTTATAATGAAACCAATATGGTTTATAAGCATGGACGGTCTGACTCGGCCTTTGAAACCAATAGGGTTTATAAGCATGAACGGTCCGACTCGGCCTATGAAACCAATAGGGTTTATAAGCATGGACGGTCCGACTCGGCCTATGAAACCAATAGGGTTTATAAGCATGGACGGTCCGACTCGGCCTATGAAACCAATAGGGTTTATAAGCATGGACGGCCCGACTCGGCCTATGATACCAATAGGGTTTATAAGCATGGACGGGCCGACTTGCACCGCTTTGCCTGGGCATGCTTAGATCCTCTAAGCGGTTTACCAGTACTCGTGTGCGGGTAGGTTTCAGCTCTGCGTGGAAGCATCATGCAGCCCATATATTTCTTCAAGCCCCGATGGGCGGGAGCCGCATAAGTCTATGAGTAACACTTTCCATAGAAGATTTTGTAAATCTACTTCTTTTCGGTCTGTCTTATAGGACATGTACAACGACCACTGTTCATACTATTTTCACGTTTTCCCAGTCTGAAATGATGCTTTTTGGGTGATATGAGTTTATTGGTTAATTTAAAAGGCCTTGAACGGTTTTCTCGTCAGTCGACCGCTATACGCTACAGAGAATAGAAGGGAAGATTTGTCTTTAGACCAAAGTTCATGAATCAGGATTTTGACAGGCAGAGAGACTTAATGTTTGAGTTTTGTTTCAAGATTTGGCTACATCATCCGCAAATATGTTGCTGGAACAAAACAGGAGCAAATGCTGAGAATCCAGAGTCAGAGCCAGCTAAACGGAATGAAGTTGAGTAACTTTTTGAACTGTAACAATTCGGTTATTAAAAAACGTTTTAGGTCCGCACAAGAGAATAGTCCTCTAACCTGCCAGAAAGTTTTGTGAGTAGTAAAAAGAGGTTTCAGGGATCGCCTGGAAAGTCGCAAAAGTAGCAGGAAAATATCCCTATGCCATTGGCATTTGGTAATTTTTGTCAGATTATGACCAGGTGTTTGTGCCCAGCAGACTGGCGTTCGATCACTGACCTTTAAAATTCATTCATTGATGTTGTTGTTTTGGTATGAACCCAGAAATTCGGCCGCCCAATACACAAGTGTTGATTTAAAAAAAAGGAAATCTCTACCTATAGAGAGTTAAATGCTTGTTTTAAGCGCTCGCGTGATTTAGACATTTGAGAGGGCAAACTGATCAGACTCTACACTGATAATCAGTATCTGAAAAATTAGTACGTAAGCAAAGGTTGCATAGTTTATTTGCTGCAGTTGGTTGCTATAGAAAGACTTTAGATATTTGACTAATGAGGAAAACGGGGTCCATTACTTTCGACAACTTTGCAGATTTAAAGATTCTAAAGTTCAGAAAGTCCAAGTATTGGTCACCTGATCCTACCGGAGTTGAGAAGCCTCCGCGGTGTAGTTATGCTTCTCGCCTCATTAACAAGTGGTCATGGGTTCGATCTCGAGTTTCTCCAGACTTTCGTATCATCGGAGTCTTGAAACAGAGGCCCCGTCACAATATGACCTTTGATGTTCGTGGTACGTAAAACTCGAACACACGCACTACCGGAGTAAACGCTTTTGCATATGGTTGGAGTCGGAATTTAAACTGGATTGTTCCCCTTGTTTTTCTTAATTCTGAAAGCCTTGATCTTTTTGCGTTGTATGAAATCAAGAGGCGTTTTCATACTTCCCAAATCCTTGGCCCCTACTCATTGACCTTATACCGGGTCGATATCGAACTTATGTTCTGGAAGTGGCTTTCTCAAGAGCACATTAGACAAGTGCATCTAGCTTCTGCTATAAGTATGATATTCACCGTGTGGGTGCCAGTCTAATCTGATTGGTTGAACAAATTCAGTGTTTTACTGAGGTTTCAGGGTTCATTGAGAAATACTGTTTAAAATCCATGTCAGTAATGATTCCCTGCTGTTTGTTTTATTGCTCTTGCTGAGAAACCCTTTAACCACTCTGCTACATACAGAAAGTGCCTTATGCAGATGAAAGCAGTACAGGCTCTGGTAAGCGTGAAAAGTGTTCATAACCTCTATTATTAGTAATCAGAACCTAAAGATATCCAGGATAACTGCATAGACTGCTCACATATGCGGACTAGCGAGATATTTTGCCAACTGTAAATGTTAGACACCTTTTGACATGATGCCGCTCATAGTTTATACATGATTACATCATTTTAATGAGTTGCAAATTCCTGTTGTAGGGATTAGTTTACTTTAGTTATATGAAGAGTCTGATACAATTAACCAATCATAACCAAGCGGCTTCCACGAGCTGAATTTATACCTGAAAGCTCTTGTGATGAGCTACTTGCTTTCTATATACCTGGGTCAGATTCCAGGAGCCTATTTTCTATGTCGTCTCTTGTAAGTAATGTTCTTATTTATATGCTAGATGGTTACTCTAGTCTGTGCTCGGTTACAAAAAAAAAAAAAAAAAAAAAAGAGAGAGAAAAAAATAAAGAGAAATGAAAGACAGAAAATCATAAACAAAGACATAGCTGTCGCAATACTGATTTGTTTCATATTGTTTGTTCTGCAAGGTGCTATCGGAGATCGACACATGTACTTTTCGTTCACATTTTTATTTACCAGAAAACGCCTTTTCAACGGCTATATTAGTACGTTATGAAACTTCATTAGAATTAGCACGTTTCAAGTACAAATGTTTGATAATTTTTCCTTACCTTTTGTCCGGATATGGATTATTGGTGCTCGTTAGAACCGCCTCAATGAGCCGGTTCTAGTGGATACCCGTGGTCTATGTGTTTGGGCTGGAATTGGGAAAGCGGTGCATTCCCTCGTAGACCCCACATTCGCCATACGGAGTCGGGCTTGGGGTGTTTACATTGTCTAGTTAACTTTACCTTAAATATACGTTCCGATTCAGCGCCTAGTAGCTATTTGTCATTTTTTTAAAGCTCTGTAACAACGCGGACAGCAACGTTGCTGTCGTACTGAATTCAAATAATAGCAGCTCGTGTTGAATTTCACTATTTTACTATTGCCTAGAAAGAATGCAGCTAATTTTTCGGTAAATTAATGTTAAGCGAACTCTTTAACATCCATGAATCCATTCATAATTCTTTCAAACATCTCGTGCGTGGAACACAGAATGATCTTGTCCTTGTCTGAGTACTGGTTTTCTACATTTTACTGCCGCATATTTTCTCATCTTTCTTTCCATACTGCAGTTCCCATCGCGAGGAACATATGCAGACTAGTTGCGACTTATAGTCCAAATGCAAGAACGATAACACAGCAGCAACACAAAGTAAAAGGCGATAGTGTTGCATTTAAAATTAAAAGAACAAATCAGGCGCAAAGCATTATGGCAGAAGGTGGTCCAGGGAAAGAACTGCCGCACTGAACTGGTCAAGTGTAGACTGCTTTTCTGTATATGTGCTTTCTTTGGTTCAGTGCGCATTCTTTCATGGCAACCTGGCGTTAAAAAAAATGTATTGGGTAGTAGCCCAGAGAATGGTACCGGGTAGTAACCCAGAGAGAGAAAAACAAAAGACAGAAGTCACGTAGATGTAACCCACAGAGAAAAAAAAAATGTGTAATGGGTAGTAGCCCACAGATTGGTACCGGGTAGTAACCCAGAGGGAGAAAAAAAAAAAAAAAAAAAAAAGGATTGAAAAAAAAAGAAAAGAATAAAAGACAGAAGTCATGTAGATATCTTATAACAAGTAGCAGCTTGTCATGTATCGTATCCTTAATTTTTACTGTATGATAATAACTATAGTGCGTTATTCTCGAGAACATTCTCGGGTTTATATTTTAGTTTCGATGAAGAAGCTTAAAAATAATTTTGTGTTTTATAGATTCCTTTTCAAAGCGAACTATGGAGTTCATGAGTTTGACGCCTAAACGACCACCCTGGCCTCGGAGATGCACCAAAACGAATATGGGACAGTGTTACATTCTAGAGCAGACAGAACGAGCAACGATTTCTACTGTTAAGTGAGTTTGGTTTTACATGCTGCCAGGCAATTCGTTAGTCACTACAGGCTTCATCGGAAGTTCTTTGTGTGTTTCTTAGTCATCTAGTGAAGTCAAAACTTGAAGTATCTGTTTCTGCGTAAGATTTTATTTCTACGAAATAAGTTGGAAACATAAGTTGGCTTTAATGTCGAACCCTCGACAAAGAGTTCGTGTATGTGGCATTGGAAGGACTGAAGCTTATAATGTCACCTCCGCTCAGGGAGGAGTCTATCACTGTGGATCGTTTACATAAGGGGAATTCCATGTTCTCTTTCTTAAATGGTGAAAATATAAAAAGCGGATATGTATGTTCTTCGCGCACTGCAGGGTTTTCCAGGTTCTTCATATTCAGTAAATTATCTAGTATTTACATGCGTGGCATGAGTTTGTGTTTTGTGTAAAAAGATTAGTAAAGAACGGTCATCAATGTTACTCTGGAACCGATTCACGGCAGTTTTATGGTTAAACAGACATACAGCCGTTTCTAGGTTACAGCCGAAATCCGATCATTTTTCACTTAAAACTTTTTTAAGTTATCATATAGAGTAAGAGAATATTTATTCGCGCTTTAGATTTATTTGAAGGCAAAACTAATCGTCGTCTTAGAAGCAGCTTCAAATAGCAATGGAGAAGAGCGCTTAGTAATGGCTCACGGTCATAGGAAACGTTTTTCTTCCAAAAGACGCCTTTAGTATCATAAGATTTAGGTTTATAATTTTGCTTAAATCCTGGTTTCTCATAAACTATGGGTCGTGGGTTCTAGCCCTGGCTTTTCTAGACTTTCGGATGAATTTTAAAACCGAACTCCCGTTTCATTATGACATGAGCCATTGGTCTGACGTAATACTTATATATAGGCACATACACACCATTCTGATTTAAGAATCCGTTACCTGGTACCCCTTCTTTGATTTTAAGTCGATCTGTAGCGTTCAGCGGCATTTCCAACTCAATAGTTTTCTTACTTGAATTCTTACTCTGTAATGTGACAGATTCTCGCATTGTGACCACAATGCAAGAGTTCGTCCCAGGACAGCATAGAAAAGACTACTTTTATTTTCGGACGAACGAAGTGAGGGAGAAAATAAATCTACTTCTTTTCGGTCTGTCTTATAGGACATGTACAACGACCACTGTTCATACTATTTTCACGTTTTCCCTGTCTGAAATGATGCTTTTTGGGTGATATGAGTTTATTGGTTAATTTAAAAGGCCTTGAACGGTTTTCTCGTCAGTCGACCGCTATACGCTACAGAGAACAGAAGGGAAGATTTGTCTTTAGACCAAATTTTTGATCGAAAATACAGTAACTAATGATCGGAACATCGGCTGTTTCCAACTGACAAAGTCAGAAGTCATTGACCAACCCATACATGTTTAACGTGATCTAGACAGGGGAATGAGACGGTCAATCAAAATATTTAGAATCGTGAACGATTTACAAGAGTTGAAAAACGTTTCGCCAGTTCTAACGAGCATTACGAACAGTCAATACCACATTCAAGAATCTTTATATATTGAACATATCTAAATGCACAGCGTGAAATATAGAAAGTCACTGAATAGATTTTGGACACAAGTTTTCCGCTAAGCTGTTTTTTGCTGGATGTCGTGCGCTTTTATATGTGGACATTCAGTGCTCTATCACTGCGGTAGTATAGAGCTTTTTCCGTGACGTCACATAACAGGTCTGTCGAGTGTTGTCTATATTAAGTCGGGGTTAAACGGTAGTATCAGGAATTGTTTTCAATATCCATATTTTGCACCTTAGAGATTAAAATTCTTCCAATTGTCGAATGAAAATAATTTTAGAATTCATATTGATAATTTAAAAAAAAAAAAATCTTATTTTTTATAACCGAGTTAAATGCCGGTTTTATTCAAGTATCGCGCATTTACCATAGACGTATTATGCAAGATTTTCGTATTTAAAAAAAAAAAAAAAGCTATTAGAAATCATTGAATGGATGTATAAATAAGTAGAAAATGACACACTCTGAGAAGATTTTTCTTTTATTCAGTTATATCGCGGTTTAAATTTCCTAAATTTTTGTTTTCTTTCGACTATGGTCCATAATTTCTCCTCAGTTAAGATAGATAACTCTGTATTGATCAGGTATTTGACGTCACGGGATTTCGTTCAACTGTCGTTTTTAATACGAAGTATGGACATGTTAAGATTTCATAACTTCAGTTACGATTAGGAGTTGACTACTTTAGCAGTCATGTGACTACCAGAACAGCATAGCTTAGTATGTTGCATTGTTGCATTGTTACAAGTTGATAATAAATGGAAACCGATCTGTAGCGTTCAGCGGCATTTCCAACTCAATAGTTTTCTTACTTGAATTCTTACTCTGTAATGTGACAGATTCTCGCATTGTGACCACAATGCGAGAGTTCGTCCCAGGACAGCATAGAAAAGACTACTTTTATTTTCGGACGAACGAAGTGAGGGAGAAAATAAACCAAAATATTCTTATTTAACCTTTTATGCATATATTATGGTTGTTCGTTAGTACCGCCTCATTGAGGCGGTTCTAACGAACATCCACAATCTATTTTGGAGCTAAAATAATAAATATAAACTATACCTACCCCCACTTATCAATTTCAAGTGGGGTTTGCAAGGATGTCCATTGCATGGATTTGTTTACGTGGTGTGAAAAAGACAAAGAAGATCAGTTTAAGAAACCATTTTTATTTATTTTTTATTCATCAAGCAATATAGGAACTCACTGGCAACGTGACATCAGACCTGTGCCGGGAACAAGTTAAATATAACATTATACAGTTTAATACTGAATGTAGCTGGACGCCAGCTTCCCTCTGTGAAGCTTAAAAGGGATAATTCGATAACTAAAAGGAGAATTTTCATGCTGATTAAAATATATGCACAAGGATGTGTGCATTAGATCCACTGTTAACAAAATCAGCATGTACATATGTTGTTGTATTTTAAATAGGATTCATGATGTTAGCAGTTTAAATCATGAACTGCCAAGGACCAGTTTCAGAAAACAGACGAAAAAACAAAATCTCGTGTCACAATTCAACAAACTAAAAGAGATTTTTTCACGATTGCAGGAAATGCGGTCCTTCTGTAACAATGCCATTTTTTTTTTTTTTTTTTCAAATTTTTGTTCAGGCTTCCCTTTCAAGCAATACAGAGCAGATTTTAAGGCTTTTGCAGGAATCTTGCAGAAACATAACCTTTAAACACTTCTTAACTCACGGGAAGAAAAACAAATCACCAAATAGCGCAAGCAGCATGCTCGTGTACAGTGAAATTCCGCTATTAAGACCACCATAAATTAAGACTAATTCTGCTTTAAAAAGCCTATTAAGAAGGGTGCAGTCACTCTGACTTCGTGTTTCTGCACATAATGTCCTCAGCTCAGGGACCACCTTTGGGACTGTTCAAAAGGGGTCTGTAAGACCACTTTTGAACAGTTCCAAAGGTGGTCATAATATAGGATTTTTACTGCTAGCCTGCAAAAACCCTCGATTAAGAATAAAAATATTTATGAAACATGTTTTACATAAAGTGTACATTACATGTTCGTTTTATGTACTTTTCTACCTCTTTCTTATCAAAAATATACATCTAGATAAATTTATAATCTTACAATGTGTGTTACAGACATGGGGTTGTTTTGACTGCCAGCGGAGATACAAACTAAACACACACAGCTCCATATATGGTGGGATTACCAAGATACATGTAAAATTCCTATGTTAGGACCACCTTTGGGGCTGTTCAAAAATGGTCTTTAAGACCACTTTTGAACAGTCCAAAAGGTGGTCCCTGACCAGCGGATATTGTAGGCAGAAAACACAAAGAAAGATTCAGTGCCTCCTTCAAAATAAGCTTTTCATATCAAAATTAGTCCTAATTTTAGGTGGTCTTAATAGCGGAATATCACATATAATTTTCTTGTCAGAATCATGTTGCGGGTGTCGACGATTCTAACAGGTAACTACATCGTATAGTTTAATCGTGAAATAAGAAAATATATCCAAAAAGCATACTCTTTACTCATTTTTCTGGAGGTTCATGTATATATTAAGTAACCGCTTTAGGCGCGGCCAACCCTACAAAATGCCATTAGAAAGCCAAAACGTCGCTCGCATAGAGCGTATTAACTCTTTTGATTGCTAGCGCAAACGCGGTATAATAGTAATGCGTTGTTTAAATAAGAAAAACATGTCTAAAACTTCATAAAAAATAAAATACAATTTTATGAGCTGTGAAAGAGATCATTATCTTACACGAGGGAGTAATCCTTATGACCATTCATCGCTCTTAAATGACCTACATGTAATTCTGAAAAGAGAATCTACAATATATGTTTTTGGACAAAAAAAAAAAAATGAAAATACCCCTTTCCAACACAAGATGCATGGTGTTCTACAAGCATAAGTTTAATACTAGCTTGCTCACCTGATGATTTTGTTTGTTTGTATTTGAGTTTAACGGCCCAGTCAACACTATTCTATGTCATTTTTGGACCGGTCAGTTTCCCTATCAACACTTTTCCTGGGCAGGCTTATATGTGAGCGGTTAACCAGTACAGAGCACATTCTTTCGTCAGAAACTGACAACTGCCCTTCTTGAATCAGCGGAAGGGGGAGAATGATCTTAGACCTGATGATTGTGTATGTGTTGTTGAGTGTTCTAACTTTGTAATGACTGGCAGTGTAGAAGCGTATGAGAAAATATAATATAAGCCACTTCAAGCAAAAAGGAGTCTTTGTTCTTTAACGCTTGGTGACGCCTAAAATCAGCCTGCGTGCCCGCTCCGTAAAAAATACATGCAATCTTCCCTGTCTTCGTGAAGAAGCATTGGGTTGACGGGCATCCATCTAGCGCACAGCGAAGACACTGATCAGCCTGCGCAAATGCGCAGGCTGATCAGAGTCTTTGCTGCATTTTTGCCTGTCGAGGTCAATATTTCAATCAAAAACAGGAATGTTTAGGACATGTATAGCGCTTGTGAAAATGATTTTTGTCTATGAAACACGCACAACTCGTGAACACCGAAAATATGATGAAGGTTCATATTTGAAGAAATGTATACTCGTTTTTCATAAAAAGAAAATATACCGTAGTCAAACTACGAATGATAAAAACAAATACTGATATAATGAGTTAAATGTTTTGCATATACAAGGTATACTCAGTAACTAACACGGCAGATTTTAAACTTTTTTCTTTGTGTTTTTTTTTTTTTTTTTTTTTTTGAAAAAAGGGAAAAATAACTCTTTCAACCCTGTAGATGGAAACAGACATCTATGCCAACAGTGTTGACCCAGAAGAGACTGCTCATAACGAGCCATCGCACCAGGGATTACTGTCAATATTTGACTGAACTCGTTTACAAGAATGAACATGTCCACGATAACACACCCGTGCAACATAGTGCATTCAAACGATTACCTTTCTGATGAAAATCTGTGATATTTTTCTTATTTAACCCATTTTGTACCAAATGGAAACTAGCACAAATCCATTTGAAAATTTAGTTGTGTGTGTGTGTGTGTGTGTGTGTGTGTGTGTGTGTGTGTGTGTGTGTGTGTGTGTGTGTGTGTGTGTGTGTGTGTGTGTGTGTGTGTGTGTGTGTGTGTGTGTGTGTGTGTGTGTGTGTGTGTGTGTGTGTGTGTGTGTGTGTGTGTGTGTGTGTGTGTGTGTGTGTGTGTGTGTGTGTGTGTGTGTGTGTGTGTGTGTGTGTGTGTGTGTGTGTGTGTGTGTGTGTGTGTGTGTGTGTGTGTGTGTGTGTGTGTGTGTGTGTGTGTGTGTGTGTGTTTGTGTTTGTGTTTGTGTTTGTGTTTGTGTTTGTGTTTGTGTTTGTGTTTGTGTTTGTGTTTGTGTTTGTGTTTGTGTTTGTGTTTGTGTTTGTGTTTGTGTTTGTGTTTGTGTTTGTGTTTGTGTTTGTGTTTGTGTTTGTGTTTGTGTTTGTGTTTGTGTTTGTGTTTGTGTTTGTGTTTGTGTTTGTGTTTTGTTTTTCAAAACATTATTTGTTGGAAATTGGCTTTAATTCAGTTTTTGTAAACAGTGTAGGCCCTGATCAGACGCCGCGTTCTGTGGCGTCTGATCTGGCTTACAATGTTTCCAAATTACCAGTTTAGGGGGTTTGGGTACAAAAAGGGTTAAACAGCAAATATAGGTTTCGGGTGCTGAGGTGGTACCCAAAGCCTACGTCTTAGAACAGAGATAAGAAAAATAACGTATACACAACATAAATCCCACTTTAAAATGTGGGCTTTATGGCGTCTTCATTTCACGGACTTGTTGACCTGATATGTCCAAAGTCAAATACGGAAATATCCGCTTCCCCAAAACAGGGGTTAAAGTGTTAATGAATGTTCATATTTGAAGACATGCAAACTTGCTTTCCTTAAGAAATGAAATAATCAAACTATGCATACATGTATTTTAAGAAATGCAAACTTGCTTTCCATAAGAAATGAAATGAAATAATCAAACTATGGATACATGTATTTGAAGAAATGCAAACTTGCCATTACGAAAACGCGCCTATAGAAATACATTATAAATTTTAATAAAGAAAAAATGAAATGTTTCAGATAAAAAATTGCGATATTTTTCTTATTTCTCAGTGCTCAAAACATAGATGGTAGATACTCGTTAGAACCGCCTCAGCGAGACGAGTACCCACAATCTATGTTTTTGAGCAGAAATAATAAAAAATAATGTATACCCATGCAAACCCCAGTTTTATTATATAAAAGTGTGGTTTAAGGGGGTCAAAATTATATATACGTGTTTTCGTGATGCTTTCCATAAGAAATGAAATAATCAAACTATGTAAACATGATCAGAGATGTACGTTTTGCATTACAAATGCAACAGAAGTCACCCGGGGTTCTCTGTTTGAGTAGGAGAAATATGTAAGCAACGTAGGACAAACTTACTTTAGAGCTGAAACCCGCCATAAATTGTGATCGATCAACCAAGTACGTGTAAAGTCACTAAAATGGTTCAGGTTTTGTTAATGCTATTTGAAAAGTTAAGCCCGAACACAGCTTAAACACAGCTAAGCTGAAATGTGTGACAGCGAAAATAAGTCTGCGCATGTGCAAAGTTTGATCAAAGTTTTGGCCAGTTTCACTCCAAGAGTCCTCGGTAATTGGCCCTCCGCAGAGCTTAAAGTGTAGCTGATCTGAAACTCCACCGGCGGCACATGTTAAATGTTTTTTTCGGCAGTGTTCAGGCTTATTTAATCCCCGCATATTATATCAATACTCAATTTAATCTTCTTTGCTTTACATTTGGTATTATTTGGCATTGATTAGAATTTGACACCAGGTCTAATACTTTGTTAAAATTGGATCCGTTACACGTAAAAAGGAAGCAATGTTCTTAACCCGTTTTGTACCAAATGGAATCTTCCACCTTATATATATAGCAGGAATGTATTTCAAAATTGAGGGGTGCCAGGTTGTGCTCTCTTCAAAATTTATTTGGTAAATGGCTAAACTTTTTTGCAAACAGTGTAGACCCTGATCAGACGCCGCAATCTGCGGCGTCTGATCTGGGCCTGTGCTGTTTGCCAATTACCCGTTTGGTGGTTTCTGGTACAAAATGGGATCACCTACCATATTTAACAAGGCTGACAACTTTTATGACTTCGGGTTTGTCTTCTCGTGCACAGAACCCTCTTAAAAAGGGATCTACTCTTTGCCCATTTTGTACCGGAAATCCCAACACGGGTAATTGGCAAACAGTGCAGGCGACGTCTGATCAGGGCCTAGACTGATTGCAACAGGTTCAGCTATTTTGCAAATAAATTTTGAGGAGAAAAAACAACAACCATGCACTCCAAAATTTTGAAATGGGTTTGTGCTATATATAAGGCGGATGATTCCATTCAGTACAAAGCGGGTTAAAGGAAGAAAAAAATGTTTTTAAGAGAAAACCCCTGTTGAAACGTGAACGTATTTTGAACCGATTAGTATACATTCTACTAACCATATCGTAATTTGCGATCATGCACTATCTAAAAACTTCGTTCTTGAAGTATTTTTTCGAAGCTTTAAGTCGCACCCATATGGACCTATGCCCTATGGTACTTTTTTCTAGTTTCCGTAAATTAAATCTGATAATAATTAAAGACATACTTTATCAATAAAATGCCTTGTATGGAGGTAGTAAGGTTATTTAATTCACATACAATTATCAATTTTATTCATGTCTGAACAGCTCGGAACGAAGATTTGAAATAGCTTTCCATTTACTTATTAAAACTGTAGTTTAATACAGTAAAAAGTAATAAATTGATTAAATATATGTTTAATTCAAACATCAATTGTCAATTAACAGTTATATCATTTTACTCTGATCGCAGTTGCCTGATTATGGCCAAATACGATTTTCATCTAAAATACCATTAAAATACTAGAACATCAGTTAGCAAAATTTTTCATCAAAAAAGCTTGTAGTTTAATTTTATGCATTCGCAAAGAGTTTTAAGATGCTGCAAAAACCATAATTTATACATGCAGCACAAATGGATGAAAATCGGGGAGGAGTGTAGCCTATTGAAGCATTAGTATAATTTAACCCAGTCATGCATCGGTCCAAACGAGAGACATTACACACTGTGCAGACTCTACATAACGCGGGTTCTGATCTAGCTGACTTTATAAGGGAATTTTCTTCACTGTTCAGACACAAAACAATGCGAGTCAGTTTACTTGAAAATACATGTATGTTGTAAGAAAGTCTTTTCTGTGACAAAAGGGCTATTTCAATACTGAGAGGTTTGCATCAAAAGGCTGTAACATTATCTTTAAAAAGTATTTTAAGAGCTTTAGAAATGAACGATAATTATGTGCTATGAATACATGCTAATTTTATGGCTCTTGAAACGTTATGTACATGGTATAAATGATATATACATGACACAGCATGTCTAAATAAATAAACGTTATCTCTATATACATTCTTTGTTTTAAATATTCTAATATTTACAAAGCTATATAAATATACAATAAATCATACAATAATCCTTGGACGGAATTCATTTGGACGGAATCGATAAGGGACTTTATCCCTGGACGGAATATATTAAACTATTGATGGTTTTATCATGAAACATATGAATAATAATGATAAGGCATGCATAATGATAAATATAAATAATGGGAATATTTACAGCAAAGGCATTCGATGTCCCTATGGCTGAAATGACTGAATGGGTTCTTTGAACTACAGAAAATTAAACTACATTAATTATCACCTACAAGCATACATGTATAGTGTTACAGAAGAAAATCAGCATTTTAATGCTGATTTCTTCTGTAACAATATACATGCACGCTTGTATAGCATACATGTATAGTGTTACAGAAGAAAATCAGCATTTTAATGCTGATTTCTTCTGTAACAATATACATGCACGCTTGTATAGCATACATGTATAGTGTTACAGAAGAAAATCAGCATTTTAATGCTGATTTCTTCTGTAACAATATACATGCACGCTTGTATAGCATACATGTATAGTGTTACAGAAGAAAATCAGCATTTTAATGCTGATTTTCTTCTGTAACAATATACATGCATGCTTATATGTTACCATATAATTTAAACTACTACAGAACTTGTTTATGGTTCAAACAAACGTAAACCCAAGTCCCCATGGTTGAATGGAAACAGGTTCTAGAAACAGGAAGTGGCTTACTTATATTTACATGGGGGTTGGGTCTACTCTTAAAGGAAACATTGCACTCCAATTTCCTTCAAGACTAGGCTTCCTTAAATGGCAGTATTAGATTTTGTTTGTTTGATTTGAGGTTTAACGTCCCCGTCAACACTGTAAAGGTCATTTTGGGACGTTGCTTCTAATTTTGTGGGACTTTTACCCGACATTAAGATGAAATGACATCTCAAGCCCTGTCGCCCAATGAAACCAATAGGGTTAATAAGCATGGACGGTCCGACTCGCACCGCTTTGCCTGGGCTGGCTTAGATCCTCTAAGCGGTTGACCAGTAATCACGTGCGGTCGGTTGCAGCCCTGCGTGGAAGCATCATGCAGCCCATCTATTTCTTTAAGCCCCGATGGGCAGGGCTGTGTTTTAGGGCGTATACGAAAAGATCTGTATATGTATACAAAATACCTCGCTTTCCAATTATCTTTCTCTTTTTTTCATGCATTTTGTCATTTCAGCCCAAGGGACCATATCAAAAATATTTTCTTTCATGTCATAGCACTTACAACCATTATGAAAAACAATCTGTATCAACCAAACTTAACAATCACAGCAAACAATAATGAAATCAAACAATACCTTAACGTGTAATTGAGGTATTTTGTATGAACTTTGCTTTTGTTTTGTAATTTTAAACTTGACATGTTTGTACATGTACGTTTGGTTCACTAAGCCAGTAGAAAATCCTAAAATTGCCAGAAAAAAAATCTTAGAAAAATAACATTACTCCAAATACCGTAAGATCAGTTAAACTATTGGATTATGTTTGTAAGAGGTTCATTACGCTAACACACCCGTGCGACTTAGTGCATTTTTTCGCATCTCCAAAATGGCTACTTTTCGGATGAAAATCCATGATATTTTTCTTATTTATGCTTCAAACATAGGTTGTGGGTACTCGTTAGAACCGCCTCAATGAGGCGGTTCTAACGAGTACCCACAACCTATGTCTTGGAGTAAAAATAAGAAAAACAGTGTTTACCCACTAAACCCCAGTTTTCTCTATACAAAGTGGGGTGTAAGGGGGTGTTCATTTCACGGACTTGTGCACGTGATGCATGCATTTCTGCTTTGAAATGTGATTTCTAAAATGATCCCGACGCAAGTTCTCAGCATATTGCCAGCTATATTTCATACCACTGAACCAACGAGTAATTCAAAAGTGCACTCAGTACATGAGATAGCAAATCAGAACTACATACATTTTCATTATTCTACAGTGAGCTAAAACAGACTTTTAACTTCGCCTTAAACAAAAGCTAAACACGAAAGACCTTAAATAAAAATCAAAAATGAGTTCCTTTAAGAGCAATGAAAACATTCATAAGAAAGAAGATGGGTCATACTACGTAGTTTCGGCTAATAAAGCCTCATCAGTGACCGTGTAATGATCCGGCAAAGAAAGCCAGAGGAAACATACTGCAATTTTGCGAATTTCGAATAGGCAGTCGATTCAAAGACTGATATAACTCAAAATTGGGTCCAAATAATTAAAAACCTGTCTAGAATATGAGTCTAAACCAATAATTTATTTCCGATTTCTCAGAATATTCACACCGATCTCAAAGGACCAAAAGTAAAATATAAACTGCACTATGGTTGATGTACGTGGAGACGTTTTACGGCCGCCACACGGCACAACACCAGCTGCAGTGAAGGCAAATAAAAATCAAAAATGAGTTCCTTTAAGAGCAATGAAAACATTCATAAGAAAGAAGATGGGTCATACTACGTAGTTTCGGCTAATAAAGCCTCATTAGTGACCCTGTAATGATCCGGCAAAGAAAGCCAGAGGAAACATACTGCAATTTTGCGAATTTCGAATAGGCAGTCGATTCAAAGACTGATATAAATCAAAATTGGGTCCAAATAATTAAAAACCTGTCTAGAATATGAGTCTAAACCAATAATTTATTTCCGATTTCTCAGAATATTCACACTGATCTCAAAGGAGGACGCTTAGCACTCTCAGCAAAATACGGCAGAAGACATTTTAGAATATTTCTCTAACTTTTCCCAGAAAACAGATTTTGGTATTCCACGCAAATTGTCTCCATTGGAGACAATTTGCATGAAATGGCAAAAACAGATTTTATCACGGAAAAATAATACCAACATTATCAATTTGTCGTCTTCTGAACTTAGCCCGGAAAGTGGCAAAGGTTTCCTTTGTATGCCATTTGTAAAACAGAACTCAACCGATATGGAACGAAACATCTTTACTATAACTGTTGTCTTTCTTGGATCTAGGGCTGATATTTTCAAATGAAAATGCTTGACATTCACAGCTTCAGATAAGGGGGACTAACCAGGATAATCAAGTGATAGCTTTCTTTATTTCTCCATTTTCTTGATTGAAATCTAGGTCATGTGTACTTGTTATCACATGTGAAGATTCTACCAAGTATCGAGAATCTATATTTCAATGGAGAAATAATAAAACATACCAAAAGTATTTTCATTACTCGCCCTTATCTGTAGCTTCAGGCCATTTATCTTATTTATGGTCTGGCGTTAGAACATTTTTGACAGATACCCTAACAAACCCTTCTTTTCTCTATATAATGTGTGTTTTTGCCTGGACATTCTTTACGCGATGCCTTTATTCACCATATTTGCATTATTTGCTGGCTCCCAGCTTGCCCATTGTCATAAGTGGAGAAACAGATAACCAGACCCCCCTGACCTTGAAAGGTCAGTGGGGTCTGGTTACCTGTTTTCCAACACTGATAATCTTCAGACTAGGAACCAGCAGATAATGAACAGCACAAATAAAATCAAAGTTTCGCTATAAATGAGGACTTGGGATATTTTCAATGTCAAACAAATTGTCCACATCAAATGCGGACTCTAAGTTATTGAAGTCATTTCTTTCTAACCAAGGATGATCGTTTTCATCCTCGTGAACAGGTGATGGTGCGATAGGAGTATGTAGGCCAGTTCTTTGTTCTTGTATGTTTTCAATATTTTGTAACAAACCTTTGCTTTCCCCAAAATTAAAACTTTCTTCCCACCAACCAGGCGCTTTAATGCCAGTACCAACAACAGTCAAGTCTAAATTATCATTTGTTGTGCAGTCTAGTGGAATGTCTGAGAAGTCTGTATCTAGAAGATCACTTATTCCGAAATCACTACCACTTGTGTCTGAAGATGGCGGACTCATCGCCATTATCGGACTAGCAGCATCCTCATTGGAGTCTATTAATGCCTCTGTTTTAATTTTTATACCACCTATGTCGATATCTTGGTTGAGTATTGAAGTCCAGTTGAAATCTCCTTTTAATGACTGATATTCGTCTTGAGCACCATATTGTATTACACCATTATCATTGAATCTCCTGATCTTATGAACTTGACTACATGAGTCTAGGTATTCATCGTCGACAGGCTCACGTTTAATCTTTTTGAGAGGTATAGGCGATGGAGCGTTAGAGTTTGAATTTGAACCCTGTACGTCTCTACTGTTTCTACGCTTTTTAAGCTGTCCGTTCTCGACCACGTCAGTGAACTCTGGGTTAATCCTCCAGAACCCACCTTTCCCAGGCTCGTCCTTTCGTCTTGGGACTTTTTGAAAACATTTGTTGAGTGAAAGATTGTGACGGATGGAATTCTGAAACAAAGCCATATAATCACTTAAAAATAACGCATGTAAGGCACACTGAATTCGGTTTCTTCAGGCCAATACGATAAAAAAGGGTGTCTGAATAATTTCGTTTAAGTCAAACAGAAATTCCTGTATTTTAAGCAAACAATGTAGACAAAGACTGATCTTGGTCTGCGCTGCTTGTCAGTGTCCCTTTTATTGGACGCTTAGTACACTATGTGTTAACACAGAAATGCACGATTAATTAGTCAAAACATACGAGTCAAAAATAACACAGGGTACAACCTAGTAGACAAGTGACGTTAAGGCAACGTGGCATCAACGTCGATGCAACGTCATGACGTTGCATCGACGTTGAAACGACGTTGCAAAAGCATCAATTGTCCAGTGGGGTCATAAAGAAGACTCTGGCCAGAGAGTGTCCGGGTCTTCACAAATTTATTCTTCGCTCTGCAGACAGGCTACAGGGGCATTATTCAGTTTCCAGTTGTCTCGCTTCGCTTTATCGGCACCCATTCGGTTTTCATGGGAATGAGTACAGTAGCCAAGGAATCAGATAAATGAGGCACCAAGGCGAGAACAATGCCAGATTATTTAAACATTTTAAATGAAGACCCAAGATAAACCTACGAAAGATAATTTAATGTGACTAGCATTCAGCTACATGAATGCAATGATTGTGAATTCTTACGTTATCTTAAGTGTCCCATAAAACGAACAGCGAAGATTCACCGTGTGACCTGGCTAGGTTACCTTGATTTGTGGACAGACCTGGGAGAATCACATATAGGACCCATCACGTGTTGATGAGGAGTGGGTATTTCTGAGCCATTTTAGCGCCATCATGTACTTGCTTCCCTAATAGCCGGGTAATTTCAAATATAGTAGCTAGTCTCAAAATGAAGGGTATGCCCAACTCAACTCAATTCAAGCTCAGGTTACATAAGTAACATTAAGCGAAGATCAGAACATGCAAACAAAACATGCAAACAAACTTATAGGGGTCAAAATCTTCCCTTTAAAAATAACACAAAAGGAGAAGTTTGATCAATATTTCATTGACAGTTATTTACAACTTTGGAGGTGCGCACTTTCCTCTTATAGAACAGCGAGCATCAGTGAATTACGCCTATATGAGATAACATTTTCTTATATTTATCTAACATTATTCTTATGAAAACTTCTGATATTCCTTTCTCTATGGTATCAACATGAAGTGAAACTTTGATTGCTCGGACACCTTTTGGACTATTAAAATGTTCGAGACGGGTAGTTCGAGCCCCCAGAGTCATGTCAGTAAGCATCATGCTTATATGAAATTAAGGTATGCTGTGTGTACTCATTAGAATCGCCTCATCGAGGCGATTCTAATGAGTACACGCAACATACCTTTTCACAATGAAAAAGCTTTTTTAAATTTTACCTATGTTTATTTCCTAGGGACTCAAGAATGTGTTCGAATCTGCCATTGTAAACGAGCCATCGGTGTTCGAGCCATCGAAGTTCCATTGTACCTTTTTGTGCTAGTTGGAGCTGCCTTATTAAGGCGGTTCTAACGAGTACACACACTCTGTTTTATCATATGTCAGGAAAATGATGCATACCCTGTAAACCTCACTTGTCCCTTTAGTAAATGGGGTTTACAAGGGTGTCCATTACATCTTAACCCTTGTCCTGCTGACCCCGGATATGCCTTATCTTTGAAACAATGTAGATCCAGATCAGATGGCTTCTGAAGAAGCCATCTGATCAGTATCTTCATTGTTTACCACCCAGTTTATGACTTTGCTGCAGTAATTTGCATCAAGTAATCTGATTGGCTGATAATCAGTAGTGGGTGTGACATATTTAAATATTCAGCAGGACAAGGGTTAACGTGAGGCATAAAAACTGGTAAAAAAAGAGAATATAGAAAACTGATATAAACCTTGAGTCTCACCTGCCAGCTAGGATCAGCGAGGCGATAGTACATGAAGCTGTCTGTTATCCAGTTATAGATGGCGGACAGTGTAATTTTACTTTTCTTTGTTTCTCGCATAGCCATACAGATTAATGAGGCGTATGAATATGGCGGTTTAACATATGGATTTGTTTTATAGTCCACAGAATCCCCTCCCAGTGTGGTTGGTGTCGGCGGCGGCGTATCCGCGTATGGAAACCTCATGTCCCCGAATTTAGTGGGAGGGGGTCCGCATGCAACGTTCAAAATGGAATTTGGATTAACTTTCACATTTTTGAAACTGTCAAATGGTGGAATGGGGCTCGAAGGTGGCGTTGGTGATGTGATTTTTAAGATGTTTAGATTTTGGAGCCAGTTCAAACTTGTTAGGCTGTCGTCCAGGTTTGTTCCTCCGTTGCTGCATGTGTCCATGGGATACTTGGCCATCCAGTTCTGGCGAAGCTTGAGCGCCAAGTGGTCACGTGTTAGCACCGGCATCCTCCCTGCGGCCTGCTGCCTTTCAATG
This sequence comes from Lucinisca nassula, assembly GCA_963580285.1. Taxonomy (NCBI): domain Eukaryota; kingdom Metazoa; phylum Mollusca; class Bivalvia; order Lucinida; family Lucinidae; genus Lucinisca; species Lucinisca nassula. The sequence continues at coordinate 145,508,310 of OY757011.1, read as the reverse complement.
CTGTATGTCTGTGGGAACTTCGTTTTGCTGGCTGGGCGCTTGATTCTGTGCATAGAAGTTTCTGAAAACGTGAAAAGGGAAAGCAAAGTTAATAGTTTGCAGTGTATTTTCAAAAAATAATAAATAGAATAAATGGAGTCTGTAAACCAATGTCATGCTTTACAGAAATTTTACAGAAATTTCATACAGCTATAGTAAAACTCCAATATCAAGACCACCGTGGGTCTCAGTCCAAAGTGGTCTTTAAGACATCTTTTGAACAGTCCCAAAGGTGGTCTCCTACTAGATGACACTGGGAGTAGAAAACACAAAGAAAGAATGACTGAAACCTCCTAAATAGGCTTTTAAACTTAATTGTAGCTGGTCTTAACAGCGGAATTTCACTGTGAATGAAGAGTAAAACACCACAATTAAGACCACCTAAAATTAAGACTAAATCTGATTTTTAAAAACTTATGGAGAAGGTTTTAGTTATTCTTTCTTTGTGTTTCCTACACACAGTGTCTCCTAATTGGAGACCAGATTTGGGACTGTTCAAAAGTGGTCTTAAAGACCACTTTTGAACAGTCCCAAAGGTGGTCTTAATATAGAAATTTAGCTGCACTATTTAGCAACAGCAATCTGATCCAGATCAAACTTAAGTGCGCTGAAAACTTTTGTGTTGACGTCATTTAACCCATTTAGTACCGGAAACACCAAAACGGGTAGTCAGCAAACAGTGCAGGCCCAGATCAGACGCCTTAGAACGCGGCGTCTGATCAGGGCTTCCACTGTTTGCGGAAAGTTCAGCCATTTTCCAAATAAATTTTGAAGAAAACACAACCTGAAACCCCTAAACTCTGGAATGGACTACTGCCATATATAAGGTTGAAGATTCCATTTGGTACAAAAGGGGTTAAGCAGACTGAAGAATTGCTAGGTTACTAATTGGTTTGCATATCGTCTATACAACAGTTTTTTAGTCTGTGAATTCACAGACTGTAGTCGTCGCTCGATGACCCTTCTCATCCACCATCTATTGAGTGGTTTTTAGAAGCATAGTAGCTATCGCTTTTGGATATGCCTCAGGACTACTGCAAATCCTCCGCACAAAATGTAGTTCCTGCTAATTAACTCTTATCATGCTATTCACAACAACCCATATCTTTAGAAACCAGTGTAGATCCAGATCAGATGGCTTCTGAAGAAGCCATCTGATCAGGATCTACACTGTTTGATTTTTAAAGCACTTGAATGACTGTTATCTGATATTCGCCGCGACTATTCTCTAAACCTGGTTAACTTGACATGTGCCAAATTTATTATGCCGGATTTACTATGTGGGTATATTTTATTTAAATATATATTAACCCTTAAATTGCCGAGAAAAAACGCAGCTTAAAATGTCGTTTGTTTTTGTCGTCTACTGAATCTTCATGTAAACTTTTGGAACATATTTTTGCATACAGGCAAATAGTGTGGACTCTGATCAGACTGCTTCTAGAGGGGTCAACACTGTTTGCAATTCATCAGCAGACAACAAAGCAGACGACAATTGTTGTGGTTGGCATCTTATGGATTTAACCTATTTAAACGCGTCGATAAAATTACCCGCCAGGGGCTTTACGGCACATTCAATAAAACTAAGCATCTCGGTCGATTCTGAAAGTTAACCCGCATGCACCTTCATTTTCAATAAAGGAAAATCTTTGCTCATTTCGGAACAAATTCTTTCGATTTGAGGTAGACCCTAGGCTCGGTTTACAGGAAATTAGTTTTCACTTCTTTGAAAATTTCGTAAAATCTGCCGTGTAATGAACAACGCACCCCCCCCCCCCCCCCCACACACACACACACACTACCACCACCACCACCACCATCAACCTCACTTCATATAGTAATTTATTTTCTTATTTTTTGCTCTATACATAGATTGTTGGTACTCGTTAGAACCGCGTCCTAACGAGCACCAACAATCTATGCTTGGAATAGAAATAAGAAAAACATTTTTAAAAAATCGTCTGAAAGGGATTCAAAAGACACCCTTTTAGGACTCGGGTAGTAACGATACGTTTTAACCCGTTCAACCCTACAGCTCCAGGAAAACACGCCTATTCAAATATATTGAAACTGTTACCATCAAAAACTGAAAAATTTCAAATATAAAACCTGATATTTTCTATTTTTGAGCAAAAATAAGAAAATTAATGTACGCCCCTATAAACCCTAGTTTAACCATAAAAAGTTGTGTTTAAGGGGGTCAAAATTATATACATCACGAAAACACGCCTATATAATTTTGACCCCCTCGAACCCCACTTTTATATTTTGAAACTGGGGTTTACAGGGGTACACCTTATTTTTCTTATTTCTGCTCTAAAATATAGAGTGTAGGTACCCGTGTTCTAACGCCTCGATGAGGCGGTTCTAACGAGTACCCACAATCTATATTTTGAGCAGAAATAAGAAAAATATCACAATTTTTCATCTTAAAATTTTCGTTTTTTCGGCGATAAATGTTACAATGTATTGGTATAGGCGTGTTTTCGTAATGGGCGTGTTTTCATGAGTCAGTACAGATACCTATGTCAACAGTATAGATGCTCATTATGAGGTGGTTCTAGCGAGTACCCACTATCTATGAGTTTTTTAGCAAAAAAAAAAAAGAAAAAGAAAAAAAAGGAAAATAATGCATACGTTTACAAGATGGAATCGCAAGGGTATTCATTAGACGGACTTATTAAGCTGATGAAAACCTTAAAAAGTGCTGCGTCTAAAAATGATCGCAAACTAAAACTTGCAAATATACATCTCTAAACTAGATTTAACCCATTTAGTATCAGAACCCCCAAAACGGGTACCCTGGCAAACAGTGCAGGCCCAGATCAGACGCCGCAGAACGCGGCGTCTGATCAGGGCCTCCACTGTTCGCTAAAAGTTCAGTCATTTTCCAAATAAATTTTGATGAAACACAACCTGACATCCCTAAATTTTGAAATGGACTCCTGCTATATATAAGGAGGAAGATTCCATTTGGTACAAAAAGGGTAAAAGTTCAACTGATCTTCGAACAGCTGAAGGTGACATTTAGCAGCTAATTTAACAAGCACTATTACTTGTCTAAACCCGATACACACTCTAAATATCGAACTCAAATATTCCAATTAAGAACATTCCAAAAACCTAAATTATTCGATAATTACAATTAGTGAACTTACTTTTAGTGTATTTTGATACCGATTTCCTTAATTTAAGTTCCACATTTCATACGAGTGATATTATAAATTTTCTTAATAGAAACAATCCAAAGATTTAAACCATTTCCTATGAAGTTCAAGTCCAGAATGAGAGATATTGAGAATAACATTTCTCTCCCGGGCATTGAATATTCATGTATATACAGGTTTGGATCAATACATGTAGGAACTTAAGCAGTATTAGGCTTACAATACACCGTACAGGTAAAATATTAATGGGCTCAGACATGATATTGAAAAGGCGTCAACATAATCCGGGATACGATTGGGTAAAGTTTTATCTAAAAATAGTCCACCACCACGTGGAAAAACAAATATAAACAAACAGATTGCGGGAAATAAATAGTGTATGTTCACTTTCAGGAAACCAAGAAAATCTCCAACTACATTAACCCATTCTGTTCCAAATGGAATCTTCCAACTTATATATAGCACAAGTCCATTTCAAAATTTAGGGATGCCAGGGTTTTTGTGGTTTTTTTTTCAATCTTTTTGCAAACAGTGTATACCCTGATCAGCGGCTCTGCTCTGGGCCTGCACTGTTTGTCAATTACCCGTTTTGGACTTTCTGGTACTAAATGGGACTGAAAAAATCTCTTACCTTTTGCTCAGTTCAGAATCCGTGTGATTTTGTCGTTGTTGTTGTTGTTGTTTCAAACGCAAATCATTTTTTTTTTTTTTTACTTTCCGCTTGTATTTATAAAACTTTCTTTTAGGCATTAATTATGAGAACTGTTGTTTCCTCTCCAATTTTCGGAATTACATTTGATTAATTTATTGAGAACACCTCAATAAATGAATGAAACGCAGCGTGGTAACATGGTAAACAATAATAAATATACCTTGACCTGACCGAGAACTGTGGTCCAATCAATTGCAACGTTGGTTCTCCTGTTTGTATCACGGTTTGTCATTGGATTGCTTGCTTCCCGCGGGACGTCGCGATTGGGTTCTTTGTCTAAGAAATGTTTTGCATGCCGGTTAAAGCTTCTGTCTGATTATGATGTGTTTTGACGGCCAGTGTAACAACACAGTAAATATTATCCAGAGATCGATACAATTTCCTGGTTGACAATGTTTATCATTTGGAATAAATAACTGAACTGAACAGTTGGTCAAAACAGTAGTTTTTTCTCACTAGTTTTTGTTTGATTGATTTGAGGTTTAACGTCCCCGTCAACACTGTAAAGGTCATTTTGGAGACGTTGCTTCCAATTTTGTGGGACTTTTACCCGACATTGAGACGAAATGACATCTCAAGCCCTGTCGCCCAATAAAACCAATAGGGTTTATTAGCATGGACGGTCCGCCTCGCACCGCGGTTCCTGGACAGGCTTAGATCCTATAAGCTGTTTACCAGTACTAGTGTGCGGGCCAGATTCAGCTCTGCGTGGAAGCATCATGCAGCCCATATATTTCTTCAAGCCCCTATGGGTGGGGCCGGTTTTCTCACTAGTGTTTTCTCACTAGTGTTTAACCCTTCTCTCTTGCTGAATATTCATTTTAGCCACACCCATCTCTGACTTTGAACCAATCGGATTACTTGATGTAATTTATTACAAATTCATAAACTGAATGTCAAACAGTGCAGATCCTGATCAGATGGCTTCTTCAGATGATATTTATGCCCATGTCATCGGCATGATGCCTGGGGCATATTGTTTTTTGGGGTATCCGTCCGTCCGTGCGTACGTACGTCCGTCATTCCATAAGTATACTATGTATAAGTATGTATACGTACGTACGCGATGTTAAAGGTGCATTATTGAGCTACTGGGTCTCAATTTTCTTTCTGGTTTTTGTCTTCAATTCATACTCCTTTGTCATGTGTACACTTTGGGAGCCAAATACAGCTTCAGAACTTTGTGAAAATGGTCGTTCTCATTCGTGTTTACCCTTCGCTCTGAACATGCGTTCGGAATTTCTGTTCTAAAAATAAATCTGTCACTTTACACATACATGGTGACAGTTTCATCTCTGAGTGTCGTTACTTATGGCATGGTATTCAGTGTCATATTTTCTTCCGATTCAGGCATGGCCTAAGCAAACAAGGCCAAACATGAACGTCGCATAACGTCATATATGGGGATTCTATTTTTGTCACGAACTAAAAATAGATCTAACTAGTGTTCGAAACCTAGTTAGGGAATCCCTCTCAAACTCGTTTACCTGTCATCATAATTGTTCGCATTTTTGCATAAAATGCATTCATCTGTATTGTTTTAAAGAAAAATACCAGCTACATGTATTTTGTTTTTGGAAGCATTTTTTACCGATAGCCCAATAATGCATTTGTATACCAGGTTAAATCTGAACTTTTAACAGCTCATATTTTCCAAACCATACGATGCATTTGGTAGATAATTGATGATTGCTATAGGTCCAAAGTTTCATTCAGCAATACCCAAGCCCAAACACACCTTTTGGTCACGTTCAAAGACTTAGAGATTAGCTCATATACATGTATTATAAACCATGTGATGTATTTGGCTACAATTTTGTATGATGATCGATATTCGTCCAAAGAACCCCTCATCCATACCCATGACATCATGGGCATTTTCGTCAGGTGTGGTGTTCCCAGTTGGCATAAGTCGCTATGGCAACGTCAAATCAACGTCAGTGCAACGTCACGACGTTGCACCGACGTTGATCTGACGCTGCATAAATGTCATGACGTTGCATCGACCTGAATGTGACGTCACAATTACGTCATGTGCCTGCTGGGGTTGTGTCTGATGGCAGCATTTGTTTCTTGGTGTGGATGGTCGTATAGCGGGGGATTCGTGTCGTATTAACACATTTCTAGTTTTATGTATGCTTCTAAAACAAATCAGTAGAACCATCCAAACATTATTCTCTTTTAGAGTAGGTCACTAGAAGCAGCTCCTATAAAATTCATCCGCCATACTCACAAGACCCTTTAAATACCCATTTTTACAGGGAAATGGGGCCCATTAAGTTAACAAGCATCAGAATCAGAATTGTTACTGGTGACACGTCAAATGACATTCATACACCAGGACCTGTGATGTGGGAAGTTAGTCCCTAGCTCTAACCAAAGAGGTAAATTTAGCTACACAATCATCAGCACCTTCAGCTGTCGAAATAATCGAATCGGGAAGGGCATTCCAATCTCTAATGGTTCTGGGGAAGAACGACTCTTTATAAATGTCAGCTCTTGCGCTAAGGGTCTGAAACGCCAACGAATGGTGATTTCTACAGTGTCTAGCTGGGGGAACAAGGTCATCTGTTGGAATGCTGGCAGCACCCTTTAGACCTTTGTATACAAGGATTAGCCTACTGTCTTTTCTCCTTTTCTTGAGAGATTCCCATTTTAATTTTCCAAGTATTCCAGTCATGCCCCCAGTTTCAAAGCAGTAATTGCCTGTTACAAATCTAGCAGCTCTATTCTGAACTTTCTCAATTTCATCGTTAAGGACCACTCCACTGGGGTCCCAGATACAACTACCATATTCCAAGATTGGGCGAACAAGACCTTTATATGCTGCCTCTTTTACATCCTGAGGGCACTGATGAAGATTTCGTCTCAGGAAACCAAGCGTTCTATTTGCCTTAGTACACATGTTGCTAATATGAGTATTCCATCTCAAGTTGTGTGAGATTGTCACTCCAAGGTATTTAATGGAGTCCAGTTATCGAGGACCGTTCCCTCTAAGGTGTAAGAAGCCTCAACTTTATTAGATCTCTTCCTAGTTATCTGCATAATATTGCATTTAACTGGCTGAAATCTCATGCCCCATTTACGTGCCCAACATCCTAGTCTATCTATGTCAGCCTGAAGTTTCAATGAGTCATCTGTATCTCTAATTTTCCGGTAACAAACACAGTCATCTGCGAACAGTCTTATTTCTGAGTCAATGTCAGTGGAAATATCATTGATGTACAGGGAGAACAAAAGTGGACCAAGAACGGTCCCTTGCGGGACTCCAGACAAAACTGGAGCCCACTCCGAAGATTCACCATTAACAACAATCCGCTGTTTTCTGTAGCAAAGAAAGGAATCTATCCATTTGAGAGTCTTCCCCCCAATTCCATAACCAAATAACTTAGATTTAAGAAGTTCATGAGGAGGGGTGTCAAAAGCCTTCTCGAAGTCCAGAATAAATGTGTCCACCTGTCCCCCTTTGTCCAAGATTTTTGCCCAGTCATTAATAACTGTGCTTAGCTGAGTTTCACAACTGTGCCTTTTCCTAAATGCATGTTATGTTCGTCCAAGTGGGCCATGATGTTCGAGCAGACTATATGTTTCAGCAATTTACACAGAACACAAGTCAGAGACACAGGGCGATAATTACGGGCAAGAGCCCTATCTCCTTTATTGAAGAGTGGACAGATGTTTGCTAAGAGCCATTCTTTGGGGATTTCACCCGTATCAAGAGACTGTTGAAACAAGTGTGCAAAAACTGGACCCAACTCATTTGCTAGTTCCTTCAGGACTCTAGGATGAAGCTCATCAGGTCCTAAGGCCTTACTGGGGTTTAAGCCTTGAAGTAATTTGATCACTCCTGCAGCTGTCACAACAATATTATTCATGAATGGGACCGATCTTCCAATCAATGGAACCTCCGTGAACTCAGTTTTATTAAAGGCATCATTGAATTGACCAACTAGTTCCTCTGCCCTTTCAGAGTCTGATTCAGCAACCCCGTCCCCTCCTTTTTTATTAAGGGGCGGGATACCTTGCCTGTCTTTCTTCTGGCTATTAATATATCTGTAGAAGTCTCTGGGATTTGCCTTTACATCACCTACCAAGTTATTCACATACAAATCATTCTGATTTTTTTATATCAGTCTTGATTTCACGTCTCAAGTTTTCAAATTTTGTCCGGAGTTTACCACTTCCCGTCTTTTTTGCCTTTGCATGAATCTTATTCCTTCTGCGAATTTTCCTTCTTATCTCTGGAGTGATCCAGGGAATAGAAGATACAGACCTACTAGTTTTTGAGGGGATATGATTTTCGGCCGAAGTATGAATGAAAGAAGTTATCAAATCAAAATTCTCCTGTACAGACCGAGCATCTGAATGACCATTAAAGTAATTCTCCTTTGCATATCTGAGTGCATCCTTCCTCATAGTTTCATAGTCACCTTTCTGATATGAGTACACCTTCCTCCGAGGTTTCTTTATTGGTGGGATGTGAATTTTTTTAATATCCGGAGACAACATCGTGGTCACTTAGTTTATCTGGGGAATGAATGTCTTCGAATTGTCCTGGCAAAGTCGTAAGGATCAATGTGTTCTTATCACGAGCGGGGAAGTTAACAACAATTTGTTCGAGACCATGAGCGTTCATAATATCAATTAATATTTGTCCTTCCGACTGACTCAGCATTGTGCCTTGTTTGCTGAGCCTGTCTTGCCAAGCAATGTCTCTGAAGTTGAGGTCACCTAGAACGTGTACAAGCTTGTATACTTATTTCAGTATGTCTGCAGACACCATCATGTTAACAAGTCCGTAAAATGAACACCCCTCTAAACCCTGTTTTATACAGAAAAAATGGGGATAACAGGGGTATACATTATTATGTTCTTACTAGCACCCAAAACCTATGTTTTGAGTTAATAAAACATATCATTTCTGGAGATATGAAAAATGCACTCTGTGTAGCGAAAGGCATAAAGGGAGAGCAAAGTTCACATTATGTAATGAACATATTTACACATATAATGAACAAGCTATATCATATATGATTCTGATCAGTATGCCACATTAGGAAAATTAAGTTGAAATGATACAATACAAAAGGTTATTCTTCAATCCAGTCTGTGAATAGTATTATCAGTAGCCTTTAATCAGTTCCTAGAAATATCAACTAATGACAAACTGTACTTCTCTGAAAGCCGTTATTCCATGAAATATGGTCCCTATAGATAGTCCATCTTTATTTGTGCATTTGCTTTCGATCTCATTTGAGCACTCTGCTCATCCTTGTATTATTGTCCGCTTTCTTCCTCTTATTCTGCCTTGTTGCTAGCCATACTTGTCGTTAACGTGTTACGACGTCAACGTCAATAACACTAACGTCATGACTCATTATAAGTATTATGAAATGTGATTATACACATTTCATTGATTTAAAATAGCATCCAAACCATAATAAAAACTAAATTAAATTCGTGGGAACTCCACGACACTCTTTTGCACGGGTGTGTTAAGCAGTTTATGCTACAATTTTTTCCATCAGGAAAAATTACAATTTTTTCCGTCAGAAAAAAATGCCACTGCTAGCTATAGAGCGTGTGTTATTCTGACGATAATTTCAGAAGAGTGTCCTTTTAAGAGTGACCTCCATATTCATTGCTGTTTTTTCAGATCATAATGGGTCTCTGGTGTGCGTGCGGGCGCGTGTTGTGCATGCTCTTTGTTTCTAAAGACAACCTTTTTAGAAGTGTATAAAAACGATACAGAGTTATCTACGCACCAAGAAGTATATTTCTGTGAGTCAGTGCTAATTTCAATAACATTTAATGGCATTTTTCGGACAAAATTGTGTTTGATTTGTTATTTGTGCTCCATACATAGATTTGGGTGCCTCAAAATCGCCTCGGCGGTTTTTAAAGCGAGTGCCAACAATCAATGTCTAGCGACCATAAGAAAACAATTCTTATTACAGTGAAATTCCGCTATTAAAACCACCTGAAATTAAAACTAATTATCCTTTAAAAAAACATATTTGAAACGTTTCAGTCATTTTTTCTGTGTGCTTTCTGCACCCAGTGTCTTCTAGAAAGACACCACCTTTGGGACTGTTCAAAAGTGGTCTTTAAGACCACTTTTGAACAGTCCCAAATGTGGTTTTATTATAGGAAATTTACCGTACTTTTAACCCTAATTTTACTCATATAAAGTAGAGTTTACACGAATTTTCATTACATGGACATGTTGACAGGAATAATTCCTTCATATTCATAGCTCTTCTTGCAGTCTGCGGTAAGGTAAGAATAGCTCACACCACTTTAACAAGTCGATGTTTGTTTGTTTGTTTGTGGTTTAACACCCCCGACAACACTATTGAGGTCATCAAGTTTGGAGATGTTGCTTCCAGTTTTGTGGGACTTTTACCCGGCATTGAGATGAAATGACATCCGCCCAATGAAACCAATAAGGGTTATATGCACTGCTCGGTCTGACTCGCAACACTTTGCCCGGGCTGGCTTAGTTCTTCTTAGTGGTTTACCAGTGCTCATGTGCGGTCAATTTCAGCTGCATGGAAGCATCGTGCAGCCCAATCTATTTCCCCCAGCCCCGATGGGCGGGGGCCAACACGTCGATGTAATGCCCACCCTTAAAAGCAAACTATATCAGAGAAAACTGGTGTTTAGAAAGGGTATCATTTTTATGTTCCTGTTCAAAAGTATGACCTCTTGTTGGGATTTTTTATGACCATCTGATTTAATACGAGAATCAGATATGGGGTTCTGTTGTAGATGGGCGTTTCTAACCCGGGGGATGACTGTGCTGAGTGGAGTCGAGGCTACGCCGAGGTTCCGCTCAGCACGGTCATCCTAAGGGTTGCAAACGCCCATCTACAACAGAACAGCACCATGTTAGATGCTTTTTCTTGCACAACACCGCCTAAAATGTTCATTCTACTTTATTTAGAACGTTTTATTTTTCGCGCACTATACTTACGTCGTTTGCTTTTGATAAGGACACCGGGGTCAGAACAAAACTTCCATCCCAGACTAAAATAACAAATTTTCTGGTCTTGTGTGCAAGAAAAAAAGAGCAGCTGCAACCCATGTTTGCATCAGAAGTAAGAAAACAGTCGAAATTTTTCATTAGAAATACAGTAAAATTCCGCTATTAAGACCACCAAAATTGAGACTAATTCTGCTTTAAAGGGTTATTGAGAAGGTTTTAGTTATTCTTTCTTTGTGTTTTCTGCATTGTCCTCTGGTTAGAGACCGCCTTTGGGACTGTTCAAAAATGGTCTTAAAGACCACTTTGAACAGTCCCAAAGATGGTCTTAATATAGGAATTTTTACTGTATGTCATTTTTATGTCACATGGACGTGTTTTCCTATAATAGCATAACAGTAATAAGTTCATACATTTTACGCTCCCCTAAACCTTATTGTATAAAGTGAGAAGTTGGGTTTACAGAGTCCATTACGAAAACACGCCTATACAAATGCATTGTCAATTTTACCGCTGAAAATACGAGCATTTTAAGATGATAAATTGTTATATTATTCTTATTTCTGCTCAAAATATAGATTTTGGGTACTCGTTAGAACCGCCTCATCGAGGCGGTTCCAACGAGTACCCACAATCTATATTTTAGAGCAGAAATAAGAACAAGAGGGCCCAATGCCCCTTTATCGCTCACCTGTTTGGACCCCAGGGGCATGATTGGCAGGAATTATGTAGGTGACCACTTGCCGTCGCTACATGCTAAATATCTAAGCTCTGGGCCCTGTGGTTTCAGAGAAGAAGATTTTTGAATCTTTTTTCCATTATGAGTCTATGGGAGTTAAGGGGCCCCGGGGCGTGGCCCATTTGGACCCCACGGGCATGATTGGCAGGATTTATGTAGGTGACCACTTGCCATTGCTACATGCTAAATATCTAAGCTCTGGGCCCTGTGGTTTCAGAGAAGAAGATTTTTGAAGCTTTTTTTCCATTATGAGTCTATAGGAGCTAAGGGGCCCCAGGGCGTGGCCCTTTTGGACCCCAGGGGCTTGATTGGCAGGAATTATGTAGGTGACCACTTGCCGTTGCTACGTACTAAATATCTAAGCTTGGGCGCTGTGATTTCAGAGAAGAAGATTTTTTAAGCTTTTTTCCATTATGAGTCTATAGGAGCTAAAGGGCCCCGGGGCGTGGCCCGTTTGGAACCCATGGACATAATTGGCAGGAATTATGTAGGTGACCACTTGCCGTTGCTACATGATTAATATCTAAGCTCTGGGTCTTGTGGTTTCAGAGAAGAAGATTTTTGAATCTTTTTTCCATTATGAGTCTATGGGAGTTAAGGGGCCCCGGGGTGTGGCCCATTTGGACCCCACAGGCATGATTGGCAGGATTTATGTAGGTAACCACTTGCCATTGCTACATGCTAAATATCTAAGCTCTGGGCCCTGTGGTTTCAGAGAAGAAGATTTTTTAAGCTTTTTTTCCATTATGAGTCTTTGGGAGCAAAGGGGCCCCGGCACGTGGCCCATTCGGAACCCAGGGACATGATTGGCATGAATTATGTAGGTGACCAATTGCCGTTGCTACATGCTAAATATCTAAACTCTGGGCCCTGTGTTTCAGAGAAGAAGATTTTTGAAGCTTTTTTCCATTATGAGTCTATGGGAGCTAAGGGGCCCTTGTACGTGGCCCATTTGGACCCCAGGGACATGATTTGCAGGAATTATGTAGGTGACCACTTGCCGTTGCTACATGCTAAATATCTAAACTCTGGGCCCAGTGGTTTCAGAGAAGAAGAGTTTTGAAGCTTTTTTTTCATTATGAGTCTATAGGAGCTAAGGGGCCCCGGGGCATGGCCCATTTGGACTTTAGGGACATGATTGGCAGGATTTATGTAGGTGACCACTTGCCGTTGCTACATGCCAAATACCTCAGCTCTGGGCCCTGTCGTTTCAGAGAAGAAGATTTTTGAAGCTTTTTTCCATTATGAGTCTATAGGAGCTAAAGGGCCCCGGGGCGTTGCCCGTTTGGACCCCAGGGGCATGATTGGCAGGAATTATGTAGGTGACCACTTGCCGTTGCTACATGCTAAATATCTAAGCTCTGGGCCGTGTGGTTTCCGAGAAGAAGATTTTTGAAGCTTTTTGTTCCATTATGAGTCTATGGGAGCGAAGGGGCCCCGGGGCGTCGCCCATTTGGAACCAAGGGGCATGATTGGCAGGAATTATGTAGGTGACCACTGGCCGTTGCTACATTCTAAATATCTAAGCTCTGGGCCCTGTGGTTTCAGAGAAGAAGATTTTTGAAGCTTTTTTCCATTATGGGTCTATGGGAGCTAAGGGGCCCCGGGGTGTGGCCAATTTGGACCCCAGGGGCATGATTGGCAGGAATTATGTAGGTGACCACTTGCCGTTGCTACAAGCCAAATATCTCAGCTCTGGGCCCTGTGGTTTCAGAGAAGAAGATTTTTGAAGCTTTTTTCCATTATGAGTCTATAAGAGCTAAAGGGCCCCGGGGCGTGGCCCGTTTTGACCCCAGGGGCATGATTGGCAGGAACTATGTTTGGACCACTTGCTGTTGCAACATGCTAAATATCTAAGCTCTGGGCCCTATGGTTTCCGAGAAGAAGATTTTTGAAGCTTTTTATTCCATTATGAGTCTATGGGAGCGAAGGGGCCCCGGGGTGTGGCCAATTTGGACCCCAGGGGCATGATTGGCAGGAATTATGTAGGTGACCACTGGCCGTTAATACATGCTAAATATCTAAGCTCTTGGCACTGTGGTTTCAGAGAAGTAGATATTTTATTTTTTTCCCATTGATAGTCTATGGGAGCTATATGTTGCCATGGCAACCAGAATTCCAAACTTATCAGCCCGAAAACCTTATGCAGCCTTTCCCCCTAACTGATGATACTTCCCATGAAATTTGATCAAGATTGACCATGGGGTATTAGAGATATACTTATTTGAAATTGTTTACGGACGCACGGACGCACGCACGGACGCACGCACGCACGCACGACGGACGACGGACAAAAAGTGATCACAAAAGATCACCTTGTCACTACGTGACAGGTGAGCTAAAAATAAGATTTACTCCAGCAAACCGCAGTTTGACTATACAAAAGTGGGGTTCTAGGGGGTCAAAATTATATAGACGTGTTTTCATGATGATTATTATTTTCCCTTATTTTTTGCTGAAAAAAAAACAAACATAGACTGTGGGTACTCGTTAAAATTGCCTCAGTGAGGCGGTTCAAACGAGTATCTATAATCTGTGTTCTGAGGTGGTTCTAACGAGTACCCACAATTTATGTTTGTAGCAGATTTAGAAGAAGTATCCTCAACTGACTTCTGAAAAAGGTCAGATTTGGCAGGCCTCCTTGGCTCAGTGGATAAGAGCGCTCACTCTTAATCATTAGGATTCCGACCACTGTGGTTCGAGCTTGGCTTGGGTCACATGTGAGATCCATGCACGTTCTGCAATGGAAGGCCAGAATGTTTTTCTCCGGGTACTCCGGTTTTCGCCTATCTCTGATTAACGATCGACTCAGTTTGTGTGACATAATCTTGAAGGGGCAATAAAAGCCAAAAATAAAAGGCATGAAATGTCAGACAATGTTATACGGGTATGTTTCTCATACAGAGAGGTGCAAAATCACGTGTTTGCATGCGGCACACGTCTGTTGCTATAGCCATTCCCAGCCAGCAAAGAATGGCGGGCCGACGTCGGGCCGACAGCGATACGACGTTAGCACATCTTTGCTGGCTGGGTTGTTTATGAATTGATAGTGTCTGCTTTGAGTTGCAGTTGTCTCCTAAACAGTTTCAAATTTGCTATGGTATAAACTGACTCACGCCTCGGCTTTGGACACCAGCTATATAAACAATACGGTTTTCAAAAGAGATACAAGGTTCTGCCAATTTTATTTCAATACCTATTCTTCTTTTTTAGGTCAAGTTTCAATATACAATTGACATACTTATTTAAAATACCCATGTGAGTCTGTCTACGACAAAAACCTGTATATATACAAACGACCTGTGCTCCAGCGAAGACTCAGATCAACCTGCGCTTCTGCGCAGTCTGATAAGAGTTTTCGCTGTTAGCATGGGCCTACTATAGCCTTTGTGCTGTTCAAAGAACAAGGAGCGATGTCTCTGGCCAGACTCACTAGACGCAAAGGTGATCTGAGCCAACGCTGTTCGCACAAGTCTTCTTGTAGTTTTTGTTGTGTTTTGGGTCATATATATACTGTAAAATTCCTATATTAAGACCACATTTGGGACTGTTCAAAAGTGGTCTTAAAGACCACTTTTGAATAGTCCCAAAGGTGGTCCCTGACCAGAGGACACTGTTGGGAGAAAACACAAAGAAAGATTAGGTTTATCTTTCAAAATAAGCCTTTAAAGCAGAATCAGTCTTTATTGTAGGTGGTCTTAATAGCGGAATTCCACTAGTAAAATTCCAATATTAAGACCACTTTTGGGACTGTTCATAAGTGGTCTTTAAGACCACTTTTGAACAGTACCAAAGATGGCCTCTGACCAGGTGACACTGTATGCAGAAAACACAAATAAAAAACTACTGTAACTTTCTAAATAACCTTTTTAAAGCAGAATAAGTCTCAAATTTTAGGTGGTCTTAATAGCGGAATTCCATTGTACTTTGCAAAGCGGCAGGTTGGAGCTATTGTCATAGTCGCCGTGGCAAGCTAGGCTATACCTGTGGACATGTCATCACGTTAACAAATCGGTGAAATGAACAGCCTTGTAAACCCCACTTTATATGGAGAAAAGCGAGGTTTGCAAGGGCATACATTATTTCTTTTCTTTTCTTTTATTTATTTATTTATTTTTTTTTTTTGCTCAAAAGCATAGCATGTTGGGCCTCAATCTATGTTTGGAGCAGTCATAGGGAAAATCTTAGTCTAGCTCCTAGACCTTGATGTCATAATGACCAAAAGACCAATCTTCCTGTGTTTTTCTATCAAATATGAAACCTTGTTAGACTTCAATCTTGTCTCAGACATCAGGACATCTTCGCAAGATATAACAAGTTGCTATCAGAGAGGGAAAAAGAAGTGAAACAATATTACTTATTAACTTTAAAATATGATATCCGACTAGTAGCTAGTCTTGGAAAATATCAAATATTTTCACCAGAAAAAAAGTTGACCCATATATGCCTAGCGGCCCTTTTTTGGGACATTGGCAAACAGTGCAGACCCAGATGAGACGCCGCAAAAAGCGGCATCTGATTTTGGTCTCGGACCCATCAATACCTATTGATGGGTCCGAGTCTTGGCCAACAGTGTTTTCTGAAAGTACATACATTTTTGCTAACAAACCTGGCGCCCCTATAATTGGATATTGACCACTCCAAACTTATTAGGTGGGATATTCCATTATCATATATGGGTTAATATCGTGCTATGGAAGAATACACCATGTCACACAGTCATGATCGAGTTATCAAGATCATTCATACCAGAGTGCTTACCTGTGAAATCCCAGTCTGCAAGAAGATACTTCGCCGGGTGCGGACTGCGAAATCTCTGATCATACTGCAAGGATGACGGGCCCCGCCCATCGGGGCTTGGAAAAATAGATTGGACAATATTGAATATCACATATATTCCTTAAACACCAGACTGCTAGCACAAAGGCAATCATGAAGGCGCGAAATGGTTTGTTTGTTTGTTTGATTTGAGGTTTAACGTCCCCGTCAACCCTGTAAAGGTCATTTTGGAGACGTTGCTTCCAATTTTGTGGGACTTTTACCCGACATGAGATGAAATAACATCTCAAGCCCTGTCGCCCAAAACGCGAAATGGTACTGGCACCAACAAGCCTTAAAAAAAACACAACAAACAAAAAACAACAACAAAAAAAATACAGCTAACCCCACCCCACTTTATATAGTGAAAATGTGTGTGGGGGGGGGGGGATGAGGGGTGGTTATAAGCATTAGCCAAGATTTCCCGGCATATGTTTGTATAAAATATAGATTGTGAATACTCGTATTCTCACAGGGTTCACTTTCTTAGACGTTTTAGAAAACATTTCACATGAGCTATGCCATCGGAAAAAATGTTTTGCCATTTACAACGATACTGGCGTATATCAGCCTGCTCATCCGCACACTCACATCCACGCCGTAGTCTTTCCTCCTGTAGATGCTTGCCACTGTTTGAACCTACCAGACCGGTTTGTATCTTGTTTGTTTGTATTGGAGTTTAACGACTCAGTCAACACTATTTTGGGTCATTTTTGAGCTGTTCAGTTTACCTATCAACACTTTTCTTGTGCAGACTTATACGTAGGCGGTTAACCAGTACAGTGCACATTCTTTCGCCAGAAACTGACAGCTGCCCTTCTTGAACAAGCGGAAGGGAGAGAATGACCGCAGAAAAGATTTCATGCCCAAACTCCACGAAAGAATGTTGCCGACCCCGACAGGTATCATACCCGCGTCCTCCTGATCATCAGTCAGACACGCATCCGACTGAGCTACCGAGGTCGGCCCGGTTTGTATCCGTAAGCAAACCGTGAAGACAGGCTTTCTCATGAATTACGTCCCACCGACAATTTAGGTCATATGGAGACGGGACCTTGATTTAAAGACTCACCCGAAAGTCTTGAGGCATTCTAATGCGGCGGGTGAGTCCACGCTACAGTTTCAGCTATAGTATACCCGTGAAAACTCCTCAGGTCCGGACAGGGTGAAGCTGTTTTTTTTTATTTTGACTGGGATGACCATGAATAAATTATTAATTCTGCATATAGCATTTTAAAAATTAAAAAGAAAAACAGTTTTTAATACCTGTAAAAACGGTCACTGAGTGTTTATCACATCACAAAAACACGCCTATATAATTTTTGACCCCCTTGAACCCCACTCCCATACAGTAAAACTGGGGTTAACAGGGGTAAACCTTATTTTTCTTATTTCTGCTCTAAAATATAGATTGTGGGTACTCGTTAGAACCGCCTCGATGAGGCGGTTCTAACGAGTACCCACAATCTATATTATGAGCAGAAATAAGAAAAAAATCACAATTTTTCATCATAAAATTTTCGATTTTTGGCTGTAAAATTTACAATGTATTTGTATAGGCGTGTTCTCGTAATGATAGCAGAAAGTCAGAAGGCATAAGTGGGGGGATTTCCCTACTTTTTCGATCTCTTATAACATTACGATTACACATCCGTGCGCTCTAGTGGGAGACCGCCTTTGGGTCGGCCCGCGCCCGTCGGGGCTTGAAGAAATAGATGGGCTGCATGATGCTGCCACGCAGAGCTGAAACCGACTGCACACGAGTATTGTTAACTAATTAGAGGACCTAAGCCTGCACAGGCAAAGTGATGCGAGTTGGACCGACTATGCTTTTAAACTCTATTGGTTTCATTGGGCGACAGGGCTTGAGATGTCATTTCATCTCAATGTTGGCTAAAAGTCCCCAAAAATTGGAAGCAACGCCTCCAAAATGACCTATAAATTGTTGACGGGGACGTTAAACGTTAATTTTATGTGGAGCGCTGTGGTGCAGTGGTAAAGCATCGGATTTGAGATCGAGAGGTAGCCGGTTCGATCCCCGCAAGCGCCAAGTATTGTTTCCTTGAGCAAGAGACTTTATCCACATTGCTTAGAACTGGTTCCTACCCAGGAAGGTTTCCAGTCATTTCGTACCCAAGTCATTTCGTACCCTAGTCATTTCGTACCCGTTTTATTTTGCAATTTGGTCATTTCGTACCCACTTTGGTCATTTCGTACCCTATTTGGTCATTTCGTACCCATTTTTTAATTTTTTTTCTGGGAAAGGTTTTTGGTTATTTCGTCCCCTCTTTAGTTATTTCGTACCAACTTTTAATTTTTCTGGGAAACGTTTTTGGTTATTTCGTACCCAATTTTTCAAACGTGGGTACCAAATCACTTTGGTATGATATGAATTGCTTTAAAGCTTTTCTGTAGGTCACCTGAGCCGAAGGTTCATGGGGAGCTGTTGTGATTGGTCGCCGTCCGTCGTCGTCGTCCGTCCGTATGTCCTTTCACAATTTTATTAAATGACATCTTCTCAACCACTGAAGAGATTTTGACGAAACTTGGCAAAATAATCTGTGGATGGACCTCTCTAAAAGATGTTCAAAGAATTCCATTCAACGCAAAAGCCTGGTTGTCATGGCAACAAAAAAGGGGAAAACTAGAAAAGCTTTAAAAAATCTTCTTGTCTTGAAACCAGAAGTCCAATGTCTTCCCTTAGTCTGTCGGTCCTTCCCGGATACGAAATGACCAAATGACTTGGGTACGCATTGACTATTTTAAAGTCATTTCGTAACCGTTTTGGTAAATTCGTACCTTTTGGTCGATTTGTACCCAGGTACGAAATGACCAAAACGGTTACGAAATGACTTGGGTACGAAATGGTTGTTAGTGGGTACGAAATGGTTGTTAGTGGGTACGAAATGACCAAAATGGTACGAAATGACTAGGGTACGACATGACTTGGGTACGAAATGACAGGCTACCCCCAGGAAAAGAGGGCCACATGGAAGATTTTTGTTTGTTTGATTTGAGGTTTAACGTCCCCGTCAACACTGTAAAGGTCATTTTGGAGACGTTGCTTCCAATTTTAGGGGACTTTTACCCGACATTGAGATGAAATGACATCTCAAGCCCTGTCGCCCAATGAAACCAATAGGGTTTATTAGCATGGACGGTCCGCCTCGCACCGCGGTTCCTGGACAGGCTTAGATCCTCTAAGCGGTTTACCAGTACTAGTGTGCGGGCCGGATTCAGCTCTGCGTGGAAGCATCATGCAGCCCATATATTTCTTCAAGCCCCTATGGGCGGGGGCCTTCATGGAAGATTAGTACTAGTACTAAATGTGTTACCCTCTATAAATAAGGTCGATTATTTTTTATTATTATTATTATTATTTTTAAACCTCAAATCAAACAAACAAAACCACCTTCCGGACTGTTCAAAAGTGGTCTTACTGTTCAAAAGTGGTCTTAAGACCACTTTTGACCACTTTAGAACAGTCCCAAGGGGGTATTGATATATGATTTTACTGTACATTCTTAAATGAATGAAATACAATGTTTTTAAAGAAAACAAAAACTAACATTTTAAAAAATTTAAGTACCCCTCACTGTTATTAAACGGGAATCTGCAAACATGTGAAAACAAACCCAAAGTTAAAAGCAGTCTTATTGGGATTATATAAATCCTATCAAGCCTGAATACGGATTAGTGAGTAATACTTAAATGAGTTAAAGGTAAATCCCTGCAGAATGGTTAGTTTGTTCTTGTCCTCTTTCATTACATTGATTGGTGTGATAGACAAGGGAGTGAACTAAAACGATACATAAATATATGTATGTAAGCTTTAATCATCATTGATCATACTAACTATGCGATATATGAAAGGTGTGAGATACATGTGGAGAGTCCATAGTCCACCATAGTTCCCTTCAGAAGAAAATGATAAAAGATAAAGAAACGCAACATAAGCTCTGTAGTGATTTTATTGCATCGAGGCGGTTCTAACGAGTACCTGAACAGAAATAAGAAAAAATACCACAATTTTTCATCTTAAAATTAAAATCTTCCTTTTTTTCGGCGGTAAAGTTTTCAATGTACATGTGTATTTGTATAGGCGTGTTTTCGTTCTGCGACAAACAATTTAAAGTATCCTTTTACAACATCTATATTCTCCTAAGACTACCCTTATACTGCGAGCGTCAGCCAAAGGAGCTCATATTACTACGTTTTACGCCTTTGTAGGTTTCTACGGGGGATCGAACCCGCAATAGCCCGATCTCGAAGCTGTTGCTGTGCCACTGAGCTATAGCGGCCGGTGAATTTTGTCATCGTTAAATTTTGGAAGAATCTGACAGATCATTCGGATAACACATCCGAACGAGATTAATAGAATCTGTGATGATTATTTTTCTCAAAGAATGTGTTGTGAATGGTAAAATGTTTGTAATGCCATTGTCATCAACCAGACTGCCCCGGAATACAGAAACACGGTCCCTTCACGCAAATGTAACAGAGTAAAAATGGTAGATACCTTCTAAACAAAGTCGTTTAATCATTTTTGAGACTTGACAGCAGTTTGATGCCACGCTGCATGTTCATTTCATTCAAAGTTGATTAAGGATATGACACTGTGCCTGTGAAAAATGTACATCTGGGGAGAAACTAGAAAAAAGACCACCCTGTTTGCTTGGATAGCATTCAAGGCTTCCATTACATTTCGTGAAATACCACTTGGTTGAATGTATTTTCCGTCGAATGGTACTTTTCGTCATGCTGCAGAAGAGAGTTTTGGGGAAAAATAGTTCCAGTGCAATGTACATGATTTCCTATATACAGAGGATCTTACATGAGTGGTCATGTATTATTGAATTTATTAAACGAGTTGAGGAAAAGGATAAAATGCGAGGCTTTGCAGAGCATTTTATCCCTTTTCATCGACGAGTTTAATAAATTCAATAATACATGAGCACGAATGCAAGATTCTATTTATCATATGACATTTAAAACGCATTTTATTCACGATTGTTTACAAAAAATGTCAATATTCCGCCGTTCGTAAATGTGACGTCATTAAGGACGTCGTACATGTAACGTTACGGGACGTATCTAGCTAATCTGCATATTTAATCGACTAGTGGATTATCGAAAAATATCACATGGCGTTATTACACTCTCAGACGCGACGTCATATGATAAAAAGTAATAACTGACAGATTAAGACAGTTAGAGTGAGACTGCCGTGTGAGACAAAGAAATGACACACAGTCATACGAAGGGATATTCTTGACCCATGTGTGAGAAAATACAATCTTGCATGTATCTAAAAAGGGAATTTTCGTAAAGAAAATCTGTTCTACATGTTGTATTTTCTTATCAATGCTTTAAACATTGCTAGTAGGTGCTCGTTAGAACCGCATAGGCGAGACGGTTCTAACGAGTACCCACAATCCATGTTTCGGAGCAGAATCATGAAAAATAACGTATACACCTGTAGACCCCAGTTTTACTATATAAAAAGATTTACGGAGCCAAAATTCTTTGGGCGTGTTTAAGTAGTGCTCAGCCCGTTTTGCAGTGCCAACCTTTGCTGGACTGAGTATCAGAGCTTTCGTTCTACGACATAATCGGGTCTTGAAAACGCAGTAATCAAGTACCTGACTGGTAGCATGGCATATGGCAAATAAATCTGCCTTTACAAAAAAAAACAAAAAACAAAAACAAGAACATTTTGGATAATATTTGCTGTCCAGCATGAAACAAGTTATAACGTCTTAAATCTTGTAATTAGTTAGAATTAAAATCATCACGTGAATAAGTTCGTGAAATGAACACCCCCTTACACCCCACTTTGTATATAGTTGTATATAGAAACTGGGAATTACGGGGGTAAACATTATTTTTCTTATTTTTACTCCAAGACATAGGTTGTGGGTACTCGTTAGAACCGCCTCAATGAGGCGGTTCTAACGAGCACCCATAACCTATGCTTGCAGTATAGATAAGAAAAATGTCAAGGATTTTCATCAAAACGTAGCCATTTTGGAGATGTTATCAAATGCACTATGGCGCACGGATATGTTATCGTAATGTTACAGTAAAATTCCGCTATTAAGACCACCTAAAATTGAGGCTAATACTCCTTTAAAAAGCTTATTCAGCTCTTTACTTGTGTTTGCTGCTTAAAGTGTCCTCTGGTTGGAGACCACTTTTGGGACTGTTCAAAAGTTGTCTTTTAGACCACGTTTGAACAGTCCCAAAGGTGGTCTTAATATAGGAATTTTACTGCATTTGTACCACTATCCCATTTAACCATTTCTGAATTGGACTGTTCCGTGACTGATTTTGTTTGTTTAAAATGATGT
Source organism: Lucinisca nassula (assembly GCA_963580285.1). Taxonomy (NCBI): domain Eukaryota; kingdom Metazoa; phylum Mollusca; class Bivalvia; order Lucinida; family Lucinidae; genus Lucinisca; species Lucinisca nassula. Next base: position 145,485,500 of record OY757011.1, on the reverse strand, counting down.
TTAATGTCCCCGTCAACACTGTATAGGTCATTTTGGAGACATTGCTTCCAATTTTGTGGGACTTTTACCCGACACTGAGATGAAATGACATCTCAAGCCCTGTCGTCCAAGGAAACAATACGGTTTATAAGCAAGGATGGTCCGACTCCTTTTGGTTTCATTGGGCGGCAGGGCTTGAGATGTCATTCCATCTCCATGTCGGGTAAAAGTCCCACAAAATTGGAAGCAATGTCTCCAAAACGAGCTAAATAGTGTTGATGGGACGTAAAACCTCAATTCAAACAAAAACCAAATCTGTAAAACTGGGTTTACAGGGGTAAACCCTTTGATTGTTGGTACTCGTTAGAACCGCCTCGATGAGGCGGTTCTAATTTGTACCATCAATCTCTATTAAGCAGAAATAAGAAAAACATCACATTTTTTTTATCTTAAAATTTTCGTTTTTTTTTTCGCCGGTAAAATTTACAATGCATTTGTATAGGCCTGTTTTCGTTATGTTGTGTAGCTGAGGCTTATCTGGTCAAAAACCAGATTTGTTTGTTTGAATTGAGGTTTAACGTCCCCGTCAACACTATTTAGATAATTTTGGAGACGCTGCTTCCAATTTTGTGATACTTTTACCCTAAATTGCGATGAAATGACATCTCAAGCCCTGCCGCCCAATGAAACTGAAAGACTTATGTGTATTGGACGGTCTGACTAACATCTTTGCTTGTGCAGGCTTAGTCCTTCTAAGCGGTTTACCAGAACTTGTGCGTGGCCAGTTGCGGTCCTGCGTGGAAGCAACATACAGCCCAATCAATTTCTCCAATCCCCAATGTGCTGGGGCGGCCAAAAACCAGAAGACAGGTTTTCTTGTGATGGGGCTCTATGATCATGGGCCAGTTGTTCAAAATCGTTAGATACGAAATTTAACGATGTCGTTAGTTAACGTATCGCTAAAACTTTGAAAATTTTATATGGCAAACATGCTAATATTTTTGCTGAAAAATGTGGGGAGGTGTTCCTTTCACGGACTAGTTTACGTGATGAGACGGTAAACCCGGTGTCTTCGCTTGTCACAAACGACTGTAGCTTTTTTTTTCTTCTCGTCGGCTCATAAAATGAACGATAAGTTTACTTGACTAATTACTATAGAATTTGACAGAATATCATTTAAACCAACGCCATAAAATCAGTTTTATATACGTTTCGCTTAACAACCTGTCCGTAAAAGTCCCGAACTTTGACGTTCGTTTTGCACTTAGTGACAATTAATGACACAAAGTTAAGTGTCGATTCTGAGTGAAGAGGCAAATGTCAGAAAATGGCTTTTAACCCTTTTTGTACAAAATGGAATCTTCCTCCTTAGTCCATTTCCAACTTTAGGGGTCTCAGGTTGTGTTTTCTTGAAAATTTACTTGGAAAATGCCTAAACTTTTTGCAAACAGTGTAGGCCCTGATCAGACGCCGCGTTCTGCGGCGTCTGATCTGGGCCTGCACTGTTTGCCACGGTACCCGTTTAGGGGTTTCTAGTCTGAAATGGATTAACCTATTTAGTCCTGTACAGATGCCTATTCAAACATTGTAACATCTCGATCAGATGACTCGTAATGAGCCATCTTGTCGGATTCTATACCGTTTGCCATCTTTTTTTTTATTTTGACTACACTACATGTATGGATGTAAATGTATGGACGCACCCAAATTCAATCACGGAAATAAATGGGCTGCATGATGCTTCCACGCAGAGCTGAAATCCGACCGCACACGAGTACTGGTAAACCGCTTAGAGGATCTAAGCCTGCCCAGGCAAAGCGGTGCGAGTCGGACCTCCAGACTTATAAACCCTATTGGTTTCATTGGGCGACAGGGCTTTAGATGTCATTTCATCTCAATGTCGGGTAAACGTCCCACAAAATTGGAAGCAATGTTTCCAGAATGACCTGTACAGTGTTGACTGGGACGTTAAACCTCAAATCAAACACATCTATCTCCTGGCTGCCTAAGACTTCTATATACGTGGGTCATTCAATAAGTATCTGGCCTTACATACTTAGAGTCACGCTTGACTTCTCTATTTCCATAGAGTCACCCCACATCAATAAGCACTTCCTCCATCGATGTTCCAAGGCTGAAAGTCCATTGTTGTAAAATTCAGGGTTTTTAGAGTCAATCCACACTCCAACTGCTGTCTTAAGCCCTTCATCTGACCGGAAGTGACGTCCACTCAATTCTTTCTTCAAGTTCAGAATCAGAATCAGAATTACTACTGGTGACACGTCAAATGACATTCATACACCAGGACCTGTGATATGGGAAGTTAGTCCCTAGCTCTAACCAAAGAGGTAAACTTAGCTACACAATCCTCAGCACCTTCAGCCGTCGAAATAATAGAATCGGGAAGTGCATTCCAATCTCTAATGGTTCGGGGGAAGAAAGATTCTTTATAAATGTCCGTTCTTGCAGTAAGGGTCTGAAACGTCATTGAATGGTGCTTTCTGCAGTGCCTAGCTGGGGGAACAAGGTCATCTGTTGGAATGCTGGCAGCACCCTTCAGACCTTTGTATAAGAGTATGAGCCTACTGTCACTTCTCCTTTTCTTGAGAGACTCCCATCTTAATTTTCGTAGAATTCCAGTCATGCTCCCAGTTTCAAAGAGAGTAATTTCCAGTTACAAATCTAGCAGCTCTGTTCTGAACTTTTTCAATTTCTTCATTGAGGACTACTCCGCTTGGGTCCCAGATGCAACTACCATATTCCAAGATTGGGCGAACAAGTCCCCTGTATGCTGTCTCTTTCACATCCTGAGGACACTGATGAAGATTTCGCCTCAGGAAACCAAGTGTTCTATTCGCCTTTGTACACATGTTGCTAATGTGTGTATTCCATCTCAAATCGTGAGTGATTGTCACACCAAGGTACTTAATGGAATTCACATTTCGAGGACCGTTCCCTCTAAAGTGTAAGAAGCCTCAATTTAATTAGATCTCTTCCTAGTTATCTGCATAATATTGCATTTAACTGGCTGAAATCTCATGCCCTATTTTCGGGCCCAACATCCTAATCTATCTATGTCAGCCTGAAGTTTCAGTGAGTCATCTGTATCTCTAATTTTCCGGTAACAAACAAAGTCGTCTGTGTTCGGAAACAAAAATAATCACTTGGTGCCAGATAAGGAGAAGAGGGTGGATGGGGTAAGGGTTTGAAACCGCTCCGCCTCATTGCGTCCACAGAAACATTGTAAGTATGGACTCTGGCATTGTCATGTTGCAACAGAACACCTTTTGTATTTTTTTCCACGCATTTGCTATACTGTAGCTGCACCTAATTGGTCCAAATTATTACTATAGTAATCCCCATTAATAGTCTAGCCATGAGGTAAATAGTCCACCGACAGAACCCCCCCCCCCACGACCCCCCACCCCACACAGTTGTCATGGACTTGCCATCTGAAGGCTTAGATTTTGGTTTCTTGGACGCCGTTAACCGTGACCAATTAATTTACTCTGCTGTTTAGTCTCAGGATCATTGTGATGGATACTAGTTTCGTCCCCGGTATCAATTCTTTCAAGAAAGTCTTCCGGATCAGAATCATATCTTTCCAAAAGTGGCTCGGACATGGACTCTAGGACAGCTCACGCACTGAACGCTTCCTAATGCCCAGCCGTTCATGTAAAATTGTAAAAAAGGCTACCCTCAGAAATCCCCAATCTTCTTGCCATTTCTGAAACTTCATTCGCATGTCCTGCTTTACTAGTTCCATTAGATTTTCACTAGTGGCGTCATCAGCAGCGTTCACACGTCTTCCACTACGGTGCTCGTCTTCCAATGTTACCCGACCACGTTTAAATTCAGCCACACAATTTTTAACAGTTGAATGTAAAGGAGCAGTCTGTCTCATCACGAAAACACGCCTATATAAATTTGACCCCCTTGAACCCCACTTTTATATAGTAAAACTAGGGTTTGCAGGGGTATACCTTATTTTTCTTATTTCTGCTCAAAATATAGATTGTGGGTACTCGTTAGAACCGCCTCATCGAGGCGGTTCTATTGAGTACATTCTATATTTTGAGCAGAAATAAGAAAAATATCACAATTTTTCATCTAAAAAAAATCGATTTTTCGGAGGTAAAGTGTACAATGTATTAGTATAGGCGTGTTTTTGTAATGTTAAACTTCGCACGAGTCCTCATCAATTTCCTGGTTGGTCTTCTTTTTCAAAAACAGGCATGATAAATCACTGCTCTGTACTGAATTTGTGAAGAAAATTACGATATTTTTCTTATTTCTGCTGAAAATATAGACTGTGGGTACTCGTTAGAACCGCCTCATCGAGGCGGTTCTAACGAGTACCCACAATCTATATTTTAGAGCAGAAATAAGAAAAAAAAGTTTTACCCCTACAAACCCCAGTTTTACTATATAAAAGTGGGGTTCGAGGGGGTCAAAATTATATAGGCATGTTTTCGTGATGTTCCTGGAGCGTCTTCTTTTTCAAAAACAGGCATGATAAATCACTGCTCTGTACTGAATTTGTGAAGAAAATTAGTCAATAATGACCGCTGTCATGTTATTTCACTTGGCAGGGATTACAAATACTAGACTGACCGATAAAAGTACAATGCATTGATGTATAATATGTGAAACGTGTGCATTGCCACGGGTCAGTAACTGGGTTAGGCCAGTTAAATATTGAAGGACCCTCGTAGCTGTTAACTGATTTTTGTTTGTTTGATTTTAGGTTTAACGTCCCCGTCAACACTGTAAAGGTCATTTTGGAGACGTTGCTTCCAATTTTGTGGGACTTTTACCCGACATTGAGATGAAATGACATCTCAAGCCCTGTCGCCCAATGAAACCCATAGGGTTTATTAGCATGGACGGTCCGCCTCGCACCGCAGCTGTTAACTGAATCTGTGAAGCAATATTCAGGGTAGATGGAGCCCCCAAGTCATCGTTGGTCAATCCATCTAGGAGAAGGTAACTCCAAACAAAACCTACATATCTGGATTTGCCTGTTCAAGCTATGCGATGTCTGCTTTGGAAGAAATTATTTCTCCGATCCGACGACCAAACAGCAATACAGCAGCATGTTCTGGAGCACTTTTAACAGAAGTTCTGGTCATCCAGTGCGTCGGCACACTGTCTTGAAACTGGATCGAGCTAGGTCAGGGCGAGAGAGGGAGTTTGACTCTGCGCTCCAATCCAATTCACAGCGCATGTCATCTTATGTCATATACACACAGTCACAGCAACCACACATATGCAAGCCACACAAAAAAGTCCTGTGGCGATAAACGGGCGGCAGGTGAGAAAACACTGTAAGCTGTAGCTGCCGACCAGTACACAGGCGGCTTGTTCCTATATGGTCTCTTTCCTTAAGAACGAAGCAGTATGGGGGATTTGGCAGCCGAACTGAGTGACAAGAAGACGTCTTAGGATCGCACTGCACGCCCCTTAACATGGGGAAGGGACTAGAAAAGGTGCCCTATTCAATTGCCTGCTTCCAAATCCCTGGCTGGTTGACCGCGATCAGCGGGGATTCCATATAGCGGTCGAGCAAGTAAGAAGGTAAATGTGTTACCTTTGACAATCGGTGCATAGAATGTGCGTACCTTGATGGTACAGACCACAGCGAAGAGAGGGTACTCCATCGGTACAAAGTCGACATTGCAGCTCCGAGTGAGACTCGCCTTACAGAGGAAGGGCTATTAAAAGATTAAAAGAAGTTAGTGCTGGCTACACTTTCTCCTGGAATGGTCGCAAGGAGTATATTTCGCCATCAAATCACATCATGTCAGCAAGCTCTTAGGACTTCTAAAAGGCATAAATGGCCGCCTGATGACGCAGATACTTCCCTTATCTGGTAACAGACATATAACTATTGTAAGTGTATATGCACCACACAATGACCAACCCAAATGAGGTCAAAGACAAGTTCTATGATTATCTGGATTCTGTGATTCTGCTACACTCCGGACAGACAAACTCATCCTCCGGGAGACTTCAATGCTAGAGTGAGCACAGACCACCAAACCTGGGAAGGAGTGATTAGGACCGAAGGACTAGGAAAGTGCAAAAGCAATGGCCACCTCCTGTTGAGGAAGTTTGCAGAGCATTAACTGCTGATCACTCTCACACTCTTCCATCTGCCAACTCGCAACAAGACATCATGGATGCATCCTCGCTCCAATCACTGGCACGCGCATTCAGCCTGTACGACGACCACAAGTCAAGAATGTGCCCAAGAGATTTGTTGTCTCTAAGCTGAATCAAAACAGCAAGAGGCAAGCCTTCATCCATGACATCCGCAGCCAATTTGATGTAATGGAACTCAGCTCTGCCGATCCAGAAGCTTTTTGGAAAATCTTCAGAGACACCTTCGCTCTTCAGCAATGGATTCCCTAGGACCAGTAAGTCTGGTTTGACGAGAATGATGAAGAAACCCAGGGACTCATTGATGAAGAGAAATACCAAAAGCACTGACACCAGCTCAGTATCAAATGGGCCCCGTCAAGCGATTTTGGTACTTATCGCCTATGCGAGCAGCGAAGGTTCAGGCGAGCCTGCGCATCCGCGCAGTCTCGCCAGAACCTTCGCTGCTCGCTCATACAAGCAGTGAATCAAGAGGAACCTTCAGCCAGAAAGCCATATCCCTGGCCCCTCTGAATGGCTGAGCATGCGCAGTTAAAATTTGTCATGACGGAATGCTCGAAGACACAAATTCGCTTGGCGGGGCTCATATAAAGCCACCTATTTAGATATATACAAGACAGTCTAGACAAATGCTCAGAGAAATGCAAGGCTCCTGACTGAGCAGTAAGGCTGATGAAATCAACTGAGCCCCGCCAAGCGAATTTGTGTCTTCGAGCATTCCGTCATGACAAATTTTAACTGCGCATGCCCAGCCATTCAGAGGGGCCAGGGATATGGCTTTCTGTCTGAAGGTTCCTCTTGATTCACTGCTTGTATGAGCGAGCAGCGAAGGTTCTGGCGAGACTGCGCGGATGCGCAGGCTCGCCTGAACCTTCGCTGCTCGCATAGGCGATAAGTACCAAAATCGCTTGACGGGGCCCAATTATTTTGCATATAGAAAGCTTTGATGCACTGAAGGCAGTTTATGGCCCAAAGAGTTCAGGGACCACTTCTCTTCTCAGTACAGATCGAACTAGTCAACTGACTGACCAAGAGGCTATCTTGAAAACATGGACTGAGTACTTTGATAACGTTCTTAATCGGCTATCGTCTTTAAATGATGACGCTATCAACAGACTGTAATTTGTTGCTTGACGAGAGCCCAACCGGTTTTGAAACAATGAAAACAATACATTTTCTGTCATCTAGCAAGGATCCAGACGCTATACCCGCTGAGATTTACAAAGCAGGGGGTACTCTAGTTGCAAAAAAATGAGTTATTTCACATTATGTGGAGATAAAAAGCTATCCCCAAGAATTCAATGATGCGTCAGATATCCACCTATTCAAAAGGAAAGGGAGCCATCAGGTCTGTGACAATCATCGTGGCGTCTCTTTATTGTCAATTACTGGGAAGGTCCTTGCAAGAGTCCTACATAACCGACTGAATAAACATCTTGAACGATCATGGCTTCTACCAGAAAGCCAGTGTGGATTAAGACAGGACATAAGAACAATTGGCATGATCTTCACAGCAAGGCAGTTTCAAGGGAAATGCCAGAAGCAGAATGTGGACCTATTCATTACGTTTGTTGACCTTACCAAAGCATTTGACACAGTCAGTTGTGAGGTTCTCTGGAAAAGTATGGCGAATTTTGGCTGTCCAACCAAGTTCATGGCAGTGACGAGGCAGTTCCACGATAGTATGCATGCATGCATGGGTCCAAAATGATGGTGGGTTTTCTGGTCCATTCCCTGTGACAAATGGGGTCAAGCAAGGCTGTGTACTAGCCCCAACACTGTTCAGCAAGATGTTCTCTGCCATGCTCACAGATGTTTTCTAGGATGGTGACATTCGTATACCTATTGGTTATTGCCTTGATGGGAAGCTTTTCAACCTTAGAAGGTTGCAAGCGAAATCCAAGGTGCAGAGGTGCTAGATGAGTTCCTCTTTGCTGATGACGTAACAAAGAAGAGAAGATGGAAAAAGGTATAGACCAATTACCTGACACCTGTTCCAGCTATGACCTCACAATCAGCATAAAAGACTGAAGTGGTCTATCAACCGGCACCTGGCAAGCCTTACAAGGAGCCCATCATCACAGTGAAATGTCACAGTCCTCCTATTTTTAAAGCACACTGTCAAGAGTAGTGTACATTGATGATGATGTCAATGCCAGGATTGCAAAAGCTAGTATATCATTTGGCCGACTGGGTGGTAATGTTTGGGATTGAAGTGGAATCAGGCCATCGGAGTCTAACTGTTTGTTTTCTTTTGCTCCAGCATTTCAGTGGTTTCTTGCTGTCGAGTCCTCACCGTTGTCTCACCCCTCTGGGTGTTTGATTATCTGCGTTCACGGAGATGTTGCACTGATGAGTTAGGAGGCCTTCATGCGGACTGAACAAATTATTTGTCTAAATCGCGACGGAAGTAAGGGGGAGGATTGTGGCCACGTAAAATCGATTTAAGCCCCCCAGTGGAATTCGTTTCCGCTGACCGTTCCAATGTGGTTCTTCTGTCGCGGTTTATTTTTGTTATGGTTTGTTTTGGGGTGTTTGTGTCGCTTATGTTATTTTATTTTGGATAGCCTATTGGCAATTTTTTTGTGGGAAAGTAACTGTCCTTTTGGCTTTCCGCTGTTGGTTTTTCCATTAGGGTCTGTTGTTTCATGTTTGTTTGTCTTTTCCTTTGGTGTCTCTGATGGGAGCTGTGGGTTGATTGTATTGATTCCTGATCATTGCCGCCACTTCTATTTTCACAAAGCTGAAAGTCTACAGTGCTGTGGTGCTGCTAACTTCATTATATGCATGCCAAACGTGGACAGTTTGCCAAGGGCACCCCAAAACACTTAACCACTTCCACACAAATTGTTTTAGAGACCTTTTAAAGATTAAAAGCGGCACGATTCCAGGCAGAGAAAGAAGTCCTGTAAAGGGCAGGGATGCAGAGTGTACATACTCTTCTGAAACTGGCACAGTAAAGATGGACCGACCAGGCCTGAGGAACGTTTGCCAAAAGAAAATTCTCCATGGATAACTAGAAATGTGCAAACTCTCCCATGGTAGCCAGAAAAAGCGTTACATTGACACCCTCAATATGTTCGATAGAAGGGGTAATCCTTTGGAAGCGAGAACTACAACACAGAACTGAAAACCGTAGAGTGTACAAGTTTTTTTTTCTGGACCAGACGCTAGTTTCGACCAATAAGGCCTCATCAATGACCCTCATTTTTTTTTTCAAATTTCTGCAGTGGAATCAATGATCCCAAAGGGCTAGAGCCTTACCTCCCCCACAAGAACTTCAACATACCAACGGATATATGGGAATACATTGCACAAGAGTGATCAATGTGGCGAGGCCACATCAGAAGGGGTGCTAGTGAATACGAGGCAAAGGAATCAGCGAGGCCGAACAGAAACGTGCACAGCGCAAAGCTAGAGCTAATGCATCAGCAACAGAGCTATCTATCTCTTACTTGCAACAGACAGTTCAGAGCAAGAAGTGGTCTCATCAGCCATCCGATAGCATTTCTCTCAATTAAGACTGTGATTAAGACTGGTCATTGTCAATAATGGCAGACGAACTATTATATACCACCATACGCCTGCGAGGATATTCTAGGCAGTTGCGCTGTCGAAAAAAAAAAATTAACAACGTCAGAATGTTAATGAAAAGAATGTGTTTGTTTGTTTGAATTGAGATTAAACGTCCCCGGCAACACTATTTATGTCATTTTGGAGACGTTGCTTCCAATTTTGTGGGACTTTTATCCGACATTGTGATGAAATGACATCTCAATCTCTGCCGCCCAATGAAACCAATAGGGTTTATACGCAAGGACGGTCCATTATGCCTGGGCAGGCTTGTCTGATCAGGGCCTACACTGTTTGAAAAAAGTTCAGCCATTTTCCAAATAGATTTTGAAGCAAAACACCATTTGACAACCCTAAACTTTGAAATGGACTCCTGCTATATATACAGAGGAGATTCCATTTGGTACTAAAAGGTTTAAAAAAACTAATCAAAATAGTACAATATGGGGTTTTCAAGGGTGTTCATTACACGGACTTGTTCACGTGATTGTTTTTTACTTTTTGTTGACATCTAATACGGGTGTGGTGATTTGCACTTTCCACCTACAGCACAGTTTCTCTCTGTATTCATGATCACACAATTTTGAGCTTGACTACTTTTAACTTATTTTTGTCCTTTTATCAAAGGATAATTTACAGACAAGTTATATTCATAAAGTTGATTAATTATCGACAAATTGCGAGGACCAATCATTTATAATAATTTATGGTTTTATATTGACACGTATACGGCTTTTTTTTTGTTTTATAAAATAACAACCTCAGGAAACAAGGGTACTTATTTCATAGACGACCATTCAAGACTCAGGCGAGCCTGCGCATAAGCGCAGTCTCGCCAGAGCTTTTGCTATTCGCAAACATGTAGACGAGATTCAGGCAACATTACAAAAAAAAAAAAAAAAAAAAAATACACGCCCTTTCAAATATATTAAAAATTTTACCTACCAAAAATTGAAAATTTTTAAGATACAAAAATATGATATTTTGCATATTTCTGCTCAAAACAGTTTGTGGGGACTCGTTAGAACCACCTCGCAGACGGTGATTGTCACAAACTATGATTGTGAGCAGAAATAAGCAAATAATATATCCCTGTAAACCCCAGTTTTACTATATGGATGTGGGTTTGAGGGCGTCAAAATTATATAGGCGTGTTTTCATGATGAGACGCCATGCGTAGAGCCTTAATAGTTGGCAGCGCATGCGCATTTGAAGAGTGTAAAAATCTTAGAATGCCAAGGGCCCTTTTCCTCATGTGTCAGCTCAAATGATCGCTGTGCCATACACTAGTGTAACTCTTGTCACGGACAGCAAGTTTTGCCCAACTGTTATAAGACTCCTTCTAGACTGCGTATCACATTAAGATAATATACCCGTGCTACATATGGCATTTTTTCTCATCTCCAAAATGGCTACTTTCCTGATGAAAAATCACAATATTTTTCTTATTTATACTGCAAACATAGGTTTGGGTGCTCGTTAGAACCGCCTCAACGAGTATCCTTAACCTATGTCTTGGAGCAGAAATATGTAATTGATGTATACCCCCGTTAACACCAGTTTTCTTTATATAAAATGAGGTTTAAATGGCGGGAAAAAATAAGCCAGGTGTATTTATTTCCCTTAAAGCAGCATAACATATATTTTTTTAATGCTGAATCCGCCCCTTTTGTTTTGCATATAATTTCATTTCTCATAACTAGATGATGATAAATGACCCTTTAGGTCCTTTGAAAATATTAGTTTCTTGATAAAAATGAAAAATACTCCCAATGATCACAGGCTTTGCATCAGGGGAGTTTCCATGGACATGTTTTTCAAATTAAGATAATGTTTCACCAACGACATAATATGGGATATTTTTTGTTTATACCGTCATATCTGCTAAAATTTAACAATCTTTTAATTCTTATTTGGACTGGTGACTCATGGATATGTTATAAAATCTTACCACAAAAACGAATAACTTTTGAAAGACAATTTTATTTATGATGAGAAAGCGGAGTTGCATAAAACTGCACTATTTCGGAAACTTTTTAGTAAAATGCGCCGTGTGGTTATCTTTTATTTTCTAACTTTTTGTGTAGCGTTTAACACTTTATTTGCAGAAAAATTCATACTAGAAGCTGAAGACGCTATATTTGAAGGAGGAAAGCATATGTTCATTGTTCACAGATCTGAAGCTTCTAATTCAAGGACGGTTTCAAGCAGAACAGGTGACATTTTTCTTTTTCAGTTCTGCTTGTCATCTGCGAGAAAAGTACGCATCGATGACGTCCGGTATTCCAATGACGGGCATTCGGACACAATCGTTTTGTTAGACGTTGACGGCAAACATATCGCAAAGATTGAAACAGTACCACGGTTCTACCAAGGAGCAGGATGGAATGATTTTCTGTCTTTAGATAAGCCTTTGGATTATTTTGTCCCAAGTGCAGGTATACATACGCTAACATTACAAATATTAGAAGCGGACCAGTTTGGTGTCGAAATTGACAACATAGTTTTGTCAGTTGACCACGAAAAAGATATAGACTACTTCAAGTGCCAAGCGTATTGTTTCGATGATATGCTGAAAGTAAACCATGGAAGAAGACCTAATAAACACCCAGCTGCTTGGATAGAACAGAGAAGCAAAGAAACAAGATGTGCTGAAGAAGATAATATCAATATTCCTGTGTATGGAGCAGACATTGACAGTTTCACTATCACCGCTATTGCACCATTTTATAAATCATACATAAATAATAGAAATCCAGATTTCACAAACTGTACCATGCTTACAGCCTTGTGGTCGTTTGAAAGTATCATTTTTGAAAATGAAGGGGACAGAGTGAGTAGGTTTCATAAATCATCGATAGGACCTAAACATACGAAACATAAAGATGGCAACGTTGCTGCTCTTATAGCTGGTTATAATTCTCAACGAATGGTTGTAGATATTGCGTTCAAATTAGAAGGTATCAGGGAGGGAGTTGTGGATGCAGATATAGGGTCAGTTTTGCATCTTACGCTTAGAAGTGTAAAAAGAGATGTAATAGTTGTGATGCAGTATATGGGCAGGAGTAGAAGATGGTCCACAGGTGAAGCAAAGAAAGTGACTGTGAATGATCCGCATCAAACTTGGGACATTCCCGATTTTACATGGCAAGAGAATGCAGAAAACCACATTAAAGTAGAAGTTCATACATGGGAGCGACATGTCGAAATAGAGAAAATCGCGCTTAGACGAAGATATCATAAACCTACAAGAATATTTCACATGTACAACAATGGTGAATATCTAGTTGAGGGAGCTGACATCGACTTTTGGTGGCTTATCAATAAAACTATGACTGTTAGAATTCTAGACACCGGAGAAGAGTTTCATAACGCAGATTATTTCCGTATTTACAGCAGAATTCCGTGGACGAAGCATAATTTCGCACAAGTCTTTGTTATATATCAGGACGGAAATATTCGCCTTATTTCGTATCCTCCGAGGGAATTGGATTGGATACCATTTGGATCCTCTGTTCTGATAGGACAAACCGACCCAAATATGCACAGACCATTTGCTTCCATTAAACAAATAGACTTGCTAATGAAACAGTTAAAGTTGTGGATTTATTTTGAGGATGGAGGCTCTGTTTCTCTACAAATTTTTACCTACCCTAACCGGACTATTGCTGAAATAAGTAATATTAATTTTGTAAACGACAGACATTCGCGTCCATTGTTAACTTTCAGATCAATGTGGGTAGCCAATGGGAACTCTGATGTTGATCATGTGATCATTGATGGTCAAAACGACCAACATATTTTGTCTGACTGGCACAAACTAGAGGGATCTTCATTTGAGTTTTACAGAAAGTGCATCTCAAAACATAATACGCAGTCACCTGACATAATAGTAGATTTTAATCATTGAAAAAATACCAAGACATGGGAGCCTCTCACAAGATTTTTAGACTTATTAGTGGCATACAAATGTGGTCACAATATATGCCCAGGAATGAAAAAATAAATAAATAAATAAATCAGCAAGAGATTCACGCAGTGTGCACTCGTTATCTCAGAATTTTATACCCAAAATCACTGCTTAAGACGAACTACGTTAAGGCAATATTGATTATGTTTGCTATATTTCAACTCCTTTTGTCTCAAACGCTGTTATCTTAAACAAATAAATAAATAAAATAAAATAAATGTGGGATTTGGTGGGAGTGTAGACAGCCTCATTGTGAATTTGTAAAGCTTTGATAATTATAAGCCCGCACTGGTGATTTGGTTTGATGCTAAGCTACATGTATGTTTAATGTCACAGACGTAAAAGAATGTGGTCGGTGATTCATTACAAAAACATGCCTATTCAAATATATTGGTAAAGTTTTACAACCAGAAAATGAAAAAGAATCAGAAAAAAAAATCTTGATATTTTTTCCTATTTCTGCGCAAAACATAGATTGTGGAACACGTGAGAGGCGGTTCTAACGAGTACCTAAAATCTATGTTTTTCAGCGGAAATAGGAAAAATAATGTGTGCCTCTGTAAAGCCCAGTTTCACTGCATAAAAGTGGTGTTAAAGGGTGTCAAAATTATAAAGGCGTGTTTGCGTCATTACGAAAACACGCCCGTATAATTTGACCCCCTTGAGCCCCCTTTTATATAGTAAAACTGGGGTTTGCAGAGGTAAACCTTATTTTCCTTATTTCTGCTCTAAAATATATACTGTGGGTACTCGTTAAAACCGCCTCGATGGTACTCGTTAAAACCGCCTCGATGAGGCGGTTCTAACGAGTACCCACAATCTATATTTCGAGCAGAAATAAGAAAAATATCAAAATTTTTCATCTTAAATTTTTCATTTTTTTTTTTTCGGCGATAAAGGTTACAATGTATTTGAATAGGCGTGTTTTCGAAATGTGATGTGGTATTACGCGGTAAAACCTCAATGACTCGAACTTTTGTGACTCGGTTACCATGGTTGTTTCGAACTTGTTCTTAAATTCCTGGGAAATTCTTCCCATTACGATAACACACCCGTGCGACCTGGTGCATTTTTTCACATCTCCAAAATAGTTACTTTTCTGATGAAAATCCGTGATATTTTTCTTATTTATACATCAAACATTGGTTGTAGGTGCTCGTTAGAACCGCCTCATTGAGGCGGTTCTAACGAGTACCCACAACCTATGTCTTGGAGCAGAAATAAGCAAAATAATGTATTCCCCCCCATAAACCCCAGTTTTCTGTATATAAAGTGGGATTTAGGGGTGTTTATTTTTACATACTATTTCACGTGATGCTGTATTTCTAAATCCAGTTGTTCAAAGCATCAGTAGCTTAACGAGCTTGTAAGTGGTCAAATTGTTAACCGTTCTGGTAAGTACAATATCTAATACACTGGTATTTTTTGCTGAAAAATGTGAGTAGCTTTTGCATATGCAAAAGCTGCTCACATTTTATCTGCAAAAGTTTTAAGATTATTTAAAGTTATGCCAAGGCGGTTCTTCTGTCGCCGTTTATTTTTGTTATGGTTTGTCTTTGAGTGTGTGTATCGCTTATATTATTTAGTTTGGATAGCCAAATGGCCAGTTTGTAGGAAAGTAACTGTCGTTTTGGCTTTCCGCTATTGATGTTTCCATTAGGGTCTTGTTGTTTCATGTTTGTGTTTCTTTCCCTTTGGTGTCTCTGATGGGAGCTGTGGGTTAATTGTATGGATTCCTGATAATTGCCTTCACTTCTGTTTTATAAACAAAACAGTCAATATTTGTAGTAAAATGTGCCTATTCAAAAGGGGTATCTTATTTACAACATATCAAAATGGTTGTCATTAATTTTTCGTTTCCAATCCCCACTTAGAACACTTAGAGTAGAATAATAGCGGGATTACGCTCAAAGACGAATCGTCCCGGTTTCGTGGTGGTCTCCAGTTACCGTAGTAGCCAGGGTTGTTATCCTCGCCCGCAACGCCATCGATATTTTTGATTGATTTCTCCCCTGTTTTATTTATAATTCTGATGCGACTGGTATTCTAAAATTTTCAATACCATAGACTTTTAATCTGTACTGAGCTCTAACAGACGCAAGCAAATCAATATACGATGTTTTCATTCATAAATTGTACATATAGAATCCCATTGAATAATTTATAATTATTGAAAAGTACACAGGAAGACAGGTGCGCTCATGAAATAAATAGACAGAAAATACAAATTATTACATTCTGTTCCATCGGCAGTTTCATTTGAGATTTGAGGAGGTTTTGAAACTGTTTTGAATATGGAGCAATATTTTCTCAAGGATGTCTAAGGCCAAGAGTCTTGGCGGTGATTACGCCATCTGTATTAGGCCGAAAGTTTAGTCTTATATTAAACCATGGTCGATTGTCGATTACAATCGCCCGCAAAAGTACTTTCCCACTACTTACAACACACGGATCCTGCAGCTTAAATGCATTTACTCATAAATGCCTATTGTTTTATTACTGGGACATTCGGAAACAGTGAAGATTCTGAAGAGGTCACAGAATGTGGCGTCTGATCGGTGTCTTTACTGTTTGCTTTAATCATAGAATAAACGTGACAACTACAGCTCTCCAAAGCGACTGAATTGCTGTGTTTGATTTCGGTTAGCCCAATTGTATTGGTCTCTTAAAATCCCAGAGAAGCGTGGCTATACGCTATTTAACCCTTTCAACCATGTAGACTGGTGCCGTTTATACCTATGCAAACCTTGTAGGACCAAGTAATACGGCACGTAACAAACAGTCTCGCCAGGATCTGCATGTATACTGTTTGCCATTATGTCAATGAACTGGGCAAAAACCGCTTTCTCTAAGAATAAACACACACAATATCAAAGCTAGAAGAGTTCTGTTTTGAAACTCATGTGTGAAAGGGTAAAATCTCAAACAACTGAAAATCGCATAGGAAAATAGTTCCTGGCATTGTTTTCTTTTTCAGAACTTGTCTTTCAGCGCCAATTAGTCTGCAAAATTTAATACGCCTCTTAAAAGTTTATGTAATCAAGTATTTCGAAGTTTTCCGACAATCAATGCTTACCCCAGTACTGTCATTTTGGGACTTAAGGATTATTTTTATTAAATGAACGAAGAGGCGGAAGTGGTGTGGTTGGGTCCAGTTCCGGATATAGAATGGCGTTGACATAGAAACTTGATATTACATATCAACTTTCAATCAATAAACTTGCTTTGAAACTTATGCTTACGCCTATAGTACCTCTCTTCTCACATGTTGATGGTAAAGTCAACTGAAACCAGTTTCTCAACCAACCGAATCATATAATTCTATCCAAAATACGTTCCGCTCAGCCAATATCGCCTGAACCTGTAGAACCAAATCTCATACAACATTAATTTTTATGAGAAACAAAAAAAAAATTGTTCATGCTTAATTGTTTCTCCACATATTGCCAATACATCTGTTGGTCATTGGACATTATGTGATACTCAACCCTTATCCTGATGAACACAACAATCCCTACAATTGCAAACAATGTATATCCGGATCAGATGACTTCTGATCAGGATCTACAGTATTTGTCATGAGGTTTGTGAATTGAACAAATAAAACATATCAAGTAATTTGATAGGTTGATAGTTAGCAATGGGTGTGGCTAAATTATTTATTCAGCAGAATAAGGGTTAATACTTACCTTAGCCATCACCGCAGCCAAAACATGTATTTAATATTTGGCATCGCCGCATGTCAAAATGTTAAAATAAGAATGACGTCATGAAAAAACAACAACTTATTTTTGACTATTTAACGACCAAAAAAAGCTGCAGATCAACGCAGATCAGCCTGTGCATCCGCGCATTCTACTAGCATCCAAGTGTTCCATTACGAAAACATGACTATTCAAATATATTGATTTTTTTCCACCGAAACACTGAAAATGCTCAGATAAAAAATTCTGATATTTTTTTATTATTCTGCTCAAAACATAGATTGTAAGTGCTCGTTAGAACCGGCTCGAAGTTCTGCTCAAAACATAGATTGTGGGTGCTCGTTAGATCCGCCTCGGCGAAGCGGTTCTAACGAGTACCCACAATCTATATTTTTGAACAGAAATAAGAAAGATAATTAACACCCCTGTAAACACCGGTTTTACCATTTAAAGGAGGGCTTAAGGGGGTCAAAACTATGAAGGCTCGTTTTCGTGATGGCTGCTTGGATAATACAACACCTCTAATTTCTAAGTCTCTAGTGAGCAGTCTGGTTTGTGTCATTACTGGTCGCAAACCCTGAAAATCCCAGACACGGGGCTCAATTTTATGGAGAATGCGCTATTTAGACGACCAGACTTCTCAAACGCGTTGGCGCCTTTGTTACTGACGTTCATTGTGGCAATTTACTTTTATTTCTTCCGCACACATTTACATGTAAATACGGGCCCCCGTGGCCTAGTGGAGAAGAGCGCTGACTCTTAATCATTAGGTCCCTCACCGCTGTGGTTCCAGTCTGGCTCTGGTTACATGTGAGACGCCAAGTTCTGCAACGGAAGGTCAGATGGTTTTTCTCCGGGTACTCCGGTTTTCGCCCACCTCTGATTAACGATCCGCTCGATATTAGTGAAATAATCTTGAAAGGGCCGTAAAACCAAAAACCAAACCAAAAACATGTAAATAGAGCAGTTTTGCTTGAAATGTCATCAAAGCGACAGCTCTGGTGTGTCGGTTGTCTTTTAGTCTTGGTTAGGAAAATATTCCTGAACTGAGACTCACATGCAACTCTTCAATTCCAGTATTTTAAGCAACATGTGTAGACCCTGATCAGACACAGCCTTCTAAGGCATCTGATCTTAAGGCCTCACTGTTTGTCCATCAGCAACATAAATTAAAAATATAGTGTATCCTCATTTCAGTCGCAAATATCCTGTGTTTCAGTAGATAAAGGCAAAGATTACACAGTTAATATACATTGATTATAGTTAACGATTGCACAGCTGGCCCCCGCTCATCAGGGCTTGAAGAAATAGCTGGGCTGCATGATGCTTCCACGCAGAGCTGAAAGCGACCGCACACGAGTACTGGTAAACCGCTTAGAGGATCTAAGCCTGCCCAGGCAAAGCTGTGCGAGTCGGCCCGCCCATGCTTGTAAACCCTATTGGTTTCATTGGGCGTCAGGGCTTGAGAAGTCATTTCATCTCAATGTCGGGTAAAAGTCCCACAAAATTGAAAGCAACGTCTCCAAAATGAGGTACGTAGTGTTGACGGGGACGTTAAACCTCAAATCAAAGAAACAAACAAAAACAATTGCATAGCGTAGGTCTAGTCATACCAACCGCAGAACTATTTGAAACTGTAGTTGACAGGCCATTTTTTATGTTAACCATTCTCTAAGGCTTGCTGAAGACGGATATATGCTCTGTCATTGCAAACAGTTTAGATGTTTTTGTTTGATTTTAGGTTTAACGTCCCCGTCAACACTGTAAAGGTCATTTTGGAGACGTTGCTTCCAATTTTGTGGGACTTTTACCCGACATTGAGATGAAATGACATCTCAAGTCCTGCCGCCCAATGACTCCAATAGGATTTATAAGCATGGACGGGCCCACTCGCATCGCATTGCCTGGGCAGGCTTAGATCCTCTAAGCGGTTTACCTGTACTCGTGTGCGTCAGTTTAGATGTACGTATTTACGCTGTTTGACATTCAGTTCGTGATTTGTAAATTATTTCTAATCAAGTAATCGGATTGATTGAAACTCAGAAAAGCATTTCACACAGAATCCTTAATTCAGCAATTTTATTAGACTTAGACTGTCTAACCGGGAAAGAAAGGTGGTCCGTTAGACTCTAGCGTTAGGGCTTGAGATGTCGTGTCATCTGAATGTCGGGTAAAAGCCCAAAGAAATCGGAAGCAATGTCACCAGAATGACCTAAATAGTGTTGATGGGGACGTAAAACCTCAACGCAAACAAGCCCGCCGTTGTGACACTTTTTCGTTTTGTTTCTTTTTTGTTTTGTTTTTATTATTTTACAGCCATTTCAAGTTTATTTCACTTATTTAGAACCGATTTTAAATCAGAGAGGCTGGCGAAAATCAGAGTACGCGGAGAAAAAAACAAACATCTTACCTTCCGTCGCAGAACATGGCGTCTCACATGTGACCCGAGCAAGGCGCGAACTACAGCGGTAAGAAACCTAATGATTACGAGTCAACTCTCTTACTCATGGAGGCCCGTCCTTGTGACATAGTCAATTCTTTAATGACTTCAAAATGACGTTCAAACGAAAAAGTTTTTTTTTATTCTGCTGCAGACATAGATTGTGGGTGCTCGTCAGAACCGCCTCAGTTATGCGGTTCTAATGAGTACCCACAATTTATGTTTTAGTTAATATAAGGGAATAAATGAAGACCCCTTTAAACCTCACTTTTCCCTATATAAAGTTGATGGTCACGTGGACAACACGCACGCACAGGGCAATAACTTACCATATTCCTCTGCAATATTCCCCTCTGATGTCACTTCTCAAAAGTACAATTTAATAAAAAAAAAATTACCCTTGTGTGAGGGGAATATGACGGCGAGCAGGTAATATTGCTCGAGTGCGAAGCCCATGTAATAACTGGTTACTGGTGCGTAACGTCGTGGCGCTGTCCGTGACAACTCTAGGTTTTCTTTTCAACTTCTTCAGCGATAAAATCCGATTCAAACTCGAAATATAATAAACAGACTCTTACACTCGTCGTCATTTCATACGAAATCTATGAATCTCGCCAAAGTCTCATTTCATGAATTTCATTTGACTATGAGCACTCTATAAATACAAACAAATACAAACAAATCAGGCAATTTTTATGCTCAGATCAGCAAAAAATGTCATTTATCCGGCTCATAAATTTTTAAATGCCAACATATGCTGGCATCTTAAAATTTATGAGCAGGATAAATTATACGCACAAGTGAGATGAGCATGAAAAAAAGTTTTAATAACCTCGAAGCCTGGTATTGCAAAGGAACAACCAGCAATATAGCGTGCTTAATAATAATAATAATAATAATAATAATAATAATAATAATAATAAAGTATTTACTTTCAAGGTGTAACACAATTAGCTACAAGTTACTCTTCCTTGAGGCCTACTTAAACAAAACCATGCATTGTAATATACAGTAAACATGCTATGCAAGAATATAAACAATCAAAGACAATATAGCTTGTAATTTACACTATCATACATTTTACACCAAGAGGAACAACATGTCCGTATAATGAAGACCCCTGAAATCCCACTTCATATAAGGAAACTGGGGTTTACGGGAGCATTCATTATCCTTCCAATCTCTGCCCCAAGACACAGGCCTGGCGTACTCGTTAGAGCCGCCTCAACGAGGTGGGTCTAACGAGCACCCACAACCCATACCCCGAGCACAAACAGGAATAATATTACAAATATTTCATCACAAAATTATCCATTTTGGAAATATGAAAGAATGCACTGTCATGCGGACATGCTATCGCAGCAAACTATTATTAGGTTTTCATCCATTTTATGCATCTGGAATGAAAAGTTGTACTATTGTTGGATAATTTTATGTATTCTGGTAAAGTGTTCCATATAACAGTTCCAGAATATGACATGTTGTTTTAAAACAAATCTTTGTTTGGTCTGGAAATTATAAAATTGTTGTTTGAAGAAGACCTTAAAACACGGCACTCATTATTTATTTGGGTTCGCTCGAACATATTTTGAATATACAGTGGAATTTCGCTATTAAGACCACCTAAAATTAACACTATTTCAGCTTGTAAAAGCTTATTTTGAAGGGTGTACTTAATCTTTCTTCGTGTTTTCTGCCTACAGTGTCCTCTGTTCAGTAACCACCTTTAGGACTGTTCAAAAGTGGTCTTTAAGACCATTTTTGAAGAGTCCCAAAGGTGGTCTTAATATAGGAATTTTACTGTATATTGGTGCTTCTAAACATAAATTTAGCTTTTCATCGGCAGATACGTTCATAAATCTTTAACATTTTCAGCTCATTTAAACTATCAAAAACGTTATCGACATTAAAGTTTAGAATAATGCTTGGGGGCGAGGCTTACATATAAACCCTTATGCTGCTGAATAAATAATGCCCAAGAAGCTTCTCACCTGCCAATGTCAACATGACTATCGCTGACCATGTAATAGTTATTTATAGTCGCGATATTCTCGTCGCTGTGACGTCAGAGTCCTGTGTAAAGAGGGTTATTTGTAAGGCTGACACAATTAATGAGATAATCGGTTAATTAATCGATAAATTCCTCTTAAATAATTACCATTACTGATTTGGTAGTAATCGATTATTTGATAAGTACAAGTTACTGCCCAATGTTGTGTTTAAAATAGATGAATGAGTGGCCAGCAGTGCAGACCCTGATGAGATGCCGCGTTTCATCTGGGTCTACATTGTTTGCTCAGACCTGTTTGTCCTAATACATACAGTAATGCATAACCTATGGTAAGAGTCAAAGCCAGAAAGATAAAAATATGTTAAAATCTTCAGTGATTACTTATCGATTATCGATTGAAATTACTGGACTGATAATTGATTATCATTTATGCTCTGATTAGCCAGCTCTAGTTATCTGTAAAATATGGACAGGGCTCATAAGGTATATAACTGGTAAACACTGCAGACCATGACCAGGTCTGACCAGGGTCAACACTGTTAGCTTAAAACACAGGAATAAAAGTGTTAAACTAAACAGCCTAAGTGTCCATTCAGGTTCCAGCGTTTTCCCCAGCCTACACTCAGAGACAATCAACCCTATGGTGCTGTCGTCTCTGTTTCATTGTTAACAGTTTCAATTTGGTATGAAGCTGAGGAGCGCTCAAATTGGTTTGTATGTTTGTCTGTTTGATTTGAGTTGATATTTAACGTCCCCGTCAACACTATTTAGGCCAATTTGGAGACATTGCTTTTAATTTTGTGGGACTTTTACCCAACATTGAGATGAAATAACATTTCAATCCCTGTCGGCCAATGAAACCAATAGAGTTTATATGCATGGACGGTCCGACTCAAACCATTTTGCCTGGGCAGGCTTAGACCTCCTAAGCGGTTTACCAGTATTCATGTGCGGTTGGTTTCAGCTCTGCGTGGGAGCATCATGCACCGCAATCCATTTTTCCAAGCCCCGATGGGCTGGGACCCTGGCTGATATACTGAATACAGGCAATAAATAGCATTGTAAACTCCAATTTATATAGAAACTATGGTTTACAAGGGTATACATTATTTCCTTACTTTATTTAAATGTATGGAATGTGGGTACTCTGACTGACCACATCAACGAGCACACATAATATCATGAGTCCATTTTAAAATATATTTGTTCTATCGTTTCGAAAACAAGCCTATTCAAATAAATTGAACATTTAACCACCAAAGAAATACATTTTTTGCAGATAAAAAATTCTGATATGTTTCACATTTCTGCTCAAAACATAGTGAGGGTACACGTTAGAACCGCCTCTGCGAGGCGGTTCTAACGTGTACCCACAATATACGTTTTTGAGCAGAAATAAGAAAATAATGCATACACCTGTTTTACTACATAAAAGTGGGGTTTAAATGTGAGGGGGATCAAAATTATAGAATTATATAGACGTGTTTTCGTGATGATTTCGGAGTCTCCAGCCCACGCCAGAAAAAGACATTCATTTTTTTTTTTGTTTATTTATTTTTATATAATATTGATATATAACAAGGTATAACAAATGTTTTGGCGGAGAGCTCTCAAAAATGAAGACGGAAAAGACAAAATAAAACACAACCAAGATGAACAGGATATTTTTATTTTGTAATTATATGCAAAGTTGAATTTTTGCTCCGAAATTACGACAATCTGTCATATGAAATAAGGCAATTAAGTCATATTTGTCAGATTTATTAACAAAGATGATTAAATATGAAATTAAAGTATTACTGTTTAACTTAATATAAAATACATTCGTCTTCTAGCGCTCTGCACGCTGGGTATTTTTTCAGCAGACGACAGTTTGAAAATATTTCTTATTTTCCCCAGAAAACAGGATTTGCCATTTCATACAAATTGTCTCCATGACAGAAAATAAGAAAAACATCATCAATATGTCGTCTGCTGAATTAGCCTAGAAAAAAAACATTGCAGCTTTTTCAGATTTTATTTTATTATCAATATTATCATTATTTGTAGAAGGCATACATATCGAAGCCAATTAGAAACGCCTCATTGATGTGTTTTAGTTAATTGTATACACTTGCATGTCCACTTGTCTTTATCAAGTAGTGGTTTGCAAGAATGTCTATCAACATACACCTAGACCTCAAAGCGCAGAAGGTAACACGTACCTGACTACAATTTCAGAGACTAGGGTTGTGTAAATCACGACAGTTCTAAGGGCAAGGATTGTGACCACGTAAGATCGATTCAGGCCTCCTGATCCCACCCACCCACACACACACACACACAACCAACCCCCGAAGGAAAAATGTTTTACGGACTGTTCCAAGTCGGTGTTTCTGTTGTAGTTTATTATTCTCTTTGTGGCTTTCTTTGACTTTGCATATAACCGATGATATCTTTGATTATGGATACCCGTTTGGCATTTTTGTTGGGGCATTTATTTGGGAAAAATATCATTCTGGCTTTCTACTTGTTATGGTTTTAAATACGTAGTCGTTGTTTTATGTATGTGCTTCTTTTCTTTTGTTGTCTTTGGTGGAGGTATAAGGTAATTGTACCGATTCCTAGCATTGCCTTTACTAATTTTGGAGTTCAAATGGCAATACGAGCACGTCACAGCTTTAGATAGGATGATTTTTTTTGTATATTTCTCCATTAAACCATATGATGATGGTCCTACATTTTTCTTACGAAATCCATAGGTCATCGTTGTAACGGCTCCCTGTATCTGGCGCCATGATACGTACTTTTGAAATTCGTCGAAGTAGCCCTTGAAGACAAAATATGAACGGGCCCCGTCAGTTAATGCGAGCATTTGTATGGAACGTATGTGCGTTATATTGGCTAACTATTTAAAGCTCTTCATGCTTGGTATTTTTTTCGCAGCAGACGACATTTTGAAAACAAAGTTCTAATTTTCCCAGAAAACAGGATTTGACATCATGCAAATTGTCTCCTATGCATGAGGTTTTAAGGCCTGTTTTCTAGGAAAAATAAGAAAAATACCAACAATTTGTCGTCTGCTGAATTCGCCTAGAGAGTGGTAAAGGTTAAAGATGTCCAAGAACAATGTGGGTAGCCTTGCTGAATACCTAGACATTACTGTTGAATAGGACGCAAAATTGCATAATTAACGAAAACCGTTTCGAGCGTATATATTCTGTCTGATGTGTGCGGCTTCTGAGCTCAGACCCTTCCTAACCACTGGGGACCTGTACAAAAATCCTTTTCAAAGTCCTGTAGGTATCTAAGAGATAGAAGGGCAATGTATCCACCAAGTCAATGTAAATGTCTTGTTTCTAAGATAGTTCTAAATAATTACGATATAGCACATTTCTGAAGAAAAATTTTAATATATTTTTTATTTGTACTCCAAAATAGGTTGTTGGTGCTCCAACCACCTATGTATTGGAGCAGAAATAAGAAGACTATTGCATACCACAGTAAACCCTAGTTTTCTCTATATAAAGTGGAATTATAGGATCTTTATCTATTATCTACAGAAATAATTGCTATTCCTTGAAATTCTGGAGACAAACATTATTTTGTGTGCAATATCACACAGGAAACATAAATGTCTTGTGGATTAAAGAGGGCGGACTTTGCTAAATTGTGATTCCAAAGCCCTTTGGCTGCCACAGCTCAGCAGTAAAGAGACAAAAAATTGCACGTACAGTTGCATGCACAAAATGAAGTAGATCTGTGCCACACTATGTTTATTTCATACGTTTAGAACTGTCCTAGAAGCAATACGCTTGAAATAAATTGGTCAAATGCATTCGCTTTACCTTTCAACCTAAATATGCCTAGCGTCCTTTTTTGGTACATTGGTAAACAATGTAGACCCAGACCAGACGCCACAGAATGCGGCGCCTAATCTGGGTCTGAACTGTTTGCTTTAAGAACATTCATTTTTGTAAAACTTACCACAATTAAAAACAAACCTGACACCACTATATATGGAAATTGACAACTCCAAACTTGTTTGTTTGTTTGATTTGAGGTTTAACGTCCCCGTCAACACTGTATAGGTCATTTTGGAGACGCTGCTTTCTAATTTCCTAATAACCCAATGTATCTTTAGGTAGACCAGACTGATCACTTTGTATTAAATAACAAACCCCAAAAAGATAGGCTGTGTGACATGACCCCGACCATGACGTGATGACAATGTGGAATATATTTCTGAACCAAACATATATTGTTAGTGCCCAACCGCCTCATTTAAGAGCTTCTAACGAGTACGCGCAGTATTTATTTCTGAGCAGAAATAAGACAATTTAAATAGCAGTGGAGGCAATGATCAGGAATCGATACAATTAACTCACAGCTCCCATCAGAGACACCAAAGGGAAAGAAACACAAACATGAAACAACAGACCCTAATGAAACATCAACCGCGGAAAGCCAAAAGGATAGCCACTCCCATACAAAATAGCCAACAGGCTATCCAAAATAAAATAATATAAGCGACACGAAGACCCAAGACAAACTATAACAAAAATAAACCGCGACAAAAGAACCGCCTTGGAACGGTCAGCGGAAACGAATTCCACCGGGGGCTTAAATCGATTTTACGACGCCACAATCCTCGCACTTACTTCCGTCGCGATTAAGACAAATAATTTGTTCAGTCCGCATGAAGGCCTCCTAACTCCTCAGTGCAACATCTCCGTGAACACAAAAATCAAACAACCACATGTTTAAAGCCTCATATACAACGTTTTTCTACATATACTACTGTTCTTCCTTGGAGACTGCTGATGAACTCCTTTTTACGGTTCTTCTATCCCTACCGCTGTTTGAAGAAGGGTAGTTATCAATTTCTGGCGTAAGAATGTGTACTGTACTGGTTTACCGCTTCTGTGTAAGCCTGTTCAAGAAGTATGGTTAGGTAAACTTACCGGCTCGATATAATCTAAGCAGTATTGACCACGTCGTTAAACCCCAAAAACTAACATATTGTAGGAGCTATATAGGAGTGTTTATTATACGGACTTTTTGTTCCATAGAATGTGGCCTGATTCCCAGCTAGCACGCAACTGTGGGCCAACGTCGAGCCGACAGCGATACGACGCCAAAGGCAGAAGTTAAAACAAAATGCTGTCGGAGGCGAAATGTTTTTGTCGACTTTTTATGTAAGTGGTCTCAGTGAAAATACTTTGACATAATTAGAATTTCTCGAAGTTACTGCAAGTCTCCTTGTGTGGATATCATACGACACTGACAGTGGGTTCTTGATATCCACGCCTTCCTTCAGCAGAATTCCACATTTCTTACCATCTGGCCCAACATACACCACGTTACTGGTGGTATGATCACAGGCTATAAATCCACCTGCGTCGTCAATAGCTATGGCTTGAGGTGTTTTCAGTGGATCTTTATGAAATATGTTTATTACCTCACCTTCTGCATTGAGTATTATCACGCCCTTGTCCCTATCAGCTACAAACATTTTCTGTCCATCGGACGTAATGGTCAAATTTACCGGAGACGACATATAACGACTACCTTTTATGTCAGGGTCAATAATTCTTAAAAGTTCTCCATCAGTTGAGAACACCCGAATATGACCTTGACTTTCGTTAAAACCTCCGCCGCTTGAGGTGTATAATTCTTCATCGTAATAGCATATACCTCGACACTTTGTTTCTGTGTCGAAGGATGAGAGTAACTCCATTTGTTTCCCGAGACAGATCAGTTGGATTAGTTGTTCATTGGGCAAGGTGACTGCGCATGTACTTTGGTTAAGCTGACAGACTGCGAAAGGTCGACCAGGAACTTCACAAGCTGTTAGAGAGGGGCCCGTCGTATTTATGTGTTTTAACTTCTTATTCTTAAAATCAGTTAACACTACACTTCCATCATGGAGAAAAGTTGTTCCAAAATGAACTAGGTCCTTTTTGATCAAGTCACTGTCCATGTTAACGTCATATTCGTTTTCAACATTGACTGTATAGACGTCAGAAACATTACCAAAGTAACCAAGTTTGTTGACCTCACTGAACAGCTTCTCAATTGTTTTATCTAAGGTGAAACTTAACCTCTGGTCAGTGCTAGACCTTTTAATGAAATTTGCAGCGTACCAGCCATTAATGACTGTTGCTCGAGCATTTTTCACATACGAGAAAGCCTGTCTTTCAGTTCTCAGTACCGTGCTAAGCTTTGGTACGTAACCCTCTAGAGTTGAGATGAGATCAGAGCAAGCATCAACGTCAGTTTTCATTTTCACTGCAAAATTTTCATAAAGCTCATAAAGTTCTGTTTTTGTTTTTCTTTCGAGATCATCAAACATTTTATTAAATTTCTTTCGAAGCTCTAGAAGATATGTAATAATACCGTCTTTTTCGTCACTCAGTCGTTTTTTATCTTGTTGCCTTGTCGCCCTCAAAGACTCCAGGTCTTTCTTTACTTGACTGATATCTTCTTTAACTTCAGACAGCTGCTTCTCTTTATCAATGTAGAAGGATGAGGATGTCACATAGATGATCTTGTCACAATTTCTGAAGATATATGAGAACTGTCAAGAGAAAACTTGTCTACGGAGTTTGCGACCAGGTAAGAAGTTATCCAACATTTCCATGCTCAGTTCAATTGACCATGAACTTTTAAATGCTGAGAAATATCAATATATATATATCCCTGGTAATTTTTCTGCTTAGATCGATAGAAGCTAATATTTATTTTCCTCACAAATATTGAAATTGGCATTATATTTTTATTAGAAGGGGCAAACTTCATGCTCATTTGAATTGAGCATGAAAAATGTTTTATCATATGTAGTCGCGTCTCAGAATGTATAAACACCATGTAATAAATTCCGTAATCCATTTGCGGATTAAATATGCAAATTAGTCAGATACGCTCCAAAACCTTACACGTACGACATCCTTAACGACGTCGCGTTTACTAATGGCGGAATATTGACATTTCTGTACAACAATTTTGAATAAAATGCTTTTTAAATGTCATATGATAAATAGAACCTTGCATTCGTGCTCATGTATTATTGAATTTATTAAACTTGTTGAGGAAAAGGTATAAAATGATCGGCAAAGTCTCGCATTTTATCCCTTTTCCTCGCCTAGTTTAATGAATTCAATAGTACATGAACATTCACGTAAGATCCTCTATATAACCTGGGGTCAAGTAAGACATAATCCGGCTAGCAGGAGACTTGTTTGAGATATGAAAACTAGAAGTATCATACTAACTAAGGTGTCAGTTAGACTGCGCGAACGCGAAGACTGAGCTACACTTTTGCTGTTCGCAAATTAAAGCATCACGAAAACACTCCTATATAAATTTGACCCCCTTAAACACCCACTTATATTAGAGTAACACTGGGGTTTACAAGGGTATGCATTATTTTTTCTTATTTCTGCTCGAAAACATAGATTGTGGGTTCTCGTTAGTTTGTTTGTTTGTTTGAATTTAGGTTTAACGTCCCCGTCAACACTGTAAAGGTCATTTTGGAGACGTTGCTTCCAATTTTGTGGGACTTTTACCCGACATTGAGATGAAATGACTTCTCAAGCCCTGTCGCCCAATGAAAACCGCCGCGCCGAGGCAGTTCTTCTAGCGAGGCTGTTTCAAACACGTACCCACAATCTATGTTTTGAGCAGAAATATGTAAAAAAATATCAGGATATTTATTTGAAAAAATTACTTTCTTTGTGTTTAAATTTTAACAATATATTTGAATAGGCTCGTTTTCGAAATGTAAATTTTATCGTGAAATGGCTCGTATCACATAAGGCGCTTTTATGATGACACTATCTGCATAATACAAACTGTAACATATCTAGAACATTACGATAACACATCCGTGTGATATAGTATATTTTTCAAACCTCAAAAAAGGCCATTTTTCTGAAGAAAAATTGTGATATTTTTCTTATTTATACTCCAAACATAGGTTTTGGGTGCTCGTTAGAACCGCCTCATTGAGGCGGTTCTAACGAGTACCCACAACCTATGTCTTGGAGCAGAAATAAGGAAAATAACATTTACCCCCGTAAACCCCAGTTTTCTCTATATAAAGTGGGGTTTAGGGGGGTCTTTATTTCACGGACCAGTTCACGTGATGATACTTTATCCATTTGCATAGAATATGTAATTATACGAGACTTTGTCTTAATTAATGAAATAAATAACCATTTTAATGACTTTAATTAATTATTATAAAATTCAGTTCATCTTTGAAGTATAAATCAAGTCGTTAAGGTAAACAGACCCTGTAAAATACCGCATTTTCCGTATGTCGCGGACAGACAGGCCCCAGCAAACAGTATAGCCCCAGAAGTAGGTCACATGTCAAGGTCACAGGTCAATTTTTTGTACGAGTGGGAAGCCCTGTTACAAAGAACCCACATGCTAAATATGAAGGCTCTATCTTAAACAGTTCAATAATGTGAAAAGTTGTCCAACCAACAAACAAACAGACAGGGCAAAAAAATATGTCCCCACTATCGCTACATTGGACACAAACAAGAATTCCACCAAAGGCTATGTCACGCCTGTAGTACGGTAAACTTGGCCATTTGGGTGAACGCTAGGGTGGACGCAAACATTGACGGTTTCACAAACAGATGGAAAGTTGGACTCCTATATCGTGCCATGCTAATAGCAGGCGTGACAAAAAACTACCTAAATAATCCTAAATATATGGATATCTGATGCTATAGGAAAAATTTTCTTGCACTCAGATAAAGAAATCCATGGTTTTAGCTTGGGATAGAAATTCTGTTCTAACCCTGATGTTCTTACCCAAAATCGAATAATCTCGCATTTAAATAAATGCACTGGTTGAATACGAACTCATATGCGCCGTCATTTAGGTTTACGTAACAGCATGTTACGTGAGGTCACTAAACATTCCTGTAGTATCATCACAATATGGCGGACGTTGGCAACCAAAGTGACGGCAGCATTAAAAATCCGCGCTAAGAAATGGAAGGTATGCAAGAAAAAGAATCCTATATGGGTGTGAGGGGTGGATGGAAAAATCCGTCTCAAGGACCACTGTCCAGCATCACGAGACTTGCCGAGTGATGCCGGACAATGATCCTGAGAGACGGATTTTTATATAGGATTCTTTTTTTGGAAAAATCCGCCTCCAAGGGTCACTGTCCGGCATCACGAGGCTTGCTGAGTGATGCCGGACAGTGATCCTGGGGGACAGATTTTTCCATCCACCCCTCACACCCGTATAAGATTCTTCTATTCTAGGGCCTCAAGAGAAATTGTAAATTAGCCATGGTAACTGAGTCATTCATGTTATTGTTATTTAGGGGATAACTGTATTCAAAATGGTGATTTGGGGAAGTAAATCGGAGGTTTTACGGTCGGATATTTCGTTTTTCTAGTGGCAAGGAATCGTGGGGATCGAATATTTAGGGTAAATTCTGCGGAACCCGGGGTGGGACATGGTTTTTTTTTAATATGTTGTGCAATCAAGATATTAAGTTGTGCGAACAAAAAAGTATCTTGTGGGGACAAGATAATATGTTGTGCGAACAAGATATTATCTTGTGCGGACAACATAATTTATCTTGTGCAGACAACATATTATCTTGTGCGCACAAGATAATATCTTGTTCGCACAACATATTATCTTGTTTGCACAACATAGATCTTGGGAAGTCGTGCGAACAAGATATTATCTTGTGCGGACAAGATATTATCTTGTTTGCACAACATAATATCTTGTTCGGACAAGATATTATCTTGTGCGGACAAGATATTAAGTTATGCGAACAAGATAATATCTTGTCCACACAAGATCTATGTTGTGCAGACAAGATATTATCTTGTGCGGACAAGATATTATCTTGTGCGGACAAGATAATATCTTGTTTGCACAACTTAATATCTTGTCCGCACAAGATAATATGTTGTCCGCACAAGATAATATGTTGTGCGGACAAGATAATATGTTGTCTGCACAAGATAATATCTTGTGCGCACAAGTTAATATGTTGTCCGAACAAGATAATATCTTGTCCGCACAAGATATTATCTTGTGCGCACAACTTATAAAATAAAAAAAATCATGTCCCTTACCGGGTTCGGTATCGAATCGGCTACAAATTAATTGTATCGGCAATAAAATTAACTGTTTAACCTAACCGGGAAGGGACATGATTTTTTTTTTTATTTTATAAGTTGTGCGCACAAGATAATATCTTGTGCGGACAAGATATTATCTTATGCGGACAACATATTATCTTGTGCGGACAAGATATTAAGTTGTGCGAACGAGATATTTTATCTTGTCCGCACAAGATAATATCTTGTCTGCACAACATAGATCTTGTGCGCACAAGAAGTTATCTTGTCCGCACAAGATATTATCTTGTCCGCACAAGATAATATCTTGTCCGCACAAGATATCTTGTCCGCACAACTTCCCAAGATCTATGTTGTGCAAACAAGATAATTTGTTGTACGAACAAGATAATATCTTGTGCGCACAAGATATTATGTCGTGCGAACAAGATCATATCTTGTCCGCACAAGATAATATCTTGTCCGCACAAGATAATATGTTGTCCGAACAAGATGATATCTTGTCCGCTCAAGATATTATCTTGTTCGCACAACATAATAAAAATAAAAAATCATGTCCCTTCCCGGGTTCCGTACAAATCGATTTAAGCCCCTTTTTTTACTGGCCGTTCCAATGCGGTTCTTCTATTGTGGTTTAATGCGTGACCCTTGCGGTGTGTGCACTATAATCACTCTGCGAGTCCGTAAATTCTAAACGGCTCAGAAAGTTTTGGTATATATTTTTTTTTTTTTGGCATACGGATAGATATTGACAAAACTTAACCCAAGAGAGTGTGTCTTATTACTTTATAAATGGCCTCGCCGTGGAAAATATTAAAATGATTACGGAGTATTACATTTAAACCGCCTGGAATATTTTAATAACTTTTAGCATGCAGATAGATAATGAAAAGATCTGCAAACATAGGTTGTGGTTGCTCGTTAGAACCGTCTCAGTGAGACGGTTCTAACGAGTGCCAACAATCTATGTCATGGAGCAGAAACAAGAAAGTGTATACCCTCTTATAGGGGGTGTACAATTCACAGACTTGTTCACGTGATGTGAAGGTATTCGAGCCATTGAAGTTCGGCTATATAGGCAATAAAAATACTTACTTGTGTTCTGACGACATGCAAACGTAACACCCAGTTCTATCATGGTCTTTACAATAGGAATCTACAAAATTTTCCGGATGATCAGCGCATTTCTCCTCAAATGACACGTTCGGCAGATGGAGTCCACGAGGCAGTATTTTCTCACGGTTTTTGATTTTATGAAGTTTCGTTTTTGTTGCGTTGATATGACGTGTGGCGCATTCCAGGCACAAGTTTTCATCACAATTTACGCATATTTTGACTCCCTCGGATTTTTTCGACTTCCGCTGACAATTTTTACAGGGAATGTCTATGATAATTTCATTTGATAACAATGGCACTGTTCGAACAAAAGAGTTTTTCGCCATCCTCCTTCTTACTCTGTTTATTTTCAAACAGTTACACTCCAAAATAGTAAATAAACGTCACAAATTGAAAGTAAATCTTTGGTATTCAGGGGCAAGTTTAGACCATTCTGACAAGGTATACGGTTCTTTTGTAAATGTTAACCCATTTAGTACCAGAAACCCCAAAACGGGTACCCTGGCAAACAGTGCAGGCCCAGATCAGACGCCGCAGAACGCGGCGTCTGATCAGGGCCTCCACTGTTTGCTAAATGTTCAGTCATTTTCCAAATAAATTTCGATGACACCTCTAAATTTTGAAATGGACTCCTGCTATATATAAGGAGGAACATTCCATTTGGTACAAAAAGGGTAAAATTTCCCTAATAAGATTATTATATGTTTTGTTTTATATCAACGAGCCGAATCGCGAAAAACATTACGCTTTGTGTTGCTTTTCTTTCGATGACATGAAATATATCTGTCTTTTCATGAGTAATTTTTTCTTTCTATTCATAACGTCTGATCTCGGCCTTTGCTGGCTGCATGATGCTTGTTTGAAGTTTAACGGCCAAGCCAATACTATTTATGGTGATATCGCACCGGTCAGTTTTTCTTTGGCAGATCCACGCAGTCCGATCTGGGCATTTGCTCGCTGAATGACATTTCTTTGGAGTTTAATGACCCAGTTAACACTATTCATGTTATGGTGAACCGTTCAGTTTACCCTGGACAGGCTAACAAACAAAGTGGCCAACAAGTACAGTGCACTTTTTTGCCAGAAGCTGACAACTGTCCTTCTTGAATCAGTGGAAGGGGAGAATGACCGTAGCCTCATTGCACCCAGTTTGGTACGAGAGAAAATAAGTGCGTCTCCTGTCTGGTTCTGTAGATGCACAGACCTAGCTGTGTCGTTACTGGTAGGAGAACCCTGGTGAGTGAGTGAGTGAGTGAGTGTGTTTCAGTTTTACGTCCCACCAACAACTTAAGTCATACGGAGACGGGACCTCGGTTTAAAGACTCACCCGAAAGTCTGGAGAAGCCCGGGATCGATCCTGCAATCCCTCGTTAATCAGGCGAGAAGCATAACCACTACACCACAGAGGCTTCTAGAACCCTGGAGAAAGATTCTTTATTGCAAGAAAGGTTCTTTATTGCAATGAATTCAGGCACATGTTCAATATGGCCATCGCCCATTTGGGCTTTGGGAAATAGATTTGTCTGCATGATGCTTCCACGCAGATCAGAAACCGATCACACATGAGTACTGGTAAACCGCCGGATTAGAAGATGTAAGGTGTTTCGAAATTGTTCTTGAGTAACTAGGAAAAAAAAACAACACTGCAAATATTAATATACTCGTATTTTGGATTATTTATATGTAGTGAGTACTTATTAGAGTCGCCTCGACAATGCGATTCCAATGAGTAGATACTAAACACCTTTATTTTAAATAAAAGATACGAATATATATCCCTACCAGTCCTCCAGAGATCTGGCTTATGATTACCCATTACGGTAACACACCCGTGGGGCACAGCGCATATTTGACACATCTCCAAAATGGCTTCTTTCCTGATGAAAATCCGTGATATTTTTCTTATAAATACTACAAACATAGGTTGTGGGTGCTCGTTAGAACCGCCTCATTGAGGCGGTTCTAACGAGTACCCACAAACTATGTTTTGGAGCAGAAATAAGACAAATAGTATATACGCCAGTAAGTCCCAGTTTTCTCTACATAAAGCGGAGTGTACGGGGGTGGTCATTTCATGGACTTATCCACGAGATGCTTCAGTGATCTGAACTATCCACGTCTCGAACAAATTCTCTTGGTCCCAAAAATCTTCGAGCCGCAGAAGTTCGACATTACGTTCTTCTGTGACGGTTTATTTTTCTTATACTTCGTATTTGAATGAGTGTATCGCTTAGGCCTAAAAACAACAGCTGAATTACCTCTTACCCGACCGACCCTGCTTCAGACCCCCGAGTCTTCTATTTTTGCCAGTAGGCCTATAATAATAAAATACAAATTAAAACACTGACCCTACCATTTTCAATTCCCTGCCCTACCCAGTGTCGTCTTTGCATTTTCCCATAGTAATTTTGCGTTTAAAGTATATTGTTGTAGTGTTTGGCATTTAGTACCTTCCAAATTACAGAGCTGACTTTTCTGAGCATCTAAAATGCTTTAAGATATACAGTGCAAGTATCAACATGACACTTTATTAACAAATAACATGTACAAAAACAAAAACGCGTAAAAAAGACAGGCCCGACCCTGCTTTTTTCGGGAGAAAAAATAAAATGATAAAAAAAGCTTCTCCTACCTACCGACCAAATATTTTTTCAGCATGTTAGTAGAAACATAGTTATTTTTTTACGTCTTATATCTTTTTGGTTTTGGGTAGTCAGCCGGCCATTTTGTGGGAAAGTAACTGTCCTTTTTGGCTTTCCGCTAATGGTGTTTCCATTAGAGTCTAGTTATTTCATGTTTGTGTTTCTTTCCCTTTGTTGTCTCTGATGGGAGATGTGGGTTAGGTATATCGCTTCCTGGTCATTGCTTCACTTTTATTTTTATAGTCTTGCTTGGGCATGGTAACTTACGGGCCATCTTACAAACAAACGAACGAAAAGACGGAAGAAATGAAACTTAATCATGCTAAGAACTCCCTGTCGTGAACTCCCATATCATTAAATGTTCTATAAAAGATACAAACAAAATAGGGTTTCTATAGTTACAATAGTCTTATCTCTGCTCTAGAATACATATTTTAGGTGCTCATAAGGACGGTTGTAACTGCCACTCACAATGTTTGTTTATGGCAGAAATTAGAAAAGCATCACAAACTGTAACTGAAAACAAGAGGTCCATGATGGACCTAATTCGCTCACCTGAGTCAAGTTGTATTATCTTTTGATGATGTTTTTATTTTTGTCTATGTGCTATTTGTTCAATGTAGCAGAACCATTTAAGAACTTAGGTGGAGATTTTGTAAAATTTTTCTTAAATTCAGTCACTGTGTTCAAAGGATGTGGATTCTCGGCATCAAAAACGCCTCAAGTGTGGAGAAGCTTGGGACTGAACCAATGAAACTTGGTTTATTAGGCAAGTAGTTTAACCATTTCACCATAGAACCTTCTAACACTAATTTTCTGATAACATGAAATTGTGTTAGTTTGCACTGGAGTTTTTTGTATTTGAATATAAATGACGTTAAAGTTTTGTTTTTGGAAATAATGACATTAGATTTTTGAGCATAAACACTTAAGTTCGTTATGAAGTCAGTTTTATTTTGGGAAACAATAGCATATTTCAAAGCACTGACAACACTGGTGGGTCAATTGTGTCGGAATGTAGGCCAGGAAAATGACCCTGAATTGCGGTATAGACTGTTTACATTTCGTTATTACTTGTACATTTCTGTACTGTAAGCAAAATGTGTAAATTCCAATTTGGACGCCACATTCTGCAGCATATGACTCAAAATTTCCTACACTGTAAGTAACAAAGTAGACTTTGATCAGACAGAGGCCATATTCTGTGGCATCTGTTCTAGGTCTACTCTGTTTTGTCAACCTCAACTCCTAATATGGAAAATGGCAGAACCTTTTACAAACAATGTAGGCAGATCAGACGTCAAGTTCTGCAGCATCTGATCTGGGCTTTCACTGTTTGCCAATCCCGGGTTGCCAGTATCCCATTCTAAGTTTTCGGCAAAAACTGGGTTAAAATGATGTAATTTATTCCTATAAATTCACAAACTGAATGTAAGTGTAAATCTTGATCAGATGGCTTCTTTAGAAGCCAAGAAGCCATCTGATCAGAATCTACATTGTTTGAAAGATAAGGCATATCCAAGCTAAGCAGGGCAAGGGTTAATTTGTTTGTTTGTGTTGAGCTTTACATCCATGTCAACACTATTTAGGCATGCCAATAGTTTATGCCAGCTTGATTCTTTTCTGTGCCTTGGCTCAGAATTCATTTATTAATACTGTAATTAAATCTCTATAAGTGTATCTTGCATCACTGTTGTGTCCAACTGATATTGGCTCACAGTTGGACAAGGCCTACTGTCCTTGCTGCAAGTATGGGTAGAGAGGGGAATGTTATTTCTTCTGTTTCTATATACACTTCCTTCCATTCATTTGCCTCTTCTCCTCTGTCCCTCACTTTCATATCCTCTACTATCTCTCCTACCTCTTTTCTCCGTTTCCCTGAGAGGACACAAAATGACCCTCAAGGGTTGACATGTCATTAAACTTAAAACAGTCAATCAGTCAAATCTTTAGTTCCTAGAGCTGTAGATATGGTGGGTATTTAGTGGTACATCAGCTAAAGTCTCCCTTATTTTTGATAAAAATGTATGGTGTGTATATATTCATTAAGAGCAAGGTGGTTCTAATAAATACCCACAACATGTATATTGATAAGTTACTTTAAAGTCATTATTGCAAACAGTGTGGATCCAGATCAGACTGGTCCTCTTATGCCCTTTTTGTTTAAATTGAGATTTAACGTCTCAGTCAACACTATTTAGGTCATTTTGAAGATGTTGTATCCAATTTTGTTGGAATTTTACCCAACACTGAGAAGACATCTCAAGCCCTGCCACCAAAAGAAACCAATATAGTTCATGTGCATAGATGGTCCAAATTGCACCACCTTGCCTGGGCAGGCTAGACCTAAAATAATAATATCCAACAGGCATTGTGTTCAGCAAGGGAAACCATTTTAGCAGCTTTGATAAAAGGTCACCCAAGGAACATTTCAGTAAAATTATTTCGAAATCTAGCCACTGGCCTAGGAGAAGCTGTCATCTGAAGGGCTTTTCTATTTTTAACTCTGGTGGCCATTTTGTTCATTGGAATAAAACCATTTTAGCAAGTTTGGATGAGGGTCACCCTAGGAATATTTCTGCAAAAGTATGGCAACCATTTTGTTTAGCAAAGCAAAACCATTTAAGCAATTTTGGTAGAGGGTCAGCCAAGGACTGTCTCTGTGAAATTATTTCGAAATCAGGCCATTGGCCTAGGAGGAGATGTTGTTTAAAGGTTTTCTATTTTTAGCTCTGGTGGCCATTTTGTTCAGCGGAGCAGAACCATTTTAGCAATTTTGGTAGAGGGTCACAAGAGGAACATTTCTGTGAAATGATATTGAAATCCGGCCATTTGCCTAGGAGAAGATTTCAATTTAAGGTTTTTCTATTTTTAGATGTGGCAGCCATTTTGTTCAGCAGAGCGAAACCATTTTAGCAATTTTGGTAGAGGGTCACCCAAGGAACATTTCTGTGAAATTATTTTGAAATCGGGACATTGGCCTAGGAGGAGATGTTGTTTAAAGGTTTTTCTATTTTTAGCTCTGGCAGCCATTTTGTTCAGCGGAGCAGAACCATTTTAGCAATTTTGGTAGAGGGTCACCAGATGAACATTTCTGTGAAATGATATTGAAATCCGGCCATTTGCCTGGGAGGAGATGTCGTTTTAAGGTTTTTCTATTTTTAGATGTGGCGGCCATTTTGTTCAGCATAGCGGAACCATTTTAGCAAATTTTCGTAGAGGGTCACGAAAGGAACATTTCTGTGAAACTATTTTGAAATCGGGACATTGGCCTAGGAGGAGATGTTGTTTAAAGGTTCTTCTATTTTAAGCTCTGGCAGCCATTTTGTTCAGCGGAGCAGAACCATTTTTGCAATTTTGGTAGAGGGTCACCAGATGAACATTTCTGTGAAATGATATTGAAATCCGGCCATTTGCCTGGGAGGAGATGTCGTTTTAAGGTTTTTCTATTTTTAGATGTGGCGGCCATTTTGTTCAGCATAGCGGAACCATTTTAGCAAATTTTCGTAGAGGGTCACGAAAGGAACATTTCTGTGAAACTATTTTGAAATCGGGACATTGGCCTAGGAGGAGATGTCGTTTAAAGGTTTTTCTATTTTTAGCTCTGGCGGCCATTTTGTTCAGCGGAGCAGAACCATTTTAGCAATTTTGGTAGAGGGTCACCCGAGGAACATTTCTGTGAAATGATTTTGAAATCCGGCCATTGGCTTAGGAGGAGATGTCGTTTTAAGGTTTTTCTATTTTTAGATGTGGCGGCCATTTTGTTCAGCAGAGCGAAACCATTTTAGCAATTTTGGTAGAGGGTCACCCACGGAACATTTCTGTGAAATTATTTTGAAATCAGGACATTGGCCTAGGAGGAGATGTCGTTTAAAGTTTTTTCTATTTTTAGCTCTGGCAGCCATTTTGTTCAGCAGAGCAGAACCATTTTAGCAATTTCGGTAGAGGGTCACCAGAGGAACATTTCTGTGAAATGATTTTGAAATCCGGCCATTTGCCTAGGAGGAGATGTCATTTAAAGAAATTGTTGACGGACAGACGGACGGACGGACGGACAGACGGACGACGGACACAAAGCGATCCTAATAGCTCACCTTGAGCACTTCGTGCTCAGGTGAGCTAAAAAAGCTAGTTCCAGACCCATGTACAAGTAAGATGCATGCATCTGTGTGTTATCATTATGATTTAGCTGGCATGAGGCTTCATAATGTTTGTCAATACTTATTCCAACTGAGAAGCCTATGCAAAAGGCTATGTTCAACGTTCAACATTAACCCTTATCCTGCTGAATAATTAATTTAGGAACACCCTATTTCCGACTTTGAACAAATCAGATTACTTAATGCAATTTATTCCTGCAAATTCACAAAGTGTAAATCCTGATCAGGTTGGATCAGAGGTAGGGCTTGTCGTGAACAGCAGGATAAGGGCGAGGCTTCAAAATAGTTTCCCTTTACCAGAACAGGCTTGGCGTCTTCTGATAGTTATATGCACAAAAGTGAGTACTGCTATGTCTAGTGTAAAGTGTCAAGCTGTTGCCACAAAATTCCTTAGTCTGCTTATCTTAATATGTTTCATTATGTTTGCTGATCTTGCTTAGCGTACTGTATGTGCATCGCTCATGTTGATCGGTTAGCAGGTCTGTGCCAGCACAGGCGAAGTGTTTTAGGTAGCTGATCGGCTAATTTACCTCAGTAATGTTTCTAGCGAAACAAAACGACGAGATGGCATGCTTTTTTTTTTTTTTTTCATTTTTTTCCGAAGGAGACAACTTTCGGGGCTTCTGTTCGTTGTTCTGAACTGCTCTACATGAGCAATTTCTTTCCTTTAAGAGCATACCCCTATCAACAAGGGAGACAGAAATAGCTTTATAGAAAGCCTGCCCTGGAGGTGCATTCCATACGCTGTCAATTGACTGAGCAATGTGAAATGCATTTTAAGCTCGTCTGCTTTTCAAACGAAAAACTTTCGAGCTACTGTCGTCACTCCGGTGTCTGTGTTGTTGCTGTTGTCGTTGTTGTCCTCGATCCGAAAAAAGCTTAACCTTATCTATAAATTCAAAATAGAAGTGAAGGCAATGATCAGGAATTGATACAGTTAACCAACACCTCCCATCAGAAACACCAAATGGAAAGAAACACAAACATGAAATAACTAGAC
Source organism: Lucinisca nassula (assembly GCA_963580285.1). Lineage (NCBI taxonomy): Eukaryota > Metazoa > Mollusca > Bivalvia > Lucinida > Lucinidae > Lucinisca > Lucinisca nassula. Next base: position 145,444,633 of record OY757011.1, on the reverse strand, counting down.
CCTAACGGAAACACGACTAGCGGAAAACCAAAAGGACAGTTACTTTTCCACAAAATGGCCGCGATCCTCGCCCTTACTTCCGTCGCGATTTAGACCAATAAAAAGTATTTGATATAGCCTCATGAAACTTCTCACGCATACTCACAATCACAAGACCTACATTCTGACTAAGGACCATAACTATATTTTCCAAACAATTTTCTGAATCACATTTTCCTCGCATCTCAATAACTCCACATCGATGTTCCTTTGTACAAGCCCTTTTCCACTGATACCAAACTTTTTGACCTGTGACCTTGACCTCTGAACTTTGATGTATGTTTTTATTTATTTTAACCAAAAGAATTTGCTCTAGCGTCATGAAAATTCACACACATACTCACCATCACAAGAGCTAAATTTTGACCAATGGTCATACCTCCATTGCTTCCCCTTTTCAATATAATTTGATTTCTGAAACACATTTTTCCTTTTCATTTCAATACAATTTATAATAGAGCCTTTAAACTTCACATGGATGTTCCTTGGGACAATGCCTTTCTATTCATATCAAACGTTTGACCTGTGACCTTGACAAGCATGTATAAACTTTGACCTATATTTAAAAAACTTGAATCAAAAACTTTAACCTTGGCAATATCTCCAAAAGTATTTGGCCTAGCTTCGTGAACTCTTCATCACGAGGGCTACATTCTGATCAAGAGCCATAACTTTATTGCTGATTTTGACTTATCTCCCGTTTTGTTTTTCTTATCTCTATTATCGTCACTCTGGCGTCTGCGTTGTAGTTGTTGTCATCATCCAGATGACAAGAAATAAAAAAAACTTGACCTTGACTTTAACTTCAAAAGTATTTGACTTAACCTCATATACTTTGCACGCAAACCCACCATCACAAGAGCTACATTCTGACTAAAGGCAATGACTGAAACCTGAAATATTATCTTCTAATTATCACACTATTTACTGTTTATAATATGCTATTGAAGTACCGTCATGCGCATTATACTTGCAACTCCTTGTTTGATTCAAAGATAAAACAGACGAGCGTAGCATCCGCTTGCTGTGCTCTGGTAACACTTTTCACTGGAATCTTCGCGGCCCCGCCCATCGGGACTTGAAGAAATAGATAGGCTGCATGATGCTTCCACGCTGAGCTGAAACCGACCCGCACACGAGTACTGGTAAACCGCTTAGAGGATCTAAGCCTGCCCAGGCAAAGCGGTGCGAGTCGGTCCGTCCATGTTAATAAACCCTATTGGTTCATTGGGCGGCAGGGCTTGAGATGTCATTTCATCTCAATGTCGGGTAAAAGTCCCACACAATTGGAAGCAACGTCTCCAAAATGACCTTTACAGTGATGACGGGGACGTTAAACCTCAAATCAAACAAACAAAACTGACATCTTCACATCACGTGAACAGGTCCGTACTGAACCCCATCTTATTTCTGCTGCCAGACATAGGTTGTGGGTACTCGTTAGAACCGCCTCAATGAGCGGTTCTAACGAGCACCCACAACCTATGTTTGGAGTATAAATAAGAAAAATATCACACATTTGCATCGGAAAAGTTGCCATTTTGAAGATATTCAAAGAATGCACTATGTCATATGATAGTAAGAGCTCCAAGCTATTGAGATTGAGCAATAGGTGGTCTGAAAGTACCAAAAATTTAAGCCATAACCCTTTTAAGATCAACATATTGGAAGGTAGAAAACAGATGTTTCCCAACTTTTACGTCTTGCAAAAGCTTTGAAATTATGGGATACATTTAGGTACTGTTGCGCTTATTCGAAATTTGCTGAATGGCCATGTTAAATGACAGGATTCGAAATTTAAGATACACTGACAACTCAAAAAAACATTTATTAACCATAACTGACACCACAATATAAGGTTATGGCAAATTTACCATGCTTTCAATATCTACTGGCATTTTCTGAGTCGAGACATGGTAAAAAGTACCTTAATTTATTGTATATCACTGTGTGACAGAATGCTGTGGAAAGCTATGCTTTTTCTCCAGTGCAAAATGTCTTTACATTTTATGATTTATGATATATGCACTACAAAGTATTTGCAAAGTCAAAAACAATTTTGGCCATTTCTGATGTGCTGAAGAACTCTTTGATTAATCAAATACACACAGTCCCGAATTGCTGCCAGAATATAAACAAGAGGCCCATGGGCCACTATGCTCACCAGAGCTAAGGTGGGCACTGCCCAATTGCAGCCATGTATTTTAACATGGTATCATTTTAATCTGCCAAGAGAACCCCAATATCCAAATGAGCACCCATGTGGATTCAGAATATGAAACATTAGGCCTTTTATGAAGTAGAGGGGCGGGGCATGGACCAAATGGAGCCCTGGTTGGTATCACTAAATGTGTCTTATCACACTAGGATGGTTTAGCAGTGGGGATCTGTATGGCTGGAGATATAAGGCCTCTTAAACAGTGGAGGGGTTGGAGCATGCCCTGTCAGTCCAAGGAAAGCCCAAGATTGTTGTCCCTAAATGTGTCTTATCATAAGGACCAAGTATATATATGGTTAAGGGGTGGGAATCTGAACAGTTTCCGAGATATGAGGCCCTTTTATGAAGTGGAAAGGCCCCTGCGGACACCCCTTCAGTAGGTGTGCTAATAATAAGGAACAAGAACATATATGATTATGGGGTGGGGATTTGAATGGTTTCTGAAATATATGGCCTTTTATGAAGTGGAAGGTCGGGGCACATTGCCTCAGCACAAAGAGACTCCCCAAGTTGGTGTGAATGAACGGGTCTTATCATAAGGAACAAGAATATATATGGTTTAGGGTTGGGGAGCTGAACAATTTCTGAGATATATGGCTTTTAATGAAGTCAAGCGGTGGGGCATGGCCCGGGCATGCCCCAGGGACTCACAAGCTGGTGTCACTGAATGCGTCTTATCATAAGGAAGATGAATATATATGGTTTAGGGGTGGGCGTGGACCAGCTTCTGAGATATAAGGCCTTTTCTGAAGTGCAGGGGTGGGGCAAGGCCCTGGGAGACCCCAAGGTTGGTGTCAATGAATGTGTCTTATCATAAGGAACAAGAATATATATGGTTTAGGGGTGGGGATCTGTAAGGTTTCCAAGATATTGTGATATTATGAAATGGAGGGGGTGGGGCATGGCCCCAGAACATCCCTGGGGACCCCCAGGTTGGTGTCACTGAATGCGTCTTATCATAATGAACGAGAATATATAATGTTTAGGGGTGGGGATCTGTAAGGTTACTGGGATATTGGGCCTTTTATGAAGTGGAGGGGGTGGGGCATGGCCCCGGCACATCCGAGGGGACCCCCAGGTTGGTGTCACTGAGTCCATCTTATCATAAGGAACAAGAATACATATGGTTTAGGGGTAGGGATCTCAATGGTTTCTGAGATAAATGACATTAATGCATCTCAGCATAAGGAACAAGAATATATATAGTTTAGGGGTTGGGATCTGAATCAGAATGGTTTCTCAGATAAATGACATTTTATGAAATAGAGGGGGCAGGGCATGTCCCCAGCACATCCAGGGGGACCCCCAGGTTGATGTCACTTAATGCATCTTATCATAAGGAACAAGAATATATATGGTTTAGGGGTTGGGATCTGCAAGGTTTCTGAGATATAAGGCATTTTATGAAGTGGAGGGGATGGGGCATGGCCCTGGCACAACCTAGGGGCCCCCCAGGTTGACATTCCCATTGGCCAAATCACAGCTGATGACGTCGGTTCACTGCCGGTGTGGGGTTACTACGTTACACAGACGTTGAGGCGACGTTATCAACCTTTTATGTGTCATCTGATCTCTAGGTAAAGAAGCCATATAGTCTGTTTTATCAAAGACATCGATTCAACTACATTTTCAATAATAACCATAGTCTATATTTATTAATTACTACGTTTTATATTAACAGTTGATACAGTAGTGTACATTTTGTTGCAATATGTGTACACATGTAGGCTGTATGTGTTGAATTGTATATATTGCCTTTGTTCAGTGTGTCTACAATGTAAATAATGGGCGATTTTAAACCCTAGTATCTCGGCCTTTATTTCGATTTCGAAAGGCTGAGTGCGTGGGGTTTCTCATTTTCCCATCTTCTGTATGTAAGCTGGTGGGAGGGAATATCCTTCTCTGAGTGTGAGAAGGAATCCCCCCTTCAGCTTGACATGTGTTTACAGTAAAGTTACTAGCATCTTCTCCGCTGTAGATAGTGTATTTGAGACAAAAGGATGTGACTGCTTCCTGGGTGGGGACTGACCCAATCAGGAAACAGCTGGCTCCTCTACGCTCACAAATTTCCTCCCCCTTTCACAATTTTCTGTCAAAATATGAAAGTGTGCATTAATATGCAAGGGCATATATCTATGTATTTATAGGATGGGTATACGTATGTCTATACATATATGAACATGTGTATGTATATATATGTATATGCATTCTGGAATTTTGGATTCCGATTTAAATTCCTCCGTCGCTGTGGTGCAGTGGTAAAGCATCGGCCTCGGGATCGAGAGGTACCGGGTTCGAACCCCACGAGCGGCAAGTGTTGTTTCCTTGAGCAAGAGACTTTATCCACATTGCTTAGTACTGGTTCTACCCAGGAAAAGAGGGCCACATGGAAGATTAGTACTAGTACTAAATGTGTTACCCTCTATAAATAAGGTCGATTATTATTATTATTTTAAAGGGAAATATAATCGAGTATATAATACTGGATATATATGTATGTTAAGAATACCTCTCTACAGTCTTTGTTCTGTCAATTACGCCATTGTATATGTTTTGTTTTATATCCTCATGGGCTTTACAGCCTTCTGGACTTGTTCAATAAAATTTCTTCTTCTTCTTCTTCTTCATAAAAGCATATGGCTGAGAGAAGTTTACTCAGGGAACATGTTTATGTAAGTTTTGTCAAAATATCTGCAATGACTTGGCAGTAAATGCCATTTTTCAGTTTTCCCCATTATAAGTCAGTGGAAACTCTAAGTTGCCATAGCAACAAAACTGAAAGGCCAAATTTCATAAAAAACACAAAACCTGTAAAGGCAAATATGGTGAATATTTTCATAAAGTCTCAGCCTCCTAGAGCATATGGTTTCTGAGATGATTTTTTAAGTATTTTTTTGTCTATTTTTTGCATTTTGGTTTCCATGGCAACCAATAAAGATGGACAGAAGGCCTAAAATCATACGGCAGATAGTAGATTGCCTATGGAACATTTCTATGAAAGTTTTGTCAAAATATCTACACAGGCTTGGCAGTAAATGTCATTTTTCAATTTTCCCCATTATAAGTTTATGGAAACTACAAGTTGCCATAGCAACCAAACTAATGAGCCGATTTTGATAAAAAAACACAAACTTTCAATCCCGCAGCCCAAGGATAATACATACAAAATTTGGGCCCAATCGGCCCAGTGGCTTCAGAGGAGATGTCGTTTGAAAGTGTTGACGCAGACGACATACGTCATACGACGGACGATGACGGATAACTGCCTATCCTATAAGCTCTCCCGGAGCCTTCGGCTCTGGTGAGCTAAAAATGGTCACTGTTTAACATACAATTCACAGTCAAATGAAAAGGCCTCACTGGTGTATATGGAGATAAACTTTTTGATGAAATCATCATCATCATCATCATTGTCATCAATGGCAATATCATCATTTACAGTATTTATTGTCGGTGCCATAATCCAAATGTTTAAAATATGAGCATTTTGTATATAAACACCATATGTTTAAACAATCAGTTTCTATCCAGGGCATCAATAACAATATTAATATAATGACCATTTATAGCACCAATATGAGCAATATAATTTAGCAAAAACAACGATTTGGATTATTTAGTTTTGGGACACTAATTGCACACCTGGGTCAAAGGTCTGGTCCTTTGTTTGGAAATTTCATAGAGGGTTTCCATCCCATGAGATTCAACAGGGAAGGACCAGACAAGACTGTGCTAATGCCAAAGATGCTGATTACACTGTGTGTACACACAGGCTTATCTGCATATTTATCGTTCCTACATGAAATTTGCAGGTTTTCTCATGGTGAGGCTCATTCATTATGGTCTATATTATATTAAATGATAAAAGTGTATGAATAGATTGGTGCAAATGTTAAGCACCTAAACTACACAGTTTGATCTAATCCTGTGTGAAAATATTTCTATGAAGCAGCCATCACTATTGTATCACTTTTGGAGCGGCTATACTTACACATTCTATGCCAAATAGAGAATAGTATTCTCAATTCTCAAACAATCTATTATTTTATTCCTAAAAATTCCAGAAAGGGGTGTGTGCATGGCATATGCTGGTTACAAAAACGCATTATAATGTATTTACTATTTAGCAATATACAAGTTGCCTATGTTAACTTAAAACAAGTTTTTCGTGAAAAGCTTGCTCCAAATATGCTTACCATAGTCACATTTTGGACCAATTTACTGGTTAAAATCATGGTGTGTATCATACTTATACTTCATTAATGAGTTTCCTGCATGAAACAAGTTAAACAAATGTAAATTGCACCACTGTTAATGACTACATCTGAAAAGACCTTAATATTTCAACATTGTCCTAATGTTAGTCTTATTTCATAAATGGCACATTCGTGAACTTGCGTACCGCATGTTGGCATGATATAAAACATGTTTTGCAAGACTTAAAAAATGGGAAATATTGTGTTTCATACTGCCCAGATATAGTACTAAAATAATATACTAAAGAGAATTTTGGTACCATGGTGGCCACTCAAAATGCATTTTTGTGAGCTTTCGTCACACGGGAGCTTCTACTATGACGTCGCGTCTGAGAATGTAATACCGCCATTTATTACATACCTACTATAGGAAAATTACATTAGAATCTTTCAATACAGGCTCATTTTTTCGCTATTTTGATGGCACAGTCACGTGATGGGGCCAAAAATCCATATAATATGGATTTTTGGCACTGCCTTTCCATATTTGCACTGCTCCACTCTGTTACTATAGCAGTAGAACGTTAATGCCGTACTCCATAAGCTTCAAAATGGCCGTAGAAAAATCACTTGCAGCAATGTCAACCCGACTTCTGGAACTAGACAGAGCGATAGAAGACAGTGATAACAATAGATTTTGAGAAAAGTCTGATATTTCGTGGCAAGCATGAAAAATGAAAAACAAAATACTTTTGAGTGCCAACGTCATTTACTGGAAAGTGCCAAACGTACAACGTTACACTGCGTCTTGTATATCAGTCTTAGCAACGTCAGTGGAACCAAACTGAACGCGACGTTATCCAGATGACGTTCATTTATTTCCCGCGGGGTCTTTCAAAAAGTATCCGGCGTTTAGCATAAATTTCTTACACTTCTATTATGGACTATACAAAATTATTTTCACATTATCACGTAACGAATGGTATGGCAGTACACCTGTTTTGAGAGACATCACTGAGTGTAAATGCAGTTATCGAAGGCGCAGAAATGCATCTTTGGGTGCTGTCCTTATTTTTCTTAGGGGTTGAACACGACAAAACAATGTTTGATATTGTGAAAAATGGAAAATAAGTAAATAGACTTAGCATAATGAAGTAAGAAAGAAAGGAGTAAAGAAATAAAACTGCTGCACTTGAGACAATAGCTTTTTGTTGAGTTGTTTGTCTCATTCATTTTTTGTCGCATTAATTGTGTTCACAGGCTCATATAGATGAATGTATTTTCCCCTTAGCCTTGGCCCATGCATTGTTCAAATTACTAGGTATTTGGGATAATTTCGGGGATAAGCAAATGAAGCGCACTCCTGACCGACTTCCTTTCGAAACAGAGGACCACAGAATATTATATACACCATCTTCATAGCAAAGGACTTTCTCATTGGTATCCACGAAATCAGTTCCTAGCCACAGTGGCGAAAATAATAAATGTCCTTCTCAAATCTGAAAATTTATTCAGACCTTGCATTCCTCTGAACAATCGTATCGAGTTCGAAGTGACTGTCGGATCTGGTAATCATTTTTTCACCACTTTGTGACCATATAACAAAACAGAATTGTCCGTACGATCAGCGAAAACTGAGCTCAGCCTTTGCGTTGTATAGAAAGTTTCTATGTATCGGACAGCGATGATTCAGGTCAGATTTGGCCTATAAGATCTACGCCATTGTTGGGTGCACAGGTCAGTTTTTCGTGCGTTGGCCAAAATGATAATGTAAAAGCGAAGCACGACGGGCCTCCGTGTCCTAGTGGTTAAGAGCGCTGACTCTTGATTATTAGGTCTCTCGCCGCAGTGGTTCGAGCCTCGCTCGGGTCATATGTGAGACGCCAAGTTCTGCAACGGAAGGCCAGGTTGTTTTTCTCCGGGTACTCCGGTTTTCGCTCACCTCCGATTAACGATCGGCTCGATATGAGTGAAATAAGCGAAAGGGCCGTAAAACGCACACCACCCCCCCCCCCCCCTAAAAACAACAACAACAAAAAAAAAATAACAATAAAAAACGAAGCACGCCTGTTCTTTCTGCTGGACAATTTGAAGGTGGTCAAGAAAAAAATGTTACGGTTAACGTGAAAAGAAAGGCAGCGAAGGTTCATAGTGCAGATTATATTTTCTTTTCTTTGGGATCATTGAGCCCATCCTGGTTACATTGAAAATCAAATACCACTCAAGCCGGTGCTAGGCGTGTATGCAGCCTTGCACACTATTTGCTGTATATGAAGAGACTCAATAAAACCGATCTCCGATTTTCGCTCTTTTATGTTTTCTTTGTTTCCAAAGGCAACCTTTTAGCTTTTTATTTTGAAATCTTATTTGTTTATATCGATTTAAATTTAAAACCCGCAGATTACACGAAAAATCAATTTCGTCCTTTTCTGAGTTTCAGAAATGTTGAGTGAAAGTAGGATTCAACAAAATCTCTACTAGAAGTGGATATGCTACTCGCCTCATAAACCAGGGGTCGGGTGTTCGATCCCGGGCTTCTCAAGACTTTCCGACGAGTCTTTAAACCGAGGTCCCGTCCCCGTATGACCTTAGCTGTTGGTGGAACCTATATTACTCAAACACACTTACACACTCGCAAAAATCTGTAGCCAAACTCTCTAGGCATAAAATGTAAGCAGCGACAATAACACTTAAAATAAAATAAGAAAATGAAACAATATAAGGTAGAAATCGTGTGCACCAAAGACCATTTCACACGGATAAACATGAGTCGAATGATACTAAAGGAAGAGCTTATTTATTTCAATAATTTTTCTCACTGCACGCAAATCCCATACGCGTGATCAATACACGGAAGCATTTACTACTGCTATTTGGGAGGTTCTTACACACATTTTGTTTGTCTTCAGTGCCATTGGGGCTCGAAGAAATAGATTGGTCTGCATGATGCTTCCATGCAAAGCTGAAACCGACCGCACATGAATACTGGGGTCAAAGCCTGCCCTGGCGAAGTGGTCCGAATCTGACCGTCCGTGCTTGTAAACCCTCTTTCATTGTTTTGCAGGGCTTGAGAAGTCATTTCATCCCAATGTCGAGTATAAGTCCCATAACATTGGAAGCAACGTCTCCAAAAATGACCTGTATAGTGTTGACGGGGACGTTAAACCTCAAACAAATATATGATTTAAATTCAGGATGACACTGCATATGTCGTCCAAGAAGTTTATACAAGATAGCATAGATTGATGGTGCTCGTTAAAACTGCCTCATTGATGTGTCACTAATGAGTGCATATACGATTGATGCTCCTTCGAACTGCATCAGTGGTATGCATGGATTATTTGTGCTCCTTCGAACTGCCTCATTGATTCGGTACTAGCGAGAGCATGAATTGCTGGTGCTCGTTCGAACTGCATCATTAATGCGGAACTCACGAGTGAATAATTTGTTTAATGCTCGTTCGAACTGTCTCATTCATTCGGTACTAATGGGTGAGTACACTTTGTCTCTTTGTGCTCCTTCGAACTACCTCATTGATGCGGCACTAACGGGTACATAGATTAGATTCTGGCTGGCTGCTCGTTCGGGCCGCATAATTGATCAGAATCAGAATCAGAATAGTTACTGGTGGCACGTCAAATGACATTCATACACCAACACCTGTGATATGGGAAGTTAGTCTCTAGCTCTAACCAAAGAGGTAAATTTAGCTACACAATCATCAGCACCTTCAGCTGTCGAACTAATCGAATCGGGAAGGGCATTCCAATCTCTAATGGTTCTTGGGGAAGAACGACTCTTTATAAATGTCATTTCTTGCATTAAGGGTCTGAAACGCAAACGAATTGTGATTTCTACAGTGTCTAGCTGAGGGAACAAGGTCGTCTGTTGGATGCTAGCAGCACCCTTTAGACCTTTGTATATAGGAATTGCCTACTGTCTTTTCTCCTTTTTTTGAGAGACTCCCATTTTTCTTTTTTCCAAGTATTCCAGTCATGCTCCCAGTTTCAAAGCAGTAATTGCCTGTTACAAATCTAGCAGCTCTATTCTGAACTTTCTCGATTTCATCGTTAAGGACCACTCCACTTAGGTCCCAGATACAACTACCATATTCCAAGATTGGGCGAACAGGACCTATATTTGCTGCCTCTTTTACATCCTGAGGGCACTGATGAAGATTTCGCCTCAGGAAACCAAGTGTTCTATTTGCCTTAGTACACATGTTGCTAATATGATTATTCCATCTCAAGTTGTGTGAGATTGTCACTCCAAAGTATTTAATGGAGTCCATATTCTCCAGGACCGTTCCCTCTAAGGTATAGGAAGCCTCAACTTTAGTAGATCTCTTCCTAGTTATCTGCTTAATATTGCATTCAACTGGCTGAAATCTCATGCCCCATTTTCGGGCCCAACATCCTAATCTATCTATGTCAGCTTGAAGTTTCAATGAGTCATCTGTATCTCTAATTTCCCGGTAACAAACACAGTCATCTGCGAACAGTCTTATTTCTGAGTCAATGTCAGTGGAAATACCATTGATGTACAGGGAGAACAAAAATGGACCAAGAACGGTCCGTTTCGGGACTCCAGACAAAACTGGAGCCCACTCTGAAGATTCACCATTAACAACAACCCGCTGTTTTCTGTAGCAAAGAAAGGAATCTATCCATTTGAGGGTCTTTCCTCCAATTCCATAACCAAATCACTTAGATTTAAGTAGTTCATGAGGAGGGGTGTCAAAAGCCTTCTCGAAGTCCAGAATAAATGTGTCCACCCGCCCCCCTTTGTCCAAGATTTTTGCCCAGTCATTAATAACTGTGCTTAGCTGAGTTTCACAACTGTGCCTTTTCCTAAATACATGCTGTATGTCTGACAATAGTTTATGTTCGTCCAAGTGGGCCATGATGTTGAACAGACTATATGTTCAAGCAATTTACACAGAACACAAGTCAGACTTGATCATGAAATCTTTTCTACGGTAATTTTCTCCCTCCCGCTGATTCAAGAAGGGCAGTTGTCAGTTTCCGGCGAAAGAATTTTCACTGTACTGGTTAACCGCTTACATGGTCCGTTTTTGAGATATGAAAAAAATGCACTGTGTGTCATACGGGTGTGTTAACGTAATGGCATAAACCTTTTTTTATGGTTTTTGTTTTACGGCCCTTTCAATATTATTTCACTCCTATCGAGCCGATCGTTAATCGGAGGTGGGCGAAAAAGCGGAGTACCCGGAGAAAAAAAACACACCTGACCTACCGTTGCAGAACTTGGCGTCTCACCTGTGACCCGAGCGAGGCTCGAACCCACAGCGGTGAGTCAGCGCTCTTATCCACTAGGTCACGGAGGCCCGTTATGACATCAATCTGATAGCTGATTATTTATATATATATAAAAAAAGAACTTGTTAGCTGTGCTGAAGATGAATATAAAGGCTCAGAACAATGAAACATTGTCTTGGTTCAGAAAGCATGATTCAGTGTTTGGAGAAATAACCGCTCGACAGTGAACGATATGAGAAGCATTGACTATCAAAGTAAAGTTTCAAAAAAGCACTGAGCTAAAAAGCACGGACGAATATAAAAATACCTGTGTTTCTAAAGCCGTTTGGCTTTATTACGGACGAATTATGAACGAAGCGAATATTGCAGGTACTAATTAAATTTTTATCTATGTAGTGTCATTTTGTCCCCATGAAAACGCATTTAGCCTATAGAAAATACATACTTTTGCCATATAACAGGTTCGCTTTTTCTTTACGCACTTTTGAAACAACCACCCGCCAAATGACGCGACGTTAGCGTTCATTTTGCCGCCGTACGTCAAACGATGACATTACTTGACAACAAGCGGGAAAACAAAAGAAAAATATAGCATAGGGTATGCGTCATTCCTCGGAAATAATAATCATCTCGGTGTGTGTGCGCTAAAACGAACACACGAACTTTATATTAGAATGTTTTATCTTCAGAAATCTACCAAATATAGACATCTCCCTCCTTGAAATCTACGAGAAATCTTCCTTCCAAAATGGGCCCAAAACGGGCCCGTTGGCACTCAAAGAGGTACAACGGTGGACCCAAAAAGGGCCCGTTGGCAAACTAAGGGTTAAAAGAAGTTCACTCATGATTGGGAAGCATTATGAAGGACGTTGCTTTCAATCACAGCAGGGATGTCCCAACATTTGAACTAATAAGGTCTTGCCAACAACCTTAAACGAACAGATCCCTTCACTTATGAGGAGCTGGAAATTGTGCGGAATAAATCTGTGGGAGGGAAAAATGTCCCCCAAAATTGTCTTGTATTTTAACGTAAAAAACCACCGCGACCGACTGCTAAACACGGAATCGATTACATGCAGTAGCTTGATGAATGAATGACCCTAAGAGCCTTTAAAATTAAAATGGTCTTCAATTAAGCACAAAACATTCTGTAAAATACCTTAACCAGAGGACCATTGGTCCTGAGCCGCTCACCTGAGTGCTGAGAGCTTATGGAGCCATTTCATTTCTGAGAAGACGATTTTATAGGGTTTTTACCAAGTATTAACCTCGGTCTTGTGACTTGATAATGGGCCCATTGGTTCGAAGAAAAAAACCCGAAGGGTATACATGTATATCGACATGGCAGCCATTTTAGTAATGTGACCAAATTCATATTAATAAATTTTCATTTGTTTGTTCCTATAAGTTTTCAAGTGAAATTTGGCTACAAATGGAGTAGTGGTTTCTATGAAAAATAAATTTTAATTTCATCTGAATGACCTTGGGACAACGTCAGAGAATAATATTGACCTTAGTTCTATCCACTCATTTAGCTTATTGCATCTACCAATTTTCAGATCACAGGTTGCAATAGTTTCCAAAAAATACACATTTTTTTACTTTCTCCAATACAAATGTATAGGCAACCAAATTTGACCTTTGCGTAAAACAGGTTATGGCCATCCAGGGGTCATCATTTGAAGAAACTATAGTGGGCCCAAATCCCAAATGCTACATACCAAGTTTAATGAAAATCGGCCCACTGGTTCTGGAGTAAACGATTTCTGAAGTGTTTTTACCTTATATGGGCATGAAGGTCATTTTGGTCATTTGAGCAAACGCATGTATTTAAATCTTCATTTACTTGTTTCTACGAGCTTAGTATAAAATTTGGTCACAAACGGCACAGAGGTTCTGGTTAAAAATAAATTTTAATCTTCATATCTGAAAGGCCTTAGGCCAAGGTCAAGGAATGACCTTGACCTTGAATACGCATGTTGTTTCATCCACTGCATTTATCAATTTTCAGATCAGAGACTGCAATAGTTTCCGAAAAAAACATGGTATTGACCTTTTTCCCATCCCAAAATCTATGTGACCAAATTTGACCTTGGCGTAAAATAGGTATCAGAAAGTCAGCATTTGAATAATATGTGATGAGCCCAAGCCCCCAATGCTGCATATGAAATTTTTGTTACAAATGGCTCAGTGGTTTCTGAGAAAAATATGTTTTAATTCTCATATCTGGATGACCTTGAATCAAGATCAAAGGATGACTTTGACCTTGAATACTCATGTCATTTCATCCATTAATTTAGCTTACTGTATCTACCGATTTTCAGATCACCAGGTGCAATATTTTCAAAAAAGACACAGTTTTGACTTTTTCCCCATCCAAACGTCTATGCGAAAAACTTTGACCTTGGCCTAAAATAGGTCAGGGTCATTCAGGAGTCATCATCATGGGCTCAAGTTCCCAATGCCACATACCAAGTTATATGATTATCGGCCCACTGGTTCCAGAGAAGAAGATTTCTGAAGGGTTTTTACCTTATATGGACATGACGGCCATATTGGTCATGTGACCAAATTCATATTGATAAATTGTCAGTTCCTTGTTCTTGAAAACTTTCATATGAAATTTCATTACAAATGGCTATGTGGTTTCTGAGAAAAATAAGTTTTAATTCTCAATAACTGAATGACCTTGAACAAAGGTCAAAGAATGACCTTGACTACTCATGTAGATTCATCCACCCATTTAGCTTACTGCATCTACTAATTTTCAGATCAAAGGCTACAATAGTTTCCAAAAAATACACGATTTGGACTTCTTCCCATACAAAAGTCTATGCAACCAAATTTGACCTTGGCCTAAAATTGGTCAAGGTCATCCAAGGGTCATAATTTGAGAAAAAATTTGATGGACCCAAGTCCCTAATGCTACATACAAAGTTGCATGATAATCGACCCACTGGTTCCGGAGAAGAAGATTACTGAAGGGCTTTACCTTATATGGGCATTACGGCCATATTGGTCATGTGACCAAATTCATATTGATTAATTGTCATTTCCTTGTTCTTAAAAACTTTCATATGAAATTTTGTTACAAATGGCTTTGTGGTTTCTGAGAAAATAAGTTTTAATTCTGATATCTGAATGACCTTGAACAATGGTCAAATAATGACCTTGACCTTGAATACTCATGTAGATTCATTCACCCATTTAGCTCACTGCATCTACTAATTTTCAGATCACAGGCTGCAATAGTTTCCAAAAAATACAAGGTTTTGACTTTTTCCCATTCAAAAGTCTAAGCCACCAAATTTGACCTAGGACTTAAATTGGTCAAGGTCATCCAAGGGTCATCATTTGAACAAAATATGATGGGCCTGAGTTCCTAATGCTACATACCAAGTTTCAGGCCAATCGGCCCAATGGTTCCGGAGAAGAAGATTTTTGAAGGGTTTTTACTTTATATAGGCATGGCGGCCATATTGGTCATGTGACCAAATTCATATTGATTAATTGTCATTCCATGTTCTTAAAAACTTTCATATGAAATTTCGTTACAAATGGCTTTGTTGTTTCTGAGAAAAATAAGTTTTAATTCTCATATCTCAATGACCTTGAACAATGGTCAAATAATGACCTTGACCTTGAATACTCATGTAATTTCATCCACCCATTTAGCTTACTGCATCTATTAATTTTCAGATCACAAGCTGCAATAGTTTCCAAAAATACACGGTTTTAACTTTTTCCCATACAAAAGTTTATGCGACCAAATTTGACCTTGGACTAAAATTGGTCAAGGTCATCCAAGGGTCATCATTTGAACAAAGTATGATGGACCCGAGTCCCTAATGCTACATACCAAGTTTCAGACCAATCGGCCCGATGGTTCCGGAGAAGAAGATTTCTGAAGGGTTTTTACCTTATATGGGCATGGTGGCCATATTGGTCACGTGACCAAATTCATATTGATTAATTGTCATAACCTTTTTCTAAAAAACTTTCATATGACATTTCGTTACAAATGGCTTTGTGGTTTCTGATAAAAATAAGTTTTAATTCTCATATCTGAATGACCTTGAACAAAGGTCAAAGAATGGCCTTGACCTTGAATACTCATGTGGTTTCATCCACCCATTTAGCTTACTGCGTCTACTAATTTTCAGATCACAGGCTGCAATAGTTTCCAAAAAAAACACGGATTGACTTTTTCCCATACAAAAGTCTATGCGACCAAATTTGACCTTGGCCTAAAATTGGTCAAGGTCATCCAAGGGTCATCATTTGAACAAAATATGATGGGCCCGAGTCCCCAATGCTACATACCAAGTTTCAGGCAAATCGGCCCACTGGTTCCGGAAAAGAAGATTTTTGAAGGGTTTTTACCATATATGGGCATGGCGGCCATCTTGGTCATGTGACCTGGACTCCGCGAAGAAACTTTCGTTCCCCCATCCCACTGAGGCCCCACATGAAATTTGGCTTCAATCGGCCCAGCGGTTCCAGAGGAGAAGATGTTTGAAAATGTTGACATACATACATACAGACAGCATGACCACCCTATAAGCTCACCAATGAGCCTTTGGCTCAGGTGAGCTAAAAAGCATTCTTTGGACTGCAGAAATTCTATATTTAAAATGGCGATTTGTTTTTGTTTTGTTTACAGTTGCGACGTCACTTGTGACGTAATTTGCTGCGCACTACTATGTTACTGTATTACCGTGAGCATGGTTAGTGTAGGCCTACTAATCAGTTATGTAATTCAAAAGGAATTTCTTTTTTTTCGGCGGATACCGAAAATATATCCTCAACCCACTCGATGAAACGTTCCCGGCATCAACCTTTAAAAAGTAAATATTCTCTTTGCCTTCATTTCTTCACGTTGCAATATAACTGTGCTATATAAATGATGTAATAAAGAGGTTATGATATGGTGAAGGAGTGCCTCTAAGTAATATTGGCACCGGAAGTCATATTGGCCCGAGGGCTAAATCCCTCGGGCCAATATGACATACCGGTGCCAATATGACTTAGAGGCACACCTTTACCATATAATAACCTCTATGTAATAAATTCGATAATCCACTAGTGGATTAATTATGCACGTTAGTTAGATACGCTCCGTAACTTTACATGCACAACGTCCTCAACGATGTCGCGTTTACTAATGGCAGAATATTCACATTTCTGTAAAACAATCGTGAATAAAATTCATTTTGAATGCCATATGATAAATAGAATCTTGCATTCGTGCTCATGTATTATTGAATTTATTAAACTCGTTGAGGAAAAGGGATAAAATGCTCGGCAAAGGCTCGCATTTTGTCCCTTTTCCTCAACTCATTTAATAAAATCCAATAATACATGAACACTCATGTAAGATCCTCTATATGTCGCACGGGTGTGTTGTCGTAATAATAGGCTTAGATGTTCAAAGCGTCAGAAGCTTAACGAACGCGTTAATTGTCAAACGGTTAACTTTAGCAAAGCTACTCCCATTTTGTTTCGAGTTCGTGTATGATTGGGAAGTTTAAATGTTACACGTAATGTTTACCAACGGCGTTTGCTTTGAACAACTGAGTCAAAGATTCAAGAAGGAAAAAAAAATAGATTTATATGCTTCGAACAGATTGCGAAATTGCAAATCGTATTTTTGAAACTCCTTATACAGCCGGATCTTACTCTATGTTTTGATAAACAAACAAACAAAACAACAAATAAATAGAAAAAAAAAGTTTTACTTCAGTCACGCCTTCTCTCAGAACACCACCTAAACAAGTCACCTTTTTTACCAAACCAATATCTCAAATTAATGTCCTTTGTTTCTTTTCATCCCGCTTGCTAGTTTGTGACATATACTATTTTTTTCGTAAACCGCAAACGATAAAAACGATGTAATCTGTATAGGCGCTAATTGCAATTAAATCCAAAAACAGTTGTGGTTCTGCCGTGACCTTTCGTCGCAACTGTTGCGTGTTTTCGTTGAGTAATAACGCCATAAAGACCCAGTCAACACAAAATCAGCGGGCTTACCTCGCACGGACAGCGTATCGCTGCCGACGTTCGCCCGACATCCATTGCTGGCCGGTGACTGCCTTTGGAAACAGACTTTAGAAACAGTTGTTTATGTTTGTGCTTCTTTCCATTTGAAGGCCTGGGTGGGAGGTGGTAATTGTATCGATTCCTGATCATTGCCTTCACTTCTTTTTCTAAAGCGCACGGTGCGCAGACTGATCTGAGTTTTGCCGGGCGAACAGTTTTGCATGTCACGGTTCATATCACCTTCAGTTTTGCTAATCGCTATTCGGGCCATCCTGAAACTTATCTATCAGTAGGTTAGGGATAACAGCTTGGATGAGCGGTCGAATAGAGTTAAGTCTCCTTGATTGCTGAAACCGCCTATTTTCGACCTTGTGATCAACATTACTCCTACAGTTTGATCAGATAGAACGAAACTTGAATAGTACCTTTACCTTCTCAAACCTGCCGCGAGTCTTCACTTGGCACTTTTTTCCGAAGATACATCTTCTCTTCTCGTGACCCTTTTGTTATTTACATTACGAAAAAACGCCTATTCAAATATATTGAAAATTTTGCCACCAAAATGAAAAATTTAAGATAAAGAACTCTGATATTTTTATATTTCTACACAAAACATAGATTGTGGTACACGTTAGAACCACCGTGTCTCGGCGAGGCGGTTCTAACGAGTATCCAAAATCTATGTTCTTGAGCGGAAATAAGAAAATAATGTATGGACATGTAAACCTCAGATTTACTATATAAAAGTGGGGTTAAAGGGGATCAAAATTATATAGACGTGTTTTCATGATGGATGTATTTACCAAGATGTAGTTGATACTTAATAAACAGAAAAAAACTGGCAATGTCGCCGGTAATAACGTAAAAAGGACAACAAGGCGTACGTTAAATAACATAAATTCGCATTTCTAGTACATCAATCTCCATCTGAATAAAAGTGACCTCCTATCTAATGGTTTTAAAATGCAGTTGTCTCGCCCAAAATGTAAACATTTTTAACTGACGTAGTTTGACAATCCTCGTCTGGTTTAATGTACATATAGACGCTGGTATCATTACAATAGTACTAAAAGTTGATGAATGTTTTAGGCAGAATATGTAAAGACAATTTTATGAATTTATTTAACAGTTAAGTAGAATTTTTAATCATGCCTACAAGAACAAGTTTAACGTTGATATCAGTTTTCTTGATTTGTTTCGTTACCAATATTCTAGCAATGACAATTTCTTTCGAAGCGGAAAGTCAGACAGAAAGAAAGTATACGAAAGTGTCGAGATCAAACGCCTCTGGCAAAAAAGCGGTTCATTTGTTCAAAGGGGATACGATATATCTGGAATTTTGTTTGACGAAAGAATCCCTTCTACAGCTGAAAGATATAAAATATTCAAATGACGGTGGAAGTGACAGGCTGAGTGTTGCCATTGACAACGAACCGATTGGCGAATTTCAAACTATTGCGCTGTACGATGGCGGGAAGGGCTGGAACAGATTTCGGTCATTAAATAATTTCACGTATTCAAAACATGAGCACCAAGGAAGACACAGACTCTCTATATCTGTGATAGACGCTGATAATTTTGGCGTAGAAATAGACATGATTCTCATTGAAATACCTGAAAGTGATCAAGACATTGGTTCATTCTTTTGTAAAATTTACTGTTTCGACGACATTCGGTACGAGGACGATTTGACACAACAAACGATAACACAAGCAAAGGCGAAAATCCTCCAACGTAGTGTTGCAACTCACTGCGCAGAGGAGGACAACGTAAATGTTCCTGTCTTTCATGAGAGTGCGAAAAAGTTTGTCGTCACAGCTAATTATCCGAAATATATGTCATTTTCAAATAACAGGGGCCCTGACTGGAGGAACTGTCAGACAATGAGTGGTCCTTTCTGGAAGTTTCAAGATTTCAATTTGTTGGAGAATGTTGATATTAAACATGACACTGCCCGAGTAAAAGGGCATTGGACGGGTACGACTGGAAAAATCGTAGTAGAATTCTCTCTTGAAGGGTCAAGCACAGGGTCGACAGATTCAGAAATCGGCACAGATATACACCTGAAACTGAAATGGCTGCCAAAAAGTACCAAACTATCGATATCTCTCTCTTACCTGAACAGACAAGCCCAGCGCATTCAGTCTGATGTACAAGAATTGAACTCATCGAATTTAAACGTTCAGTGGAAAACACCTGACTTCACGTTCAAGGAAGGTGCTGAAAACAAAATTGTGTTGACAGTTTGGACAACGGAACTTACAGACATTCAAGTGAAGGAGTTTTTCATGTATAAGAGGAACATTGAGTATGATAAATCCACAACACTTTATGACGACGGAATGACTGTCATCGAAGGTGTAGATATGGATATGTGGTGGAGAATTAACGAAACTATGACTGTCATGTTGAGTGATGGAAATATGAAAGGAAATGTGGACTATTTGAGAGTTTACCAGAAAGTGCCCTGGTCATACAGTGGATATGCTCAAGTGTTTGTGATCTATCAGGACGGAAATGTTCGATTACTTCCCATGACGCCACACGGCTTAGACTGGGTACCATTTGGTTCTTCAGTCCTTCTTGGTCAGAGTGACCCACATTCATATCGACCATCAGCCCCTATTGCGCATATCAGCATAAACCCCGTGAATTTAAATGTGAAAATATTCTATAGGGATGGCGGTATTATTTCCTTAGAAATAAAGGCAACAACAACAAAGACACAACTGATGATATCTGATGCCGAATACACCAAAGATCTCAAACGTTATCCTTTTATTACTTTCCGCTCAATGTGGGTAAGTGATGGAAACGCCGATGTTGATCACCTGACTGTTGATGGAGCTGTCACAGAAAGAATTTTGTCTGACTGGACCGAGTTACATGGAACATTTGTAGCTTTCTACCGGAAGTGTATTTCAAAACACAATACACTAAGTCCCGATATAAGCATGAAAATCACACATTAACGAATTTCGAATGATGAAGCGCTGTAATTGTTAATTAATTTTAAATTTTATATATCTACATGTATTTATAATCTGATGACTGTGTTGTAATTTTGAAGTTGTTTCACTGCGTATGCGTGTTATCAGTTAAGGGGAATGGAAACACCTGGCAGATTTTTCGCCATTTTTCAAAGGGAGACAACTTTCGGGACTTCCTGTAGGCTTTTCTGCAAGCCCTGTCCCATTGAAAAGTGGGTCTGCTCTCAAAGGAACAAATTTGCTCCTCAGAAGCAAATTATTTCCTTTAAGATTTTACCCATATTGACATGGGAGACAAAATACTTTTACAGGAGTTGCCTCCCCTGAAGGTGTACCCATTCCCCTTAAGAAGACACTTTTGCGTCATTTTTATAACAGAGACAACTTTTATTAATGACTTTCTTAATTGAATCCCTCTGAACTAGAGGACTGCCCTTAAATGAAAGAATTTACTCTTTTGTACCTGCAAGGCTAGTCATTTTAAGATAGGTAGACAGAACCTATCCTGAATTAACTTCCTCCCATAAACATGTATCGATTCCCCTTAAAGGTATGTTTTGTTTGTTTGTGATGATTAACACTATATGGGTCATTTTGGAAACGTTGATTCCAATATTGTGGGAGTTTTATACGATTTTAAGATGAAATGTCATCTCAAACCCTACTGCCCAAACAAACCGATGGGGATCATATGCAGGGACGAATAACTGGTGTTTTCAGCATGTGAAATGAACACCCGTAAACCCCACTACATATACTGAGTAGAGAAAACTCGGGTTTACGGGGGTATAAATTATCTTTTTAATTTCTGCTCCAAGACATAGGTTGTGGGTACTCGTTAGAACCGCCTCACTGAGGCGGTTCTAACGAGCACCCACAACCTATTTTTACAGTAAAAATAAGAAAAATATCACGGATTTTCATCAGTAGCCATTTTGGACTTGTGCCGCAGGGTGTGGTGTCGTAATGTACCATAAAAACGTTTGTGACTTCCTGTTCCGAAATCGGATAGTCTCAGAGGACAGAAATAGTCGAGAAATACATGTATTTGAAATTTTTGGCTTCCCTAAATGTGTTCCCATGTCCATTAACCCTTTTGAACGAGAAACCACAAAACGGGTAATTGGCAAACTATACAGGTCAAGATCAGGCGTCTGATCAGGGCCTACACTGTTTGCAAAATGTTCAGACGTTTTCCAAATAAATTTTGAAGAAAACGTAACCTGATACCCTAAATTTTGAAATGGATTTGTGCTATATATAAGGTGGAATATACCATTTGTTACAAAAAGGGTTAAGGTATGACTACTTATCAAACACATCTATTTCAGTATTTTAAATATTGTTGCACAGTGTAGACTGGTCAGATGCTGCGATTCGCGGTCTCTTTATTTCATCTGGCTATTTTATATTTGCAGCTATCGCTTCTCATCACGTGAATAAGTCCGTGAAATGAAGACCCCCCCCCCCCCCCCCTATATCCCACTTTATATATAGAAAACTGGGGTTTTGGGGGGTATTCATTATTTTTCTTATTCTTGCTCCAAGACATAGGTTGTTGGTACTCGTTAGAACCGCCTCAATGAGGCGGTTCTATCGAGCACCCACAACCTATGTTTGCAGTATTTATAAGACAAATATCTCGGATTTTCATCAGAAAAATGGCCATTTCGGAGACGTGTAGCAATGCTCCATTTCGCACGGGTGTGTTATCGTAATGTCAGTACATTTCGTACAAATGTGTACAGGACATTGTTTAATAGCCCATAGTATGATCAATCTTATCAAACACTTTCTTTAACGTTATATATGAGCCCCTTACCGTGAAAAAAACATGCCTTTCAGGTTTGCAATAAGGTAACACACCATAGGAATACTAGAATCTTGAAATTCCTCACGTAAACACGTCTAAATAATTTTGACCCCTTAAACCCCACTTTCATATGGTACAATTGAGGTTTACAGGAATGTACATTATTTCCTTACTTTTTTGCCTGTTAGAAATGCCTTAATGAGGTTGTTACGAGCACTCACATTATATTCTTGGATCAGAAATAAGACAATTATAAGACTGATTTGCACCGGAAAAAATAATGCTAGCAATTTGATAAACGCCATTTTTAGCACACGGGCACTCATCACGTGAACAAGTCCGTGAAATAAACAACCCCTCAACACCCAGTTTGTATGAAGAAAATTGGGTTTTACGGTGTATACATTATTGTTCGTATTTCTGCTCCAAGACATAGGTTGTGGGTACTCGTTAGAACCGCCTCAATGAGGCGGTTCTAACGAGCACACATAACCTATGTTTGCAGTATAAATAAGAAAAATTACATCGATTTTCATTAGACAGATAGCCATTTTGGAGATATGAAGAAATGCACTATGTCGCACGTGTGTGTTATCGTAATGATTTTCTCTAAGCAGCGAACACTAAGGATAACGATAACACACCCGTGCGATATACAGTCGAACTTCAATGGCTCGAACACCTTTGGGACCATGAAAATCGGTTCGAGACAGGGGTAGTTCGAGCCACTGAGGGCTACTACCAGGAGGCATAACGACATACTTCAGGACATCTTTTTATGTGCTCTATAATGAAAAATGTATGCTGTGTTTACTCATTAGAATCGCCTCATCGAGGCGATTCTAATGAGTACACACAGCATACATTTGCAAGATAAAAGACGAAAATACCCTAATTTTTACTCTCCCTATTTCTTACGTACAGAAATTCCCTAGGGACCCAAGAACGGGTTCGACTCAGCCATGGTAAACGAGCCATCGGTGTTCGAGCCATCGAAGTTCGACTGTGGTGCATTTTTTTCATATTTCCAAAATGGCTACTTTTCTGATGAAAATCTGTGATATTTTTCTTATTTACACTGCAAACATAGGTTGTAGGTGTTCGTTAGAACCGCTCCATTGAGGCGGTTATAACGAGTACCCAAAACCTATGTCTTGGAGCAGAAATCCCAGTATATCCCAGTTTTCTCTATATAAAGCTGGGTTTACTGTTTATTTCACGGACTTGTTCACGTGATGACCTTTGTTATTGACAACTGGTAAAAAAAGGTTACCCCATGACATTGCTTATATGATGCAGTAATGTGATAGATTTAGTGTTAAAAATAGATTTGAACGAAAAGTCTTATCTGTCATGAAGGATCTAAATTTTGTCGGCCTTCTATGCCAGATGACCTACCTAATTTTGGGTCACAAATTTGCATCAAACATTTTAAATGTTATGAGCAAAAACATCCCTCGACACAAAAAGAAGCGCTTTTTAGAAAATATTTTCGTTAGGTATCTCACGAAAACACGCCTATATAATTTTGACCCCATTGAACCCCCCACCCCTTTTATGCAGTAATACTGGGGTTTACAGGGGTAAACCTTATTTTTCTTATTTCTGCTCTAAAATATAGATTGTGGGTATTCGTTAGAACCGCCTCGATGAGGCGGTTCTAACATGTACCCAAAATCTATATTTTGACCAGAAATAAGAAAAATATTACAATTTTTCATCTTAAGATTTTCGATTTTTGGCGGTAAAATTTACAATGTATTTGTATAGGCGAGTTTTCGAAATGCTGACATATAAGTATGATCCAGTTGACGTTCTTAAACCCTTTTTATACCAGAAACCCCAAAACGGGTACCCTGGCAAACAGTGCTGGCCCATATTAGACGCCGCAATACGTCTGATCAGGGCCTACACTATTTTTAAAAACACCAGCTTTTTTCCAAATAAATTCATGAAAAAAGCACTTAGGGTCTTGTTTTCAAGCTAAATCACGCATCATTATTGTTTTAGCAAGATGGGATACAGATTTTTCAACAGTCGAACGACTCTCCTGAATCCGATTTGTACGAAAGCCGGGTAGGGCCATTTCTTATTTCTAACTTCTAACTTCTAACTTCTTACTTCTGACTTCTAACTTCTTACTTCTAACTTCTAACTTCTTACTTCTAACTTCTAACTTCTTACTTCTGACTTCTAACTTCTAATTTCTAACTTCTAACTTCTTACTTCTAACTTCTAACTTCTTACTTCTAACTTCTAACTTCTAACTTCCATGTTGTATATTGTTGTTTTTAATATATTTTTGGGAGGAGGGGGGGCGGGGTGATTTTACGGCCCTTTCAAGATTTTTACACTCATATCGAGCCGACCGTTGATCAGAGGTAAGCGAAATCCGAAGTACCCGGAGAAAAGCCATCTTGCCTTCGTTGCAGAACTTGGCGTTTCACACTGGCAAACCTGTGTTGGCGTGTGTGTGTGGGGGGGGGGGGGGGGTGGTGTGGGAGGGTGTGGTGCGTGCGTTCGTGCGTGCGTGCGTGCATGTGTGTGTATACCTGTGTGAACATTTCTAATTTCTAACATCTTATTTCTAACTTCTAACTTCTTACTTCTAACTTCTAACTTCTAACTTCTAACTTCTTACTTCTAACTTCTAACTTCTTACGTCTAACTTCTAATTTCTAACTTCTAACTTCTTACTTCTAACTTCTAACTTCTAATTTCTAACTTCTTACTTCTAACTTCTTACTTCTAACTTCTAACTTCCATGTTGTATATTGTTGTTTTTAATATATTTTTTGGGGGGAGGGGGGCGGGGTTATTTTACGGCCCTTTCAAGATTTTTACACTCATATCGAGCCGACCGTTGATCAGAGGTAAGCGAAATCCGAAGTACCCGGAGAAAAGCCATTTGGCCTTCCGTTGCAGAACTTGGCATTTCACACTGGCAAACCTGTGTTGGCGTGTGTGTGTGTGTGGGGGGGGGGTGGTGCGTGCGTGCGTGCGTGCGTGCGTGTGTGTGTTTACCTGTGTGAACATTTCTTATTTCTAACTTCTTTTTTCTAACTTCTAACTTCTTACTTCTAACTTCTAACTTCTAATTTCTAACTTCTAACTTCTTACTTCTAACTTCTAATTTCTAACTTCTTACTTCTAACTTCTAACTTCCATGTTGTATATTGTTGTTTTTAAATTTTTTATTTTTTTTTTGGGGGGGGGGCGGGGGTGATTTTACGGCACTTTCAAGATTTTTACACTCATATCGAGCCGATCGTTAATCAGAGGTAAGCGAAATCCGAAGTATTTTTCTTTCTTTTTTTCTTTTTTTAGGGGGCGGGGGGGGGGGGTTGATTTTACGGCTCTTTCAGATTTTTACACTCATATCGAGCCGATCGTTAATCAGAGGTAAGCGAAATCCGAAGTACCCGGAAAAAAAGCCATCAGGCCTTCCATTGCAGAACTTGGCGTTTCACTCTGGCAAACATGTGTTGGCGTGTGTGTGTGGGGGGGGGGTGGGGTTGTGGTGCGTGTGTTCGTGCGTGCGTGCATGCGTATGTGTGTGTGTATACCTTTGTGAACATTTCTTATTTCTAACTTCTTATTTCTAACTTCTTACTTCTAACTTCTACACACACGCACGTACGCACGCACATACGAACGCACGCACGCATCCCCCCCACACACATGCCAACACAGATTTGCCAGTGTGAAACGCTAAGTTCTGCAACGGAAGGCCAGATGGCTTTTCTCCGGGTACTTCGGATTTCGCTTACCTCTGTTCAGCGATCGGCTCGATATGAGTGTAAAAATCTTGAAAGGGCCGTAAAATCACCCCGCCCCCCTCCCCCCAAAAAATATATTAAAAACAACAATATACAACATGGAAGTTAGAAGTTAGAAGTAAGAAGTTAGAAGTTAGAAGTAAGAAGTAAGAATTTAGAAGTTAGAAGTAAGAAGTTAGAAGTTAGAAGTTAGAAGTAAGAAGTTAGAAGTTAGAAGTAAGAAGTTAGAAGTAAGAAGTTAGAAGTTAGAAATAAGAAGTTAGAAATAAGAAATGTTCACAAAGGTATACACACACATGCACGCACGCACGAACGCACGCACAACAACCCCCCCCCCACACACACACACACACACACACGCCAACACATGTTTGCCAGTGTGAAACGCCAAGTTCTGCAACGGAAGGCCAGATGGCTGTTCTCCGGGTACTTCGGATTATGCTTACCTCTGATTAACGATCGGCTCGATATGAGTGTAAAAACCTAGAAGAGCCGTAAAATCACCCCCCCCCCCCCGCCTCCCAAAAAAAAAGAAAAAAAGAAAGAAAAATACTTCGGATTTCGCTTACCTCTGATTAACGATCGGCTCGATATGAGTGTAAAAATCTTGAAAGGGCCGTAATATCACCCCCGCCCTCCCCACCCCCCCACAAAAAAAGAAATATATTAAAAACAACAATATACAACATGGAAGTTAGAAGTTAGAAGTAAGAAGTTAGAAGTAAGAAGTTAGAAATTAGAAGTTAGAAGTTAGAAGTTAGAAGTAAGAAGTTAGAAGTTAGAAGTAAGAAGTTAGAAGTAAGAAGTTAGAAGTTAGAAATAAGAAGTTAGAAATAAGAAATGTTCACAAAGGTATACACACACATACATGCACGCACGCACGAACGCACGCACCACAACCCCCCTCCCCCCCCCCCCCACACACACACACGCCAACACATGTTTGCCAGTGTGAAACGCCAAGTTCTGCAATGGAAGGCCAGATGGCTGTTCTCCAGGTACTTCGGATTACGCTTACCTCTGATTAACGATCGGCTCGATATGAGTGTAAAAACCTTGAAGAGCCGTAAAATCACCCCCCCCCCCCCGCCTCCCAGAAAAAAATAAAAAAGAAAGAAAAATACTTTGGATTTCGCTTACCACTGATTAACGATCAGCTCGATATGAGTGTAAAATCTTGAAAGGGACGTAAAATCACCCCCGCCCCCCCCCCCCCCCCGCCAAAAAAAATATTAAAAACAGCAATATACAACATGGAAGTTAGAAGTTAGAAGTAAGAAGTTAGAAGTAAGAAGTTAGAATTAGAAGTTAGAAGTTAGAAGTTAGAAATTAGAAGTTAGAAGTTAGAAGTAAGAAGTTAGAAATTAGAAGTTAGAAGTTAGAAATTAGAAGTTAGAAGTTAGAAGTAAGAAATTAGAAGTTAGAAGTTAGAAGTAAGAAGTTAGAAGTTAGAAGTTAGAAATAAGAAATGTTCAAAAAGGTATACACACACATGCACGCACGCACGCACGAACGCACGCACCACACCCTCCATCCCACCCACCCACACACACACACACACGCCAACACAGGTTTGCCAGTGTGAAACGCCAAGTTCTGCAACGGAAGGCAAGATGGCTTTTCTCCGGGTACTTCGGATTTCGCTTACCTCTGATCAACGGTCGGCTCGATATGAGTGTAAAAATCTTGAAAGGGCCGTAAAATCACCCCGCCCCCCCCCCCTCCCCCCCTCCCCCAAAAATATATTAAAAACAACAATATACAACATGGAAGTTAGAAGTTAGAAGTCAGAAGTTAGAAGTTAGAAGTAAGAAGTTAGAAGTTAGAAGTTAGAAGTTAGAAGTAAGAAGTTAGAAGTAAGAAGTTAGAAGTTAGAAATAAGAAATGGCCCTACCCGGCTTTCGTAGATTTGTATATCATTGTAACTGTGTTGAATGTATATGTATTAGTTATACAAAAAAATAAAGTTAAAACAACATGAATTTTAAAGATAACACAACATGTCAGCACTAAATTTCGAAATGGACTCCCGCCATATATAAGAAGGCAGATTCCATTTGCTACGAAAAGGGTCAATACACGTGCATAGCTTATTAATATAATGCATCAAGTCTGTTACATGTCTGCGAGGCAATACTGCGCTTATGCACAGGCTGACGTCAACCTTTGCTGTTTGCCTATGTAATAATGCGGTGGTTCAGTCGCGTTCGTGCTGACGTTCTGTTTCTTGTTGTAAATTTCCACAATTAAATAGCAGTTTATTTTATACTAAGCAGAGAAATCAATGCATATCTGAAACAAATAAAAATACGACATTTTTACAAATGAAAAATAACATGGCATTGTCATTTTCACAGCAGTTTGTATTACGTTTTTCGCCAAAGTCATATATAAAATAAAGAGAAAATTTACTTTCTTTTGATAAAAATAAATAAAACAAAAAAAAAACATTTCATCTCCTGTGTTGAAAACATTCAGAATTTCACTCGTGCTTCGCACTCGTGAAAATTCCTAATGTGGAAAAACGTTGTTTTCACTCGTGCTTCGTACTCGTGAAAATTCATATGTTTTCAACACACTCGGTGAACTATTTTCGGCATTTATCTCAAAAAAGTAAATATCCTCTATTTGCGTTATACTTTACGGTGAAATCAATGCATATTTGAAAAAATAAACAGGCTATTTTCATATTGTGAAAAGATATATTTTCACATTGTGAAAAATAACATAATCATGTTATTTTCACTCACGGTAGCAGCCTGGACTACTTTTGCTGGGTATAAAATAAAACGACACATTATTCTTTATTCAATAAATACCAAAATATTTCATTTCGTGTGTTGAAAACATCAGAATGTTCTGATTTTTTCAACACCTTCAAACGGTAAATATCCTCTATAAGACAGTTTTTTTTTCTATAAAGGTTATATGAATTTCATCTTTATATAAGAGATGAGATCTTTTCTCAACCCCCTCCCCCCACCCCCCCCCCCCACCCCCGTGCTTCTTGGTCTTGAAAACGTAACACGGATGTCGATGGATTAGATATCGGTTTTCGACCCTTCTGCTGTGAACGACATTGCTATAACCTTTGGTTACATGGTAATTTAATCAGATTTCAGATTCTGCAACGGACCTATCCTAAATATATTCAGAGTGTCAAAAGTTCTGGGTTCGAGTAATAGGGTGTTCGACATAGACAGCTCAGTTGTCATCTGGTGTTTAAATGGAAGAGCACAATATCACAAGGCAGAAGGCAGTAAATCTGTTTATTTTATTGTAATATTCTCTTTTGTCATACTCGTAATCTGCGTCGCGTCAAGCGAAAATATGTCTTGAAACATTAACACCCCCCACCCCCAAGTCCAAAGACCTGAATGATTTTGTGCATCCATGGAATCTTCATAGTTTTGACCCCCTTAAACACCACTTTTACATAGTAAAACTGGGGTTTACAGGGAGGTACATTATTTTTTTCTTATTTCTGCTCAAAATCATTGATTGTGGGTACTCGTTAGAACCGAGTGTCACAATCTATGGTTTGAGCAGAAATATGAAAAAAAAATAGCATTTCATATCTAAAAAGTTTCAGTTTTGGTAGTAAAATTTTCAATATATTTGAGTAGGTGTTCTTCGCTTTGCACTGTATGTTCAGTGTTTCATGAAGACAGAGACGGCCGTAATCTGTGTGAATGAATGTGCCGCCTAATATTGTTGTTTTTTCCAGCGCCCTCATAACTTGTTCACTGGACGCTCTCCCCATTTTAGCGTATTCCTATAAAACAAAGATAACTGGGGACACCGACTTACTCATTATAGATTCGACTAGAAGGTCTTAACAAAAGCATATAGTAAGTCCACCACATGAACTGTGCGAAGGTAGTCTTTAGAACAACTTTTGAACAGTCTCAATAATGGTCTTACTTAAGGACTTTGGGTGTAGAAAATACAAAATCAGAATAAATGAAACCTTCTAAACATGCATTAAAAGCGAAATTAGTCTTAATTTCAACTGGATTTTTTTTATTCATACGAAATAAAAGCATCCCACATTTGCACAGGATTTATTGAATATTTTGTCACCCTCTATGTCCCTCCTTGCTTTGCACTAAATGCAACTCGCGTTCGAAAATGCGCAATATACGCGCGTTGATCAGGTCCACCAACAAAAATTTTAAACATGAAATATAAGGATTAAATCGAAATAATAGTTCAGATATGCAAGAAAAAGAATATTTGACACGTAAGGATTCGATACATCAGACATTTCAAACCCTCTGCATGCCTGAACATCAGAAACCTCGTTAAGGTCGACCTGTGCATCCTTCGGGTTGGAATCGCCTATACCGAATCCATACTCATAAAAGTATCCTAAAATCAATCATAAATTTTAGCGAATGTTGCGTCTACATTGTTTGAAAGGAATGTTTGTCAAGTCTTGGAAACCGAAAAACTTAAACAGATTAAGGATATTCAATGGTTCTCCGGCCCGATATATCATCACCGTTTGTTAGAATGTTATGGCCGAGTCAATACTATTTTGGTCATATCGAGCCGGTCAGTTAACCCAACAACAGGTAAGTCTTATACATTAACAGTTAACCAGTACAGTTCATCTTCATTCGCCATAAATTGACAACTAGCCTTCTTGAATCAGCGCAAGGGAGGTATTGCCGGACTGTAGAAAAAAAAAATTCATGATAAATCTCCGCGAAAGAATATGGCGGACCCCTGCAGGTATCGAACCCGCGACCTGCTGGATACCAGTCAGAAGCGCATCCAACTGAGCAACCGAAGCCGACATGTCATCGTGTAATAAAAGCTAACGAGTCTGAAATTTATTTTTAAGTAAATTACTTCACATTCACTGACACAAAGCGGAGATATGTTGTCAAATAAAAAGAAAAACACCTGCAAACATTTCTTCTTACTGTAACAAATAAAAAAATGTATTCTTTCGAGGATCAAGGAAATCAAAGCAAATGCAAAACTGTAAAATTAAAATTATGATATAAGACAACAGATCACGCCCGTGAGAGAAATACTAATATGAATGTTACACTTTGTCTTTATAAAAACCATTTTGTCTTCACTAAATTTGTCTTCACGAAAATATTTTGAAATCCGTACCACGAATTATATTGAAATAAAAAACTACATGTAACGAAGAAAGAAAACAAACAACAGCAACACAAACAGTATAGCCCGAATGACTAGAACGTGATATCAAATGAATATAGCTTCAATCCTATCATCTTCTGTACGTCTGGAATGGACTTGTAAATCATTTAAGAAATCAATTTTATTTTTCTGCTGTTCATGGAAGTATGAACGCAGTGGGTCGCATGCAAAGTAAATGAAGTCGTTGCGTTCATGGAAGTATGAACTACATTGTTTTCTACAGGTTTACATTAGATTTTACACTGGAAATGTAAATATTATGATTTGGTTTATGGTTATACGAATAATATATGCCTCACAAATAATGTGAATATCTTGCTCCAGATACCATGTGCGATTGACAGAAAGTTATTGTCGTAGGGTTTGTACATGTAACATTATATACGCCGTTTGAAATTCGACTTTTTGTCTAGATATGTATATACATATGGCAAGCCAAGTACGCAATAAATCTTTAAACCACGGTTTGAACTTGAAACCCCAGTTTGTTTCAAACCACACTTTTTATAAGAAATGCTGAATAATAATGATTTAAACTACGATTTCAACTTTCAAACTGGGACTTTGCTTTTTTTTCTAACACACTTACTTCAATCCTTAGTTTAAACTTCAAACCCTAGTTTCAACGCCAAATGCACAAAAACTCTTCAAACCACGGTTTGAACTTTTAAACAGTAGTTTAAAAATTGAAACCGTACTTTGAGAAAAAAATATACATCAAATCATTTCAAACTTGGGTTTTAATATTTGAAACTATGATTAACCTTCGGCGTGCTATAGGCGCATTTATTCGCCCAAGGATGTAGTCCAACTTGAGCAACTTATCACGCTCATAAGAAAGAAAGTACACTCCATCGGATGATGTCCTCCTATACAGGAGGCATCGTTGCTTCTAACAAGGGCACAGGTTTTACCCACATTACCGGCTGCTTGATTTTACACCCGGAAATGATGTTAAAAACTCACGATCTGTCAGATACATGTACCAGTTTTTCATAATATAGGTAGCTACAAATGCTAGTGTCTTAAACGGTTCCCGATCAGATTACGTGACCGCCATATGTGACCCATAATACATCCGGTAGAAATGGCGGAAGATGTCATGCCTACAATATGCCAAAGTATGAGAAGAATCGGTTCAGGTTTAAGGAAATTATGGCTGCCGAAATCAGTAAGGGCAACCTCTCTAAAGAACGAGTATTGCATAATGCTCAGCATACTAAACGTTAAAAATGAAATGTTAAGTTAAAATGCAAATGGCGTCTTAATCCGATTTTCAAGCTTCGAACCATGGTTTGAAGATTCATTGTGCGTTTGGCGTTGAAACTGCGGTTTGAAGTTTTTAAACTAAGGATCGAAGTAAATTTATTTGAAAATATTTTGAAACCCTAGTTTGAAAGTTGAAACCGTGGTTTGAAGAATTGATGTCCATTTTTTTCTTTGAAACAATGATTTGAAGGTCTCAAAATAAAAGTGAAGGCAATGATAAGGAATAGATACAATTTACCCACACATCCCACCAGAGACACCAAAGGGAAGGAAACACAAACATGAAATAACTAGACCCTAATGGAAATATCAATACTGTAAAGCCGAAAGATCAGTTACTTTCCAATTGGCTACCCAAAACAAAAAGATACAAGCGATACACACATTCAACGACGCACTATAACATAAATAAACCGCGACAGAAGAACCGCCTTAGAATATCATTGAAAAGTATTTCACGGAGTGCGGGGTGGGAGGGGCTCAAAACGAGTTTACGTGGCCGCAATCCCCGCCCTTACTTCCGTCGCGATCTAGACAAATAATTTGTTCAGTCCACATGGAGGCTTCAGTCTCTGGTCGGGCCCATCGGAGTCTAACTGTTGGTTTTCTTTTGTTCCGGCATTTCAGTGGTTTCTTGATGTCGAGTTCTCACCGTTGTTTCATCCCCGTGGTTGTTTGATTTTTGTGTTCTTAATGTCAGGCGACAATTTGCAAGTGATGTTAAATCCTGTTTTGTAGGAAAAATAAGAAAATATTTCAAAATATCGTCTGTTGAAAAAATACCCAGCATGCAGAAAGTTTAATGGGTGTTTATTGCACGGATTTGTTATCGTTTCAGGTCCACCTCAACAAAAGTAAAATAAAGCTACAAAGGAAGCTTTCGGAAACAAAAGCCGTAAGGTCTAGAAAATGATATCAAATAAACTAAGTTTTCCCACTTAAATCTATATAATTTTGAGCACAAGAATCAAACGTTGATTCAATGCTATAACACTGCAAGTGTTGTAATAACAAAGGTTCAGAGTCACGTTCAGTGTTACTACATTATAGAGGTTGTGTCGGACGTCAAATAAAAAGTATCTATATTATTGTAGGATGAAAAGTCTAATACCGTTATTTAAGAGACACAATTAATATTCAAATCTATATAAGAAAATGATATAACAGTTCAAGCTAATGTTATGCAAAAGAATTTATTTTTCTGATTCCTACTTTCACCCCACTGGGTGACCTAATTCTTCTTAAAGAACTTTCTGGAAAGAAATGAGTCACAGATTAATTTTATTTGGTAAACAACATGTTTACAAGGAAAAGTACTTTAGAATCTTCCAGAAAGTTCGGGGTGGCATTATTTTTACAACAAAATTACCTAATCTTATTCCACAGCCCTCTGGAATGTTCTTTAGAAATCTTAGGGTCTATAAAAGAGCTTGATTTTTCTCTTTGAGTCAGACTTTGGAGTTTGATGTTTGGGTTTTCAAGAAAAGTTATTTCTAAATTCTGTGTTGGATTGTTCAAGGATATTATATTTCATTTTGGACTTTGCGACGGAAGTAAGGGCGAGGATTGTGGCCACGTAAACTCGATTTAAGCCCCCCAGTGGAAATCTTCCACTGACCGTTCCAAGGCGGCTCTTCTGTGGCGATTTATTTATGTTGTTGTTTGTTACTTACTGTGTGTATCACTTGTGTCTTTTAATTTTGGATGGCCATATGGCCATTTTGTGGGAAAGTAACTGTCCTTATGGCCTTCCTTTGTTTAGGTTTCCATTATGGTCTGGTCGCTTAATGTTTGTATTTCTTTCCCTTTGGTGTCTTTTATGGGTGGAGTAAGTTAATTGTTTCAATTCCTGATCTTTGTTTTACTTCTACTTTGAATTCTGTGGGATCAAGGAAAATAGATTCATTCAAGGATATTTCATAACAGAGATAAGTACATTTAATTTTCTTACTTCTACAGTTTTAAGATACTTTAAAAATAAATTTTGTTAAATTTTCCAATAAGGGTTGCTTGTTTTTTTCTTTTTGCTACGCCTGGCTCGTAACACTAATACTTTAAATTATTAGTTACTTTAAATGCGATAGCGAAGTTTTTTATTATTGTAATTGATTACCTAGAAGATGCCTTTGCCAATTGCATGAATTTTTTCTTACTAACACTGGCCAGAAATCGTGATTTTAAAATAAGAATCTGACTTTATTACTAGTAAGCAGAAAATAACAATTTGCGAATGATTTGACTTCAACTCAAAAGTTTTCTGTTACTATAAAAACGGCCGGCATCGGTATCTCAGTCGGATGCGCGTCTGACTGGTGATCAGGAGGACGCGGGTTCGATAACTGCCGGGGTCGGCAACAATCTTTTGTGGAGATTGATAATGGAATCATTTCTACGGTCATTCCCTACCTTCCGCTGATTCAAGAAGGAAACGTGTTGATAAGTAAACTGACCGGCTAAAAATTGACCTAAAATAGTCTTGACTGGGCCGTTAAACTCCAATACAAACAAACAAATGCCATTAAAATGATTTTTTTTTATTTATAACACTCTGCAGTAACGTAGACAACTCCGTACTGATCAGTTATAAGACGTTACGGATTTTTGCGCTATAGATAACACTCTCCCAATACTCTATATTTTATCTGTATTCGTCTGCTTCATTGAAGCAGATACTGAACAGTTTAATCTCGACATTTCATGAAACTCGTTTCCTGGCAGGAGATTGGCATAAAATGTCAAGTCTCATTCCAGCTGAAAAATAAGACACACTCATTGTCGTTTCCTATGCAATTAAGCTTGAAACTTTTCTGGTTGAAGGAAATGGAAACGCGTCGCAGTATTTCCATCATTTTTTACAAAGAAGGCATTTTTGGTGAGTTCATTTCTGCTTTGCGGCAGCCGTTTGAAAAAAAAAAAAAAGTCGTCTCTTAAAGGAAAAAATCGCTGCTTAAGAGCACATCCGTATTACGAAAATACGCCTATACAAATACATTGTAAACTTTACCGCCGAAAAAAAAACGGAACTTTTCAGCTGAATAGTTGTGATATTTTTTCTTATATCTGCTCAAAATATAGACTGTTCTCACGAGTACCCATAATCTATATTTTAGAACAGAAATAAGAAAAATAAGGTTTACCCCTGTAAACCCCTGTTTTACTTTATACATCTGTGGTTCATGGGGGACAGAATTATATAGGCGTGTCTGCGTGGTTTTCCTTAAAAGAAGATAGTCGACGCAGAGGTTAGCCTTAGGAGCTCATTCTTATTGAATTGCTTATAGTAACGTTGTTGCTTTTTATGACTCTTTCTGATAAAATATACCTCTACAACTAAATGTAGCAAATGCATTTTTTTAAAGGTTGCTTTCTTGGATTTGTGTTTATTCCACCCTTTTTACTAAAAATATTCATTCTTTCCATTCAACAGGGTCTCCTCTGAAAGGAAAGAATTTGCTGCTTAGGAGAAATTATTCCTTTCTTTTATAGTAGACACATTTTGAAGAGGCCTGCAGTGAAGTCAGATAGGCGTTACATTGCAAACAATGGCAGGAAATATGCCAGCTGTATCCATTTTCCTTATGTTAATCACTCTGTTGTAGTGGTCTTGATAAATACACCATATAAACCCATTCTGCTGGAGCCATCAGATTCCGACAGCGATTACGTTAAGTAAACCACTCGACTATAACGATCACCATGTGTAGATCTGAAACAGAAAATAAGGGTTGCTTCAGCTCTGGCTACCAGTGTTCAGCTCGTCTGCGAAGGAAGACCTGGGTGCCATCACGTGAATAAGTCCGTGAAATGAAGACCTCCTAAACCCCACTTTATATAGAGAAAAGTGGGGTTTACGGGGGTATATATTATTTTCCTTATTTTTGCTCCAAGGAATAGGTTGTAGGTACTCGTTAGAACCGCCTCAATTAGGCGGTTCTAACGAGTACCCACAAATATGCTTGAGTGTAAATAAGAAAAATGTCACGGCTTGTCACCAGAAAAGTACCCATTTTGGGAAGTGAAAAATGCACAATGTCGCACGGGTGTGCGCTCGTTTTCTTTGCCCTTCCTCTTGGTAGCATTGGTAGCCTGTGATTTGTGATTGTGACACATTCTGGTTATCACCATTTGTATTTTGGATCACTTCACCCATTGTATACTAGTGAACTCTTCCATTGCTATATGCTGGACAAATCCATTTGTCATATAACATGTATAAGGGGTGTCAGGTCTATTTTTTCATGTTTATTATATTTTTGACGGAAAATTTTGTTAGCAAATACTGCAGGCCCTGATCAGACGCCGTGTTCTGCGGCGTCTGATCTGGGCCTGACTGTTTGCCAAGGTACCCCTTTAGGGGTTTCCCCACATGCAATGGGTTTAAGTATTCCAACAAATGATGTCAAAAGAATTGAAATTCACACATCACTGCTGCTAACACGCTTATTTTAATTAGCTCTTATTTTAATTAAATACCTATATATCTTAAACTTAATCTTAAGCTTGAATGAGATGCATAATATTTAATTAGAGTAATGTTGTAATATAAATTAGTTTCATTAACAAAGGTAATTAAGACAAATTGCAGCTAAATACAAGATGTTATGTTGTAACTATAAATAAAGACTCACGTTTATTACATTCACTTCCAAAACTTTAAAGGCGAATGAACACACTTCATGGGAGGTAACTATTTTACCCATATATGACAATGGAATCTTCCACCTAGTAAGTTGGAGTGGCTCATTTCCAATTATAGGAATGTCAGGTTTGTTTTTGTTTTAGCAAATTTTACAAAATAGAAGTGAAGGCAATAATCAGGGATCGATTCAATTATCCCAAAGCTCCCATCAGAGACACCAAGGGGAAAGAAGCACAGACATAAAACAATTAGACCCCATTGGATGAATGTTCTTTAAGCAAACAGTGTAGAACCAGAGCAGACTCCACAGAACCAGTGTAGACCCAGATCAGATGTCGCGTTCTGTGGAGTCTGCTCTGGGTCTGTACTGTTTGCCAATGTGTAGGGAAAGGGCCGCTAGGCATATGTGAGTTAAACATCTACCGTTTGGGGTAAGGTTCTAAAATCCGTAGAAAAAGATAAAAGTGTCACTTATTACCACTTTTCTCGACATAACGAAAACACGCCTATGCAAATACGTTGTAACCTTTATCGTCGAAAAGATGAAAATTTTAAGATGAAAAATTGTGATATTTTTCTTATTGCTGCTCAAAATATAGATTGTGGGTACTCGTTAGAACCGCCTCGATGAGGCGGTTCTAACGAGTACCCACAATCTATATTTTAGAGCAGGAATAAGAAAAATAAGGTTTATCCATGTAAACCCCAGTTTTACAATATAACAGTGGGATTCAAGGGGTCAAAATTATACAGGCATGTTCTCGTGATGAAGAAGTCAATATATAGGAAAGAAAACATGAAGTAGCCAATGCTGGAATAACTAGTAACAATCCTACCATATACTGATGATGAGTTTCATGCTGAGATACAAGGTTTAGATGATGAGGACAACCCGGAACATAACGGATGACTCGCATATGTCCGCAATATATCATGGAAACACGCCTATATAATTCTGACGCCTTGAATCCCACTTTAATACAGTAAACAGGCGTTTACAGGGGTAAACCTAATTTTCCTAATTCCTGCTATAAATACAGATTGTGGGTACTCGTTTGAACTGCCTCGACATGTACCACAAATATTTCGAGCAGAAATAAAAAAATATCACAATTTTTCATCTGCGGTAATACATTATGAAAACACACCTATACAAATACATTATAAACGTTTCCGCCGAAAAACGAAAATTTTAAGATGAAAAATTGTGATTTTTTTCTCATTTCTGCTCAAAATATAGATTGTGGGTACACGTTAGAACCGCCTCATCGAGGCGGTTCTAACAAGTACCTACAATCTATATTTCATATCAGAAATAAGAAAAATATGGTTTACCCCTGTTAACCCCAGTTTTACTATATAGATGTGGGGTTCAAGGGTGTCAGAATCATATAGGCGTGTTTTCGTGATGCTTACAATGAATTTGAATAATGAGGAGCAGTACCCCCCCCCCCCCCCCACACACACACACACCTGAAGGTGTGTCTGTTCTCCTTAGAAAGTTCATCACTAAGATTCTGAAGTACACTTTGATTATTGCCTTCACGTCTATTTTCCATCTGTCCATCCTTATAGAAAATGGTTCAGTAAAATCACTGACAAGTTGACAAACAGGACTGACCCAGATTACATGGCTTGTCATATCCCGTCTCATCTGGTATCTGTACCTATCTTTATGGTTGACATCACGAAAACACATCTATATACTTTTGACCCCCTTGAACCCCACTTTTTTAAAGTAAAACTGTGGTTTACAGATTAAAACCTTATTTTTCTTAAATCTGTTCCGAAACATAGATTATGGGTACCGGCTAGAACCGCCTCGATGAGGTAAACCTTATCTTTCTTATTTCTGCTCCAAACTATAGATTGTTGATAATCGGTAAAACCGCCTCGACGAGGGGTTCTAACGAGTACCCACAATCTATATTTTGAGCAGAAATAAGAAAAATATCACAATTTTTCAGATTAAAACGTTCGTTTTTTCGGCGGTCAAATTTACAATGTATTTGTATAGGCGTGTTTTCGTAATGAAATGGTTAAATAATGCGCAGTCACATCTATACTACCATGGTTACATACGTATATATGTAACTGTACTGATATATAAGGTTGAAAGTGTTAATGCAAGTTATTCGTGAACTATTTTGGTGTTTTAGTAAAAATACGCATTACAAAAATATACCTATACAAATACATTGTAACCTTTATCACCAAAGAAATGAAAAAAAAAAAGATGAAAAATTGTGATATTTTTTCCTATTTCTGCTCGAAATATAGAGTTTGGGTACTCGTTAGAACCGCCTCGGTGAGGCGGGTTCTAACGAGTACCCACGATCTATATTTTAGAGCAGAACTAAGAAAAATAAGGTTTACCCCTGTATACCCCATTTTTACCATATTAAAGTGGGTTCGAGGGGGTCGAAGTTATATAGGCGTGTTTTCGTGATGAGATCCAAGATGATTTCCAGGTGTAACAATCTTACTTTGTTCTCAAGAGTATTGTTCCATTTCCTCTCCAGAATGGCCCCTCTGCATCTTTCCAGGTCTTATGCTGTGCGTTGTAAGAATCATAACTGTACTGTGTGATGAGTCCCGGGAATTCTACCGATGGATACACGTAATTGCTATCAGTACTGAAATAGAATTAAGATACGGGAAATAACCTAGCAGTCACATTTGACATGGTGACCATTTTCAGAAGTAGAAAGTGGTATTTTAAAAACAATCCAAACAAAATAAA
The DNA here is from genome assembly GCA_963580285.1 of Lucinisca nassula. NCBI lineage: Eukaryota > Metazoa > Mollusca > Bivalvia > Lucinida > Lucinidae > Lucinisca > Lucinisca nassula. The sequence goes on along the minus strand of OY757011.1, from coordinate 145,404,448 downwards.
AATCGTCCTGCCTTTCCTTCAGGAGAACCATGAGTTTAGGTCACTTTTACGAGGTACTTCCTATTTCAGTTGTGGTAAACTGAACACCTCTGAATAAGGGATCTTCTCTTAAAGAAAAATAGGTCTTCTCTTAAAGGAAATAATTTGGAGGAGAAAAGTATGCCCCTTTTAACCAGAGAGACAATGTTTTGAAAGAGCAGCCTACCGTAAGGAATATTTATATCCAATAAGTGCAAGTCTGAACTGAGAATAAAAAGGCTGGGAAGGGCAGCAAAATGTTCTGTAAAAAGGCATGAATACACTCTCAGGGTAGGCAACTCTTTCCAAATATTTTATCTCTTTTATCAATGAGACATTTTTACTATTGCTTCACTGAGGTATTTTACTGTCGATTGCTTATATAATAGCCAATATGTTTTAACTATCATTGCTTATTTTAGGCTTTTAACCGACATTGCCTAACTGAGGTGTTTTACCGCCATTGCTTGACTTAGGTATTTCACCAACATTGATTAACTATGGTGTTTTAACTACCATTGCTCAACGGAGATGTTTTAACTGAGGTTTTATAAATATCATTGCTTAAATGAGGTGTTATAACTATATCATTGCCTTAATTAACTGAGGTATTAATACTGTCATTGCTTAACTGAGATGTGTTACACGCAGAGGATGTTCAAACTGTTATTGCTTATCTTATATGTTTTACAGTTATTGCTTAAATGCGTCTAATTTACTGTAAACAATACCATTTGATTCTCGACAAGAGAAACTGTGTCTCCGAGCATGAGCGCATGTTAAGGACTCAGACTAGCCTGTGCATGCCCACAATCTGATCAGAGTCTTCGCTTTACACAGAATGCATGTCCATTGACTCCAAAGTTTATTCATGCAGCAACGAACGAAAGATATTCTGATTGGGTGGCTATGTTCGAGGACACATCCATTAAAAAACACGCCTATACAAATACATTGCAAATTTTACCACTGAAAAAGCGAACATTTTAAGATAAAAATCGTGATGTTTTTCTTATTTCTGCCCAAAATATAGATTGTGGGTGCATGTTAGAACCGCCTCAATGAGACGGTTCTAACGCGTACCCACAACCTATATTTTAGAGCAGATATAACAAAAATAATTTTTACCCCTGCAAACCCCAGTGTTTCTCTTTAAAAGTGGGGTTCGAGGGGGTCAGAATCATAAAGACATGTTATCGTGATGTTCCCGAGTCGCGGCTTATTAACCCTTATCTTGCTGAATATTCATTTAAGCCACACCCATTTCTGTCTATCAACCAATCAAATTACTTGATGTAATTTATTGCTACAAATTCATAAACTGAATGCCAAACAGTGTAGATTCTGATCAGATGGCTTCTTCAGAAGCCATCTGATCTGGATCTACACTGTTTGCAAAGATAGGGGTTGTTGTGAACAGCAAGATAAGGGTTAAAAAACTCGAAACGAATGTACTAACACGGCTCCAGGCGGGGGAATCCTGTATTTTACATCCATGTTGTCTAACCTCCATAGCTCCTTATAACCCACAGTATTAGCAAAGTCTACCCAGTCCGATTGTTCCATTTCTTTTCTTTTTTGTGCTGGAAGATAACTGTATTCAAAATTTCGCTTACTCCAAGCGACCTCGGCGAAGGCGATCCCTCTTGGAAATGCCATGTAGTCTAATCGTTCACCGGTTCGCATCATCTCCGACCATAAATGGGCTTGCAGTCCTGCAAACAGAAACGAACTAGACTTGCTGCCAGAAAACAACATGTGGCGTCATAATGATAACACACCCAGCGTCTTTCCAATCTCTAGAATAAGTATTTTAAGGTAATAGAGTTTGTTATAGACCGTTTAAAATCGATGTTTTGTTTTTTTTACATTATTTTGCCTTTCGCGTAATTGAGTGGTTTTTGGGTGTAGCTCTTATGAAAATTGGTTAATTTACAAGTGCTGCATAGTCATTTGAGCCCCGCCAAGCGAATTTGTGTCTTCGAGCATTCCGTCATGACAAATTTTAACTGCGCATGCCAAGCCATTCAGAGGGGCCAAGGATATGGCTTTCTGTCTAAAGGTTCCTCTTGATTCACTGCTTGTATGTGCGAGCAGCGAAGGTTCTGGCGAGACTGCGCGGATTCGCAGGCTCGCCTGAACCTTCGCTGCTCGCATAGGCGATAAGTACCAAAATCGCTTGACGGGGCCCATTTAATCTATGCTTCCTCTTGCTGTGTAGAAACCAGTACTAAGTGATGTGGATATAGTCTCTTGCTCAAGTAACAACACTTGGCGCGTGCGGGGATTGAACCAGCTACCCCTCGATCTTAAATCCATTGCTTTACCATTGCACAATAGCGCTCCACAAATAAAGTGGACAACTGTATTCAAACCGCCATTTTGGGAGGTAAATTGGTCATTTTACGGTCCGAAATTACGTTTTACGGCGACTAGTCACTTCATCAAGTGGCTACTGTCAATGCAGTTGTTCCCATTTACCTTTTTGCCGAAACCATTAGTAGCTGTCAGCTGAATTAAACCGAATGTCAGAAAAAAGAAAAGAAATGTGATGTGAATGACACAATCAGACGTTGAGTTACATTTTAAGTTATCCAATCAGGCCTTGCGTTACATGTACAAGTGTGCGTGTGTGTGTGTGTGTGTGTGTGTGTGTGTGTGTGTGTGTGTGTGTGTGTGTGTGTGTGTGTGTGTGTGTGTGTGTGTGTGTGTGTGTGTGTGTGTGTGTGTGTGTGTGAGGGGAGTAGATGCCACATTTCCAGGAGAAACTATGCCAAAATGTTTTGGTTTTAAAAAAGAAGTGAAGAGCGCTGTAACCATTCTCGTAGTTCTTACCGATGATATTTTTTCTTTTATTTTTGCGTAGTTTATCACATCTTCGACCTCCTCTTCCACATACTTTTTCAAATGTCAGAGGTTCCCCCGCTCTAGACTGGTCAATGTTGTCATACAAGTTGTCCGGTTTCAAAGAAAAAACTTTTCTAGTGTCGGAAAATCTAGTTGCCCAGTACAGACCCGGCTCTAGGGAACTTGGTTCATAGGGTTGATCAAAATAAAGATGAGTTGCCATGGACAGAATTACCTGAAATTTATAACACGAGGATCCGCTATGATGCAAGTTCAAACTGTTTCATTATACATACGCGGTAATGAATACATGTTTGTTATATTCTTCTAATACTATTTCAGAACGAATGACTGATCTGGGTCTACATTGTTTAAAGTACATTTTTTTGTAAAATTTACAAAGAATGAAAATATATCTTGATACCCCTTAAATTGGCAACAGATCTAACCAAGCTATTAGGCGGACGATTCTATGTTTAAATTCGCCGATTCAAAGAGCCTAACTGATCTACAGTATTTCTTATAAACGATTGTCAAGAACGATAACATCAGTTACTGTTGTTTTTATACCTGGAGGAGCGAGCTCTGTCACCACGCAAAATGTTACAACGACGCAAAATGTTATAAAATTATAACATTTTGCGTCGAGGTGATTTTTTCCCCCGACGCAAAATGTTATAAAATTTGGATGACTGTTTTTCGAGCATATTTTCGTTTCGGGGAGGCAGATGAAGTGAAGAAAGATGTCTTCAGTGCCTACTTGTCCATTTTAACTCCAAACATCATACTATTTTCATGATTTAGTTGTTCATAACTTACAACATTTTGCGTCGAGCTTTATTGTTCACCCGACGCAAAATGTTATAAAAATTTGAAAATAGATGTCTTGCCTATTACAGACTCGGCGAGGCAAAGGGTGTATGGACATATAGTTATTGTGCGAATAAGTTGATTTTATCTCTCATCAACCTAACTTTACGATAAAGAATGTTATAAAAGTTATAACATTTTGCGTCGTGCTAAATTTTTCTCCCAACGCAAAATGTTATAAAATTATAACATTTTGCTTCGAGGTGAATTTTTTCCCCCGACGCAAAATGTTATAAAATTTGGATGACTGTTTTTCTAGCATATTTTCGCTTCGGGGAGGCAGATGAAGTGATGAAAGATGTATTCATTGCCTACACGTCCATTTTAACTCCAAACATCATAATAGTTTCAAGAGTTAGGTTTTCATAAGTAACAACATTTTGCGTCGTGCTTAATTTTTCTCCCAACGCAAAATGTTATAAAATTATAACATTTTGCGTCGAGGTGATTTTTCCCCCCAACACAAAATGTTATAAAATTTTGATGACTGTTTTTCTAGCATATTTTCGCTTCGGGGAGGCAGATGAAGAGAAGAAAGATGTATTCAGTGCCTACACGTCTATTTAACTCCAAACATCATAATATTTTCATGAGTTAGGTTTTCATAAGTTACAACATTTTGCGTCGAGCTTTATTTTTCACCCGACGCAAAATGTTATAAAAATTTGAAAAAAGATGTCTCGCCTATTGCAGACTCGGCGAGGCGTAGGTTGTATGGACATATAGTTATAGTGCAAATAAGTTGTTTTTTTTTTCTCTCAGCAACCTAACTTCACGACGATAAATAAAAATCAAAAATGAGTTCCTTTAAGAGCAATGAAAACATTCATAAGAAAGAAGATGGGTCATACTACGTAGTTAATAAAGCCTCATCAGTGACCCTGTAATGATCCGGCAAAGAAAGCCAGAGGAAACATACTGCAATTTTGCGAATTTCGAATAGGCAGTCGATTCAAAGACTGATATAAATCAAAATGGGGTCCAAATATTTAAAACCTGTCTAGAATATGAGTCTAAACCAATAATTTATTTCTTATTTCTCAGAATATTCACACTGATCTCAAAGGACCAAAAATAAAATATAAAGAATGTTATAAAAGTTATAACATTTTGCGTCGTGCTTAATTTTTCTCCCAACGCAAAATGTTATAAAATTATAACATTTTGCGTCGAGGTGAATTTTTTCCACCGACGCAAAATGTTATAAAATTTGGATGACTGTTTTTCTAGCATATTTTCGTTTCGAGGAGGCAGATGAAGTGAAGAAAGATGTCTTCACTGCCTACACGTCCATTTTAACTCCAAACATCATAATATTTTAATGATTTAGGTTTTCATAAGTTACAACATTTTGCGTCGAGCTTTATTTTTCACCCGATGCAAAATGTTATAAAAATTTGAAAATAGATGTCTCGCCTATTACAGACTCGGCAAGGCGTAGGTTGTATGGACATATAGGTATTGTACAAATAAGTTGATTTTATCTCTCGGCAACCTAACTTTACGACGATAAAGAATGTTATAAAAGTTATAACATTTTGCGTCGTGCTTAATTTTCTCCCAACGCAAAATGTTATAAAATTATAACATTTTGCGTCGAGGTGAATTTTTTCCCCCGACGCAAAATGTTATTAAATTTGAATGACTGTTTTTCTAGCATATTTTCGCTTCGGGGAGGCAGATGAAGAGAAGAAAGATGTATTCAGTGCATACACGTCCATTTTAACTCCAAACATCATAATATTTCCATGAGTTAGGTTTTCATAAGTTACAACATTTTGCGTCGAGCTTTATTTTTCACCCGATGCAAAATGTTATAAAAATTTGAAAATAGATGTCTCGCCTATTACAGACTCGGCGAGGCGTAGGTTGTATGGACATATAGTTATAGTGCAAATAAACAGCAACCTAACTTCACGACGATAAAAAATGTTATAACAGTTATTATATTTTGCGTCGTGCTTAATTTTTCTCGCAACGCAAAATGTTATAAAATTATAACATTTTGCGTCGAGGTGAATTTTTTCCCCCACGCAAAATGTTATAAAATTTGGATGACTGTATTTCTAGCATATTTTCGCTTCGGAGAGGCAGACGTAGAGAAGAAAAATGTATTCAGTACCTACACGTCCATTTTAACTCCAAACATCATAATATTTTCAGGAGTTAGGTTTTCATAAGTTACAACATTTTGCGTCGAGCTTTATTTTTCACCCGACGCAAAATGTTGTAAAAATTTGAAAATAGATGTCTTGCCTATTACAGACTCGGCGAGGCGTAGGTTGTATGATCATATAGTTATAGTGCACATAAGTTTTGTTTATCTCTCAGCAACCTAACTTTACGACGATAAAGAATGTTATAAAAGTTATAACATTTTGCGTCGTGCTAAATTTTTCTGCCAACGCAAAATGTTATAAAATTATAACATTTTGCGTCGAGGTGAATTTTTTCCCCAACGCAAAATGTTATAAAATTTTGATGACTGTTTTTCTAGCATATTTTCGCTTCGGGGAGGCGGATGAAGTGAAGAAAGATGTATTCAGTGCCTACGCGCCCATTTTCACTCCAAACATCATAATATTTTCATGATTTGGGTTTTCATAAGTTACAATATTTCGCTTCGAGCACCCGACGCAAAATGTTGAAAAAAATTGAAAAAAGAGGTCTCGCCTATTACAGACTCGGCGAGGCGTAGGTTGTATGGGCATATAGGTATTGTACAAATAAGTTGATTTTATCTCTCAGCAACCTAACTTTACGACGATAAAGAATGCTATAAAAGTTATAACATTGTGCGTCGTGCTTAATTTTTCTCCCAACGCAAAATGTTATAAAATTATAACATTTTGCGTCGAGGTGATTTTTTTCCACCAACGCAAAATGTTATAAAATTTGGATGGCTGTTTTTCGAGCATATTTTCGCTTCGGGGAGGCAGATGAAGTGAAGAAAGATGTATTCAGTGCCTACACGTCCATTTTAACTCCAAACATCATAATATTTTCATGAGTTAGGTTTTCATAAGTTACAACATTTTGCGTCGAGCTTTATTTTTCACCTGACGCAAAATGTTATAAAAATTTGAAAATAGATGTCTCGCCTATTACAGACTCGGCGAGGCGTAGGTTGTATGGACGTTTAGTTATAGTGCAAATAAGTTGTTTTTATCTCTCAGCAACCAAACTTTACGACGATAAAGAATGTTATAAAAGTTATAACATTTTGCGTCGGGCGTAATTTTTCTCCCAACGCAAAATGTTATAAAATTATGACATTATGCGTCGAGATGAATTTTTTCCCCCGACGCAAAATGTTATAAAATTTGGATGACTGTTTTCTAGCATATTTTCGCTTCGGAGAGGCAGATGAAGTGAAGAAAGATGTATTCAGTGCATACACGTCCATTTTACTCCAAACATCATAATATTTTCATGATTTAGGTTTTCATGTTAAAACATTTTGCGTCGAGCTTTATTTTTCACCCGACGCAAAATGTTGTAAAAGTTTGAAAATAGATGTTTTGCCTATTACAGACTCGGCGAGGCGTAGGTTGTATGGACATATAGTTATAGTGCAAATAAGTTGTTTTTATCTCTCAGCAACCTTACTTTACGACGATAAAGAATTTAAAACATTTTGCGTCGATGTGACTTTTTCCCCCAATGCAAAATGTTATAAAATTGTGAAGACTATTTTTTCTTGCAAATATACGATTCGGGGAGGCAGACGAAGTGAAGGAAGATATGTTCAGTATCTACACGACCATTTTAACTCCACACATCATAATATTATCATGATTTAGCTCTTCATAAGTCACAATATTTGAGCACTGCAGCTATCTTGGTCGCACTGGTCGACCTTGGGCATTCATAGACACTCATATTTTACGTGTTCTCATGTCAAAGCAGAGCTGAATCCGACCCCACACGAGTACTTGTAAACTGCTTAGAGGATCTAAGTCTGCCCAGGCAATGCGGTGTGAGTCGCCCCGTCCATGCTTATAAACCCTATTGGTTTCATTTGGCGTCAGAGCTTGAGATATCATTTCATCTCAACGTCGGGTAAAAATCTCAGAAAATTGGAAGCAACATCTCCAAAATGACCTTTACAGTGCTGACGGGGACGTTAAACCTCAAATCAAACAAACAAATCATGTCAAAGCTCACAGCATTTTTGAAAAAAAAAATGAATTGTTTTATCATTTTCCATTGAAAAGGCTAAGGAACCGAATTTGACTTTATCGTTAAACAGCAATGGTCAACGTAGGGTCACCATTTTTGCCAATTCTGCAATAATCAGTCACCCAATGCTTACCTACCAAGTTTCAAGACAATTGGCCATGTGGTTCTGGAGAAGAAGAAATTTTAGTTTTATACCATATTTGGACATGGCGGCCATCTTGGTCGTGTGACCTATAACATTGGTGAAAACTTTCTTTCCTCCTTTGTGAGGATGCCACATATAAAATCTAGTTGGGATTGGCCCAGTGCTTTCAGAGAAGACATTTGAAAATGGTTGACAGTCGATCTACCATCCTATAAGCTCCCTCAGCGCCCTTGGCTCAGGGGAGCTAAAAATAAAACTCGTTACGAGTGGGAAACCCTAAACACACATATTTTTATCATTCAGCCTAGAATCAATTCTTCAGTATTTATCAAACATTGGTTGTGTGTGCTCGTCAGAACCGCCTTGAGAAGTTGTTTCTAAAGAGAACCCACAGCTTATGTTTGGAGTGAAAATAAGTAATATATAAAAACGTTTACTCTGAAAGATAAGCGGTTTGGAGATATGATAGAATGCAATATGCCACATGAATGTGTTATCTAATGGGTAGCTATTTGTCTGTCTTCGTTTCAGCCTCTCCGTCGCTTTCATTAGGATGGAAGTCACATTATTAGAATCATTACTTTAATCTGTGTTGCAACATAAAGTCCCATGTACATGTAGCTAAGCAGGTCAGCAAACACAGCTATATAAATCTCCTTTATTGTCCAGTTTATTTCAGTTGTTGTCGCATGCATCAATTGGCTTAAAACTTCTATCACATTCAACCTTCAATATTTTATCAAAGGTGCATTTTCCTTCACTGACTCCTGCACAAATAAATAACATTAAGCATGATCATCTGCAGATAGCAGAGCGCCTTAAAACACATCTCCTTTACAAGTCTATGTATTGAATACCTCTCTTAACATCCCCTTTATATAGAAAAAGTGGGGTTTATGTGGGTAATAATTGTTTTCCATGTGTTTGCTCTAACGAGCGCCAACAATCATTATTCAACCTTTAAATAAGGCAAACTTTACTTGTTTTCTGAGAAAACAGTTGTCCCCATACTACGTACTCCTTTCAAAACACGCTTAATTTACCAGAAGTGCTGTGTGTGTGTTTGAGGTCACACGGAGACGGGGCCTCGGTTTAAAGGATCATCCGAAAGTCTGGAGAAGCCCAAAATCAACCCTAGACCACTTATGAGCTCACCTGGGCCGAAGGCTCCAGGGGAGCTTATAGGATGGTAGTCCCTCCGTCGTCCGTCCACACTTTTGACCAGCTATATATCTGCAGCCTGCATGCTGATCTCAATCATTTCTTATCTTTATCATGCCTCGTGGTGGTCAGTGATGGCGTTAGCTTTTTGTCGAAATCGACTGAAAACTTTGGTTGCTATGGCAACCACAGGGTCCCATAGATTTACAATGGGAAAATGCTTGTCACCACCGTAGCAACTTAAGATTTGATCAGATCTTTCTAAAACTTTATATAAGTAGACTGGGGATGAAAGCTCGGATGAGTTCTACAACTGGCAAGGTCGGCCTATTAATTATGGAGTTACGATCCCTTTATTGCTAAAAAATGCCTTTTTTTACCTTGTCATCACCGTAGCCCCTTCAGTTTTGATCGAATCTTTCTGAAACTTATATGTAAGGTGGCTTAGGATGAAAACTCGAACGAGTTCGAAAACCTGCCAAATCGGCCCATTAATTGTATAGTTACGTCCCTTTGATTGCTGAAAATGCCTATTTTTGACCTTGTCATCATAGCCGTAGCGCCTAGACTACTACACAGACTTCTATTTTAAAACAGACGACTGTAGTGAATGGCTGATCATGTGATTTTACCGAGCGCTTCTGTATGTCGATAAATATACGTCACACAATGTAAACATGTCTGATGGATTCGCTTGGTTTATTTATAGAACATTAATTACTCTGAACCTGCATAAATATGTGTAAATCATCGTATTATAAAGGAATTGGCATTTCACCGTATTCTTATTTTTCTGATCGGTTGTATTTTGCTTAAAAAAAAGAGTTTATTTTCTACATCTTTTCCTTGTATGTCAAACTGAAAAATGCCTTTATGCCTTGATATTCCCATCACGTTACCAAGTCAAAGTAATAAACACCCTTGCAAACATTACTTTATTGAGAGAAATTGTGGGGGGCAAGGGGTAAAACACAGTTGTGGAAACGGCTTTTCATTTTTTGATATAATGCGTACATTACATTAACACTCCCTTGCAATGGGCACCCCTTTTAACCCCACTTTATATTAAGAATAGTAGGGTTTGCAGAGATAATGATTAGTCTTTTAATTCTGTAAAAACAAAGATTAAAATGGCCTCACTGAGGCGGTTATAGGAACCCCCAAGGACACTTTAAGTACATGTACCTAGGTAAACTACAGAATGGTTTGAGCTAGGATCTTGAAATTTTATATATGGCATGAGCATGAAAAATAAGCGGACCCGTATTTTTTTCTTTTCAGTCGGACTTGTCCTTGCGGAGGTATGCCCCTTTTTTACTTATGAATTGTGGCTATAGGGAAACCTTGTGAACAAAATATCTGGAGAACCGCTTGAGCGAGGCTCATGATATTTAACATTAATTTTAGGTCTAATGTGTAGATGACCTGATTAACTTTTGACGAAATTCCGGAAATATTTTACGGAGTGATGCTCCGTTTCAGCTAGGCTCATGATATTTGGCATACAGTTTGGGTCTAATGTGTAGATGACCTGATTAACTTTTGACGAAATTCCGAAAATATTTAATGGAGTTATGCCCCTTTTTGGACTTGTGCATTGCGGCTATAGGGAAACCTTGTGAACAAAATATCTGGCAAACCGCTTGAGCTAGGCTCATGATATTTGGCATACAGTTTGGGTCTAATATGTAGATGACCTGATTAACGTTCTGCCCTGTCCGTCCGTCAGTCCGTCCGTTACGCTTTAAGTACCTAGGTAAACTACAGAATGGTTTGAGCTAGGATCTTGAAATTTCGTATATGGAATGAGCATGAAAAATAAGCGGACCCGCATTTATTTTTCTTTTCCGACGAACTTGTCCTTGCGGAGTTATGCCCCTTTTTTATGCCCCGAACTTCGAAGAAGTTGGAGGGGCATGTTGCTTCTGCCCTGTCCGTCTATCCGTCCGTCCGCTACGCTTTAAGTACCTAGGTAAAATACAGAATGGCTTGAGCTAGGGTCTTGAAATTTCATACATGACATGAATATGAAAAATAAGCGGACCCATATTTTGTTTCCGTCGGACTTGTCCTTGCGGAATTATGCCCCTTTTTTTACTTATCCATGGTGGCTATAGGGAAATTTTGTGAACAAAATATCAGGAGAACCGCTTGAGCTAGGCTCATGATATTTGGTATACTGTTTTGGTCTAATTTGTAGATGACCTGCTTAACGTTTGGCCAAATTCCGATTTTTTAACGAAGTAATGCGCCTTATTTGACTTAAGCATTGTGGCTATGGGGAAACCTTGTGAACAAAATAGCTGGAGAACCGCTTTGAGCTGCATGTAGGCTCGCGATATTTGGCATACAGTTTGGGTCTAATGTGTAGATGACCTGATTAACGTTTGACGAAATTCCGAAAATAATAATTGGAGTTATGCCCCTGTTTAGACTTATGCATTGTGGCTTTAGAGAAACTTTGAGAACAAAATATCTAGAGAACCACTTGAGCTAGGCTTATGATACTTGGTATACAGTTTAGGTCTAATGTGTAGATGGCCCGATTAACTTTTGATGAAATTCTGAAAATATTAAATGGAGTTATGCCCCTTTTTGGACTTATTCATTTTGGCTATAGGGAAACCTTGTGAACAAAATGACTGGAGAACCATTTGAGCTAGGCGCATGATATTTGGCAGTCTGTTTGCTACTAAGGCAAAGATGACCTGAATACTTTGCGTTTAAAACCTGTTAATATTTGACAGGTTTATTTTAATGCAAATGATCATGATGCACTATTTACTGTCCCATTTAGGGACAAGCATATAGTTTGGGGCATATTGTTTCACAAACACAATTTCTAGTTGACTTATGCATTGTGGCTATAGGGAAACCTTGTGAACAAAAAATCTGGAGAACCGCTTGAGCTAGGCTCATGATATTTGGCATACTGTTTAGGTCTAATGTGTAGATGGCCGGATTAACTTTTTACGAAATGCCGGAAATATTTAAAGGAGTTATGCCTTTTTTTACTTACGCATCGTGGCTGTAGGGAAACCTTGTGAACAAAATATCTGGAGAACCGCTTGGGCAAGGCTCACAATATTTGGCATACAGTTTGAGTCTAATGTGTAGATGAAATGATTAACTTTTGACGATATTGAGAAAAATATTTAATGGAGTTATGTCCCTTTTTGGACTTATGCATTGTGGCTATAGGGAAACCTTGTGAACAAAATATCTGGAGAACTCCTTGAGCTAGGCTCATGGTAATTGGTATACAGTTTGGGTCTAATGTGGAGATGACCTGATTAACTTTTGACGAAATTCTGAAAATATTTAATGGTGTTATGCCCCTTTTTGGCATTTTACATTTTGGCTATAGGGAAACCTTGTGAACAAAATAACTGGAGAACCGCTTGAGTTAGGCCCATGATATTTGGTAGTCTGTTTGCTACAGTGGCATAGACGACCTGAATCACTTTTGTTTAAAATCTGTTAATATTTTGCAGGTTTATTTTTAAAGCAAATGATCATGAGGTACTGTTTACTGTCCAATTAACGGACAAGCAAATTGTTGGGGGCATTGTGTTTTACAAACACAATATCTAGTTACAACATGAAATAAAACTAATACTTTTTATCGCTTTTATTGGAATGTCAATAACCTGTGTCAGAGGTGTACGTTTTTAATAATGGGCCGGGGCATGACAAATCCTTAAATAAGTCCGGTGCAACAAACAGTGACTCAAATCAAATTTCGCACCAATCCACTACAACAAATTCTTTTGCTTATGTCTCTTTACATAGATATTAGCCCACAGTACGGACATGCGATAAGCGAAGACTCTGATCAGACTGTGCGAATGTGCAGGCTGATCTGAGTCTTTGCTGGTCGCACAAGACTACTTGCAGATTTTGTCATGCGCTGGCTCAATTTATTAATATTTTACACTGTCAATTATCATGAAATGTGCAAGTCGCCATGTGAAACTGTAAACATTTACTGAAATGTATATAAAACAATGTCAAGTAATTTTTTTTGGGTTGCAATTGTCGTATTTTCCCATAAATCACCATTTAACTCCAATTTTTGGCCGCACCAGTAAATTTATTAACATCGCTTATCGTTCTTGGAAATGGTTACGTCCCTTGAAAGATAATGATATGCGTGACGTCAGAGTTGTAGAAGCGTCCTTGAGACGGGTGAGTAAATTTACCGGAACGGACCTAATTACCGGAACGGACCAACCAAAAATCGCCTCGACGCAAAATGTTATAATTTTATAACATTTTGCGTTGGGAGAAAAATTAAGCACGACGCAAAATGTTATAACTTTTATAACATTCTTTATCGTCGTAAAGTTAGGTTGCTGAGAGATAAAATCAACTTATTTGCACAATAACTATATGTCCCTACAACCTATGCCTCGCCGAGTCTGTAATAGGCAAGGCATCTTTTTTCAAATTTTTACAACATTTTGCGTCGGGTGAAAAATAAAGTTCGGCGCAAAATGTTGTAACTTATGAAAACCTAAATCATGAAAATATTATGATGTTTGGACTTAAAATGGACGTGTAGGCACTGAACATGTCTTTTTTCACTTCGTCTGCCTCCCCGAAGCGAAAATATGCTAGAAAAAAACAGTCATCCAAATTTTATAACATTTTGCGTTGGTGGAAAAATTTCACCCCGACGCAAAATGTTATAATTTTATAACATTTTGCGTTGGCAGAAAAATTAAGCACGACGCAAAATGTTATTACTTTTATAACATTCTTTATCGTCGTGGAGTTAGGTTGCTGAGAGATAAAATCAACTTATTTGCACAATAACTATATGTCCATGCAGCCTATGCCTCGCCGAGTCTGTAATAGGCAAGGCATCTATTTTCAATTTTTTACAACATTTTGCATCGGGTGAAAAATAAAGCTCGACGTAAAATTTTGTAACTTATGAAAACCTAAATCACGAAAATATTATGATGTTTGGACTTAAAATGGACGTGTAGGCACTGAACACGTCTTCTGCACGTCGTCCGCCTCACCGAAGCGGAAATATGCTAGAAAAACAGTCATCCAAATTTTATAACATTTTGCGTTGGGAGCAAAAATAAGCACGACGCAAAATGTTATAACTTTTATAACATTCTTTATCGTCGTAAAGTTAGGTTCCTGAGAGATAAAATCAACTTATTTGCACCATAACTATATGTCGCTACAACATATGCCTCGCCGGGTCTGTAATAGGCAAGTCATCTATTTTCAAATTTTTACAACATTTTGCGTCGGCTGAAAAATAAAGCTCGACGCAAAATTTTGTACTATGTGAAAACCTAAATCATGAAAATATTATGATGTTTGGACTTAAAATGGACGTGTAGGCACTGAACACGTCTTTCTTCACGTCGTCTGCCTCCCCGGAGCGAAAATCTGCTAGAAAAACAGTCATCCAAATTTTATAACATTTTGCGTCGGGGGAAAAAATTCACCTCGACGCAAAATGTTATAATTTTATAACATTTTGCGTTGGGAGAAAAATTAAGCAACTCGCAAAATGTTATAACTTTTATAACATTCTTTAACGTCGTAAAGTTAGGTTGCTGAGAGATAAAAACAACTTATTTGCACAATAACTATATGTCCCTACAACCTATGTCTCGCCGAGTCTGTAATAGGCAAGGCATCTTTTTTCAAATTTTTACAACATTTTGCGTCGGGTGAAAAATAAAGCTCGACGCAAAATGTTGTAACTTATGAAAACCTATATCAAGAAAATATTATGCTGCTTGGACTTAAAATGGACGTGTAGGCACTGAACACGTCTTTCTTCACGTCGTCTGCCTCCCTGAAGCGAGAACATGCTAGAAAAACAGTCATCCATATTTTATAACATTTTGCGTTGGGGGAAAAATTCACCTCGACGCAAAATGTTATTATTTTATAACATTTTGCGTTGGCAGAAAAATTAAGCAACTCGCAAAATGTTATAACTTTTATAACATTCTTTATCGTCGTAAAGTTAGGTTGCTGAGAGATAAAATCAACTTATTTGCACAATAACTATATGTCCCTACAACCTATGTCTCGCCGAGTCTGTAATAGGCAATGCATCTTTTTTCAAATTTTTACAACATTTTGCGTCGGGTGAAAAATAAAGCTCGACGCAAAATGTTGTAACTTATTAAAACCTATATCAAGAAAATATTATGATGCTTGGACTTAAAATGGACGTGTAGGCACTGAACACGTCTTTCTTCACTTCGTCTGCCTCCCCGAAGCGAAAATATGCTAGAAAAACAGTCATCCAAATTTTATAACATTTTGCGTCGGGGGAAAAATTCACCTCGACGCAAAATGTTATAATTTTATACATTTTGTGTTGGGAGAAAAATTAAGCACGACGCAAAATGTTATAACTTTTATAACATTCTTTATCGTCGTGGAGTTAGGTTGCTGAGAGATAAAATCAACTTATTTGCCCAATAATTATATGTCCATACAACCTATGCCTCGACGAGTCTGTAATAGGCAAGGCATCTGTTTTCAAATTTTTACAACATTTTGCGTCGGGTGAAAAATAAAGCTCGACGCAAAATGTTGTAACTTATTAAAACCTATATCAAGAAAATATTATGATGCTTGGACTTAAAGTGGACGTGTAGGCACTGAACACGTCTTTCTTCACTTCGTCTGCCTCCCCGAAGCGAAAATATGCTAGAAAAACAGTCATCCAAATTTTATAACATTTTGCGTCGGGGGAAAAATTCACCTCGACGCAAAATGTTATAATTTTATACATTTTGTGTTGGGAGAAAAATTAAGCACGACGCAAAATGTTATAACTTTTATAACATTCTTTATCGTCGTGGAGTTAGGTTGCTGAGAGATAAAATCAACTTATTTGCCCAATAATTATATGTCCATACAACCTATGCCTCGACGAGTCTGTAATAGGCAAGGCATCTGTTTTCAAATTTTTACAACATTTTGCGTCGGGTGAAAAATAAAGCTCGACGCAAAATGTTGTAACTTATGAAAACCTAAATCATGAAAATATTATGATGTTTGGATTTAAAATGGACGTGTAGGCACTGAACACATCTTTCTTCACTTCGTCTGCCTCCCCGAAGCGAAAATATGCTAGAAAACAGTCATCCAAATTTTATAACATATTGCGTCGGGGGAAAAAATTCACCTCGACGCAAAATGTTATAATTTTATAACATTTTGCGTCGTTGTAACATTTTGCGTGGTGACAGAGCTCGCCCATTACGATAACTGAACCGTACGACATATTGTATTTTTCACATCTTCAAAATGGCTGGTTTTCTGATGAAAATCCGTGATATTTTTTATTTATTCTGCAAACATAGGTTTTTTGTACTCGTTAGAACCGCCTCGATGAGGCGGTTCTAACGAGTATCCACAACCTATGTCTTGGAGTAGAAATAAGAAAAATAATGTATACCCCCATAAATCCCAGTTTTCTCTGTATAAAATGGCTTGTAGCGGGGCGTTCATTCACGGACTTGTTCACGTGATGCGCAGTTCGAAATGCGATTTTTGTTGCATCGTCCTTTAAACGTTTTCATCCTAACGTTTTCCCTTTTAGAAATGCGATTTATATATCAATAGAAAGGCAATATATTCAAGTTATAGGAACTCCGAGCAATTTTGCATTTAAAGTAAAAAGATGTTGTTCTTAAAATATCTTATAAGTGAATTCGACACTGGGGTATAATTTCAAGGCATTTCCCCATAGTTATTAATAGCAAGAGGGTATTCTGTTTGTCCTTACACAAGACTTAATTTTTTTTCAGCGGAATCTTATAACAACCAAATACTTGTAAAGCCAGGAATCGTGAACAATAATTTGCTCATTTAAATTGTTGTCAAGTTTTGCAGTAGAATTTACAAGTTTTTATTGAAATTATGGACACGGGTGATTGGTATTGGTGAAAATACTGTACATGGATACAAAATGTCTTTGTGTTGTGCTCTAGAATACTTTGGAATCTCTTGGTAAGCGAGAAGACAGCCTTAGCTACACAAGATCATTTTTGATCAATTCTGGACATTCTGTGATAGCAGGTACTGTTGTAGACATAAATGTGTTATCTACATGTGTGACAAGAGATTTTACTTGTGTGTTACAAACTGCCAGAGATACACAACTTCATTCACGATTGGTCATATTTTCCCGATCGTGCCCTTGTCTATATTATTATAGGATAGTATATCTTTCCTCTCAAAAAGCTTGAAACTGGTCCCTGTTGTTCAATGCATATAAACCTTTTCGTTTCATTGGGCGGCAGGGATTAAGATGTAATTTCCTCTAAGTGGCGGGTAAAAGTCCCACAAAATTGGAAGCAACGTCTCAAAAATGTCCTAAACAGTGTTTTGACGGGGATGTTTAACCTCAATACAAACACACAAACAAACAATCAGCCATAAGAGTATTGATGCTAACCTTGTAACCATTATTAGCCAGTCTGTACGCCTGAGCAGCTTGCCCAAGCTCCCAAATATTTCTCCGAGCGACAACCAAGATGTTGTTATTGAACTTCTTCAGGTTAAAAGGCCTGTTCCGGTCGTCGAAAAGCAGATCTTCACAGACCTGAAGTCGCAGTCCTTGTCGTTTCGTCATAGCAGCTACCTTTTCAGCAAAGTAACGCTTCAAACCTGTTTTGATGGTAAATGTTAAGGTGAAAAAATGGCTTTGGACATATGTACTCATACGCACTCAGCGAAGGCTCAGATCAGACTGTCTGATCCGAGTCTTCGCTTAGCGCTACATTTTGATCAAGGTTTCAGAGGATGGTGGTTGAGCAGCCTGACTTTGGCTGTTACTTAAGACACCTTTTTGCTTGACACGATTTATATACATGTACTACATGAAGGATTTTATATGAATGTCTGTTTAATATGGAATTTATGAAGCGAGCTGGTTAATGACACTTCTCCTCCACATCACTTTACTTCTTCCCTAACTCACACACGCCTCACTAGACCGACCCGAGGGCGGAGCCTATGCAACTAACTACGGACACTCACCATTCTAACTCCATACAACCACCTCCACCAAATACAGCGTTTCCTAGGCGACCACGTAGTCAAGGATCGCGGCGACCTATCTCAGCATCAACCGCGAACTTCTTGTAAACGGCGCCTACTCTACAAGTATCGCCAAACGAGCTGCCTTCAACCACAGGTGCTTGGCCTGTTGATTTGTCAGAAACACTTGTGGAATGTGTTTAAGGTCAAAATATGAGTAGATTTTTTTTCACACTGGTATAGAAAGCTAGACAAGGTGCCATTTTCTCGGTACACATTAAATGACAATTGGCACAGGCGCATTTTCTGACACAGGAAGGTATATAGTTTAGTTTAAGCATATTTTATTGCTTGAGATAAAGCAAAGGGGTCGGGCCACAAGTTCTCACAACATTAGTTACGGCCCTTCCCCAACATTGTAACATACAAACATTGTAACTCACATGACAATGACATTACACATAGAAATACATTTTTTTTTCTAGACGAACGATGTTCTATGCGTTCTAAATATTATAACCCTACCGAGCTATTTGACGGAGGTTACCTATAGTGACCTAGAAGCCTTCGTGGTGCAGTGGTTACGCTACTCGCCTTGTAAACAAGGGATCGCAGGATCGATCCCGGGCTTCTCCAGACTTTCGGATGAGTCTTTTAACCGAGGTCCCGTCTTCGTATGACCTTAGCTGTTGGTGGGACTTAAAACTAAAACTCACTCAATCACCTATAGTGACCAGCACGGTAACATATGGGTTAAATCGTTTATAGTAAACAATAGAAGTTGCCTACCCATTACCATCAATATTCACCGTCTGATTAAATGTGTTCACTTAGCTCGGTAGCATTAAAGGGATTTGTCATTTGAAATATACATGATAACAAAACAAGAAACATGTACAAATAAGAATAATTAAATAATGACCAAGAAAATGATAAGGCGTGTGTGCTTGGGTGTGTGTGTATGTATTTGTGCGTGCGTGCACGCGTGTGTGTGCGTGTGTTACATAGATTTGTCAGGAGTCCAGACCGCTAGACTTATGGAAAGGCTCTTGAAGAATGAAGGTATATTTTGTATGAACTTCAACGTAAGGCACGCCGAATTTCAACAAAATAATGCAGAACTCCTGGATCAAGCCCCATTGTGATCTAAACATCAAATTACCTCGGATAGACTTTAGTAGGACAACTTACTGTCACACACACTCAATTGTTTTTCACTGTTTCCCTGCGATTTCCTGCGAAAATCCGATAATGTCAGCTCAAAAGCCAACATACTTATAAAGCTCTTATGCAAAAGTTTTCATGACCAGCAATTTTCACCTTTTTGTGTGCG
This sequence comes from Lucinisca nassula, assembly GCA_963580285.1. Lineage (NCBI taxonomy): Eukaryota > Metazoa > Mollusca > Bivalvia > Lucinida > Lucinidae > Lucinisca > Lucinisca nassula. The sequence goes on along the minus strand of OY757011.1, from coordinate 145,384,853 downwards.
GGCAGGTATTTCTCGTTGCAAAATTGTTTTCATTCTGTATCTTGAAGCTGATGTAATCCGAAAGCTGAATGGTGGAAATTTTTAATTGCCTGGTTTTCGATCTTTCGCAATTTTGACATGCCAATCTGTATTTACGGAAATTCAGCCAATTTAAATTTGCTTCGAACTATATAACTTTGACTCTTTTTCACTATTGAAAGCTATACGTAGTCAGTAAACCCATAAAGAGCAATTTTAAATTTAGCGCCAAATCAAACAAATTTGTCACTTATACTGGTTTCCGCCTTGAGATCGTAAAATACATAAAAGCAGAGATCCACTCTCATTGGGATCTCTAGCGATTTCGACCAATCAGCGCTCGGATTACATCAGCTTCAAGATATAGAATGAAAATAATATTGCAAAAATGTGCCTGTGCCAATTGTCATTTAATATGCACCGAGAAATTGGTGCTGGTTTGTTGTGAACCTTGCCTAGCTTTCTATACCAGTATGAAAAAAAAATCTCATATTTTGATATTTAAACATTCCACAAGTTGTTTTTTTTTCGAGCAAATCAACGGGTCAAGCGCCTGTGCCTTCAACAGCAAAACTGTACAACTGCTCTGTACTATAATATATTTGAGAAATGAATATAATTTGAAGGTTCATTGAAAGATGCGCATTACTTGGTCAAAAGCCAAGTAAATTAATCCTGAAGGGTTTTGGTTTTATGGCCCTTTCATGATTATTTCACTCATATCGAACCACTTAATCAGAGGTGGGCGTAAAGCCGGAGAAAATCCATCTGACCGTCCGTTGCAGAACTTGGCATCTCACAGATTAAATGAATTTAATGGCGCTTGGAAATCATATTGCAATTAATAGTCTTCAGTCTACGCATCCGGCGCCAATAACTGTTTTGCTGTTCTTCTTTCACCCGCGCTCCATTGCATTTCTTTTTGTTTCGTATATAGGTAGAAGAGATGATTCTAGTATTTATTAGCAATTTAGCAGTATTTGACCATGTTGTCCACCGTTACAACTATTACACATATTCTTGGCTTTAATGGCCATGACATTATTTCGGTGTTTCATAAGTGCATATGATACTTCAGTTTTATTCGTTTACAGAAGTGACACTGTGTTAGTGCCACTTCCAGTGAAACATGACAGATCCCTGTCCTTATCACTATCTGTGGAAAGTGGGTAGAACAGTGACCATATAAGGTGAATATATTGCGTTGAACATTACCATCACGAAAACACGCCTCTATAACTTTGACCACCTCGAACCCCACTTTTATATAGTAAAACTGGGGATTGCAGAGGTAAACCCTATTTTTCTTATTTCTGCTCTAAGATATAGATTGTGGGTATTCGTTAGAACCGCCGGTTCTAACGAGTACCCACAATCTATATTTTTAGCAGAAATAAGAAAAATATTACAATTTTTCATCTGAAAATTTTCACTTTTTTGGCGATAAATGTGTCAATGTATTTGTATAGGCGTGTTTTCGTAATGACAAGATGCGTTTGTGAGCCACTTGTGGCTTTCGGATCTTCAGGCTAATGATAACACTTATGAGGTACCGTAACCTTTCACGGAGAAGGTTCCAAGCATTTCGAAAACATATGGAAACAGTATATGTTCCACATTTGCATTTAATTACCTTCTGGTATTATTGGCATTAATTCAATATATGCTCAATGTGTTTTGAAAAAAAAAAACCAACATCAAATGCATGATACCATTGCTATTAAAAGTATTCGTATTTGCTTTTTGACCATGCAGTATTGTACTGTCAAGTATGTGGAAGGTATCAAATAAAAATCAAAAACGAGTTCCTTCAAGAGCAATGAAAACATTCATAAGAAAGAAGATGGGCCATACTACGTAGTTTCGGCTAATAAAGCCTCATCATCAAGCCTGTCAGAAACAAAAGAAAGTGAATAAAGTTACGTTGCACTGCAAGATTTTGCCGAGTAAACAGCTCATCATTACCCGAGGTTCATATCTGCATGATGTAAGAGGTAGGCAAGAGCTTTTGTAACACTTCGCCTTTCTTTCACAAGATAACAGTTATCTGTGTCAGAAACTATTAGATTTTTTTTTCATATTTCCAAAATAATATTTTTCATATTTCTAAAATAACATTTATTGTTTTAACTTAAGCTTTATCAAGTCTTTATGTAGTAAAATAAAAAAAATGGAGAAAAAAAAATGATATGTATATAGACACTGTTGCTGCAACATTATTACATACGTTTAACAGCAGAAATATGTTATTACATTAACCCTTTTTGTACCAAATGGAATCTTCCTCTTTATAAATAGCAGGAGTCCACTTCATAATTTAGGGGTGTCAGGTTGTGTTTGCTTCAAAATTTATTCGGAAAATGGCTGAACATTTAGCAAACAGTGGAGGCCCTGATCAGACGCCGCGTTCTGCGGCGTCTGATCTTGGCCTGCACTGTTTGCCAGGGTATCCGTTAAGAGGTTTCCAGTCTGAAATGGGTTTAGAGGACACGGAAAGTGAGAACAATACTTACCTTTAGGTTTTCTGTATTTTGGAAACCTCCGAAGAAACTTGTTGCATTTAGGAGACTTTACCCACACCCCTTCTGGAACCTCATCTCCACGGATACTGAATGTTCTAAGCGGTTGAACTTGTCTGTGAAGCCTGATTATTCGTGTCAGCACACGACGAATGAAATTATATGTTGAATCCATACATGGATTCATAACATTGTCAAACCATTTCTGTACCGACATATGGAAACTTTTGTCCAGTGGATCAACCAGTCTGTATTCATTTTCTCTTTCTCTTTCACACCGGACTTCCATTGCTCGTATAGCTGCATGCGCATGACCAGGGGCATCAATTTCCGGTATGACTTCGATAAAGTGTGTCTGTGCGTATGCAAGTATTTCTTTGTATTCTTGTTCCGTGTAGACCCCGCTTCCACTGGTATCTTCAAAAGGCCCCGAGCCGTATTGTGGGAGGATACATTCCGTTTCATTAAGATCATGACATCGTTTTCCTCCTATCTGCATAATTTAAGACATGAATTATCATATGACGTCGCGTCTGAGAGTGTAATAACGCCATTTCTTGCACACCAGACAAGGAAATCCGCGATTTTACCCTGGGATAGAAATTTATGTTCTGACCCTGCTGTTCCGACCCCAAATCGAATATAATCGCGTGTTTGATAAATGCACTGGTTGATTACGACCTTGTGTGCGCCGTCGTAAGGTTGACGTCATGGACGATCCGTGACGTCACTTTACATTCCTGCAATGTCAATATAATATGGCGGACGTTGGTAACCGAAGTGACTGTAGCATTGAAATTCCGCACTAAGAAATGGAAGGTATGCAAGAAAAAGAATCCAATATGGATGTGAGGTGTGGATAGAAAAATCCGTCCCTCGGGATCACTGTCCGGCATCACTCGGCAAGCCTCGTGATGCCGGACAGTGACCCTTGGGATGGATTTTTCTATCGACCCCTCACACCCATATAAGATTCTTATAGTAATATTTTCGATAATCCACTAGTGGATTAAATATGCAAATTAGCTAGACACGTCCCGTAACGTTACATGCAAGACGTCCTTAACGACGTCGCGTTTACTAATGGCGGAATATTGATATTTTTTGTTAACAACCGTGAAAAAAAATGCGTTTCAAATGTCATATGATAAATAGAATCTTGCATTCGTGCTCATGTATTATTGAATTTATTAAACTCGTTGAGGAAAAGGAATAAAATGCTCGGCAAGCCTCGCATTTTATCCCTTTTCCTCAACTCGTTTAATAAATTCAATAATACATGAGCACTCATGTAAGATCCTCTATTTATCATATGACGTCGTGTCTGAGAGTGTTATAACGCCTTGTACTAAATTGGGTAATCCACTAGTGGATTAAATATGCAAATTAGTTAGATACATCCCGTAGCGTTACGCGTATGACATCCTTAACAACGTAGCGTTTTCTAATGGCGGAATATTGACATTCTTGTTAAAAATCGTGAATTAAATGCGTTTTAAATGTCATATTATGAAAAGAAACTTGCATTCTTGCTCATGTCTGGGCCCATGTAGTGTATTGTTTTGTGACACTAGAAACTGCATTTTAATATTAAAAAATCTCCGTATTCGACCTGCTTTACTGCCCAGTATTAAGTTTATTACATGGGCATTTAAAATATAAATCAGTATGCAAAGCATTTGGATTGTTCTGAATGGGACCTTGGTCTAGTTTTCATTACATAAGTACACAGACAGACACGCACACACACACAGACAGAGAGCCAGACGGACAGACACAAAGATATTGTATGTATTTTGTTGCCGAGGTCTAATATTATTTAACTGAAAAGTCTTAGATGATAAAACCAATTTCATTTGTATTTTCTTTTTTACATATAACTATTCCTTATGGCGGCCCCGCCCATCGGGGCTTGAAGAAATAGATGGGCTGCATGATGCTTCCACGCAGAGCTGAAACCGACCGCACACAAGTACTGGTAAACCACTTAGAGGGTCTAAGCCTGCACAGGCAAGGCGGTGCAAGTCGGATCGTCCATGCTTATAAACCCTATTGGTTTCACTGTGCGACAGGGCTTGACATGTCATTTCGACTCAATATCACGTAAAAGTCCCATAAAACTGGAGGCAAGGTCTCCAAAATAACATAATATATATAGTGTTGACGGGTGTTCAATCTCAAATCAAACAAACACAACTATTCCTAATGGACATCCACAGTGTGTACGTTTATTTTCATGCTTAAATTCAGAGTGCCCTAGATATGTTTTCCATTCTTCAAAGTAAGGGAAGTTTGTCATCAAATAATCCGTTGAACTTCAGTGCCTCGATCAGTTGCACATGCCCTATCACCCTTTTCGCCTGCGACCGCTCAGGCAGCATTCCGCCAAGACATTTAAGAAATGAAATTTATTTTTCTGCTGTCCATGGGAGTATGAACGCAGTGGGTTGCGTACAAAGTAAATGAACCCTGAAGGGGTTCAAGTAAACTTTGCTAGCGACCCGCTGTCGTTCATACTTTCATGAAAAGTTTATTTTTTATATTTACATTCTTGGCTTCTATTCACTTGGCGAAAAAATGCTCATAGGGCAAACTTTTAAAGCTGAAAAAACATTTACACGCTGTTTTTCTACTAAGAGCGCGGAACAGCATTGACGTCACCAACGTCCATAGAGAACCATGGTTTAGAATGACTCGATGCGTTCATGAAAGTATGATCTCCATTGTTTTCTATGTTTACACAAGACTTTACACTGGAAATGTAAATATTACGATAACAAACACGTGCAACATAGTGCATTCTCTGGCGAAAATTACTGATAAGTTTTTCTTATTTACATTCCAAACATAGGCTGTGGATGCTCGTTAGAACCGCCTCAACGAGGCGATTCTAACGTGTACCCACAACATATGTCTAGTAGCAGGTTTAAAAAAATAATGTTTACCCCCCTAAAACCCAGTTTCTCTGTATAAAGTGGGGTTTAGGGGGTGTTCATTTCACGGACTTGTTCATGTGATGATGAGACGGTTCCTTATTAGCTGTCTCATCACGATCCACACTGTTTGCGCCAGGTATCTGTTTCGGGCCACATGACTTAAACAGAACCCTGCTAGCATTCTACATAAATCTACAGCGGGCCGTTAGCGGCCCGTCAGCTACCCTGACGGGCCGCTAACGGCCCGCAGTAGATTTATATAGAATGCTTACTGGGAAGATATTAAGGCGGCAGTTAATTCTGGTAGATTTTTTTTACCCAAACCCCATTTGCTGTTCTTAAACACACAAAAATATTATCCAGTGTAGTATACATACATTTGTTAATTCTGGCATCCCATGGATAGGTACACGCCATCCCTCGTCATCCGCCAGATGGAGCACCAGTTTGTTCAGCTTATACATTGCCATTACCCGTATGACCCGCTTCACATCAGCCACCGGATGAAAGTTCCTTGCAACGTCAAGGAGAAAACCTCTGTATGGAAACCTCGGATAGTCATGAATTTCAACATCTGTCGTGGCCATGCCGTAATGACTGTCGATAAGGCTGATCACGGATTGGGCTCCATAGAAAAGACCAACATCATCTTTCCCGGTAACCGTAACTATTTCGTTTGCAGCATCCACCTTGATTTTATAGGACTCTCTCTGAGAACCAATATTTCCTTTGGTTAAAATGATCACTTTGTTCTTTTTACGACCGTAGGTCTGTCTGACATATATCTTCTCTGAAAATAAAAATAAGTAGGGATGATGAAAAAAAAACGTTAAATATTTTCTACGGTTATGCCACTTCCGCCGTTTCAATTACAGTGGATATCAGGATATGCCCTCTTCCGGTTAACTGACCATAACTGAAGGATATTTTTTTCATCACGTGAACAAGTCCGTAAAATGAACCCACACCCCCTCCCCTAAACCCCACTTTATATAGAGAAAACTGGGGTTTACGGGGGTAGACATTATTTTTTCTTATTTCTGCTCCAAGACATAGGTTGTGGGTACACGTTAGAACCGCCTCACTGAGGCGGTTCTAACGAGTACCCTCAACCTATGTTTTGAACAATTATAACAAAAATAACAAGGATTTACATCAGAAAAGTAGCCATTTTTGAGATGTGAAAATGCACTATGTCGCACGGGTGAGTTATCGTAATGTGTCAATTCTCCATAAAAACCTATGTCGTGGGTATTCATTGGAATCGCCTCACTTTCTGGGCAACATAATGAAGAAGAAAGTGCATTACAAAATGGAAGTGAAGGCAATGATCAGGAATCGATACAACTACCCAACACCTCTCATCAGAGACCCAAAGGAAAGAAACACGAACATGAAATTACTAAACCTTAATGAAACATCACAAGCGGACAGCCAAAAGGACAGTTACTCTTTCCCACAAAATCTAAAATAAAAATCGATATAAGCCATGCACACATGCAAAGGCAAACTATAACAAAATAAACCGAGACAGAAGTATTTAAGGGGGAGGGGGTGCTTAAATCGATTTCACGATTTCTTGGTTCTGTCACGGCCTAGACAAACAATTTTTCAGTCCGCATGAAGGCATAAAAATCAAACGACTACAGGGATGAAACAACCATGAGGATGGCATGAAATTTTGCATAGTCACTAGTATTATTTACTACTTTTCCGGTATGAGCCGGGCACGACGAAATCTATTTCAGTTCTGTAAGCCATTTTGACAGCTTTAGCAACCTAGAAGACCTATCTCATATCTGTGGTAACAGGACACTTCGGCCCCAAAACCACCTCGGCCCCTAGACACTTCGGCCCCTAGACACCTCGGCCCCAAAACCACCTCGGCCCCACATAAAATTGAAACCCTAGACGGGTCGGCCCCTGGACACCTCGGCCCCTAGACACATCGGCCCCATATACCTAGACACTTCGGCCCCACTTTGCTTCTCACAGGGCTTCCACTTAAATAGCAGATCGGGTTGGATGCCCGATGAGTTTTTTTTTTATTTTTGTTTGCTGATTTGATTATTTTGATAGGGAGCCACGAATATTTGAACCGTTACTAAATAGAAAATCTATGTGTCCATTTAAGAAGAATGGGAGATACATTTGAAATTCCCCTCTTTTATTTCAATGTATAATTCTAATTGCATTGCGGCATGCTTTAGAGTAGACTCTTTTTTTACTCTTTTGATCATCTATAGGAGTTTTTTTTGTGACGTACTTCCGGTCCTAAAAATAGAACGGGAAAAGCCCTGGTCGTCATCTGTCGTATTGCTTCAAAGGTAGTGGGACAGATAAAGTGTTCATTACAGCGTAAAACGGTGGAATTTTCTAAAACTTTTGGCGAAATCTAATGTAAGATAATGGGAGAATCACGGATATGCTGCCAGATGTGAAATTTCGCATTACGAAAACGATATATTATACATACGACCCAACAGGGTCCTCTCTCTCTCTCTCTCTCTCTCTCTCTCTCTCTCTCTCTCTCTCTCTCTCTCTCTCTCTCTCTCTCTCTCTCTCTTAGCGCACCAACAATTAGCGAGCGCAGGTAAATGTAAATTATAGTTTGCCGTTAAAAAACGCCACGTCAAACGACAAATAGCGTGTCAACAACGTCGTGTCTACATCAAACCAACTTCAAAGCGATGCACTGAATTTGACTTTGCAACGTTGATGAAACGTCAGAACGTTGCGTTGGCGATAATACGGCATTGCTTAAAAAAATGTACATGTAATTTGCCCAGTGCTCGGGCCCATCAAGACTCAGTGGGATTGGAACATTAAATTCAAAACACACGTAGAACACCCTTTCAGTGCATGGAAACGAAACACTCTTCGCCAGGGCAAGATTTAACAGTAAAATTTGGTAGATTTGCAGATTGGTTCAACCTGTCCATGGCCTACATTAACCAATTTGGTACCGGAAACCCCAAAAGGGGTAAGTGGCAAACAGTGCCGGCCCAGATCAGACGCCGCAGAACGCGGCGTCTGATCAGGGCCTACACTGTTTGCAAAAAGTTCGGCCATTTCCCAAATAAATTTTGAAGAAAACACAACCTGACAACCCTAAATTTTGAAATGGACTCCTGCTATCTATAAGGAGGAAGATTCCATTTGGTACAAAAAGGGTTAAGGGTTTCTTGGATACAGGGATCAGTCAAACCCCTCTCTCATCTCAAAGGTCACATGACATTGAAGTGAGTTGGAGTGGTTGTCGACGGCATGACGTCGAGCCAACGTTGACTCGACGCCCGTCTGCCAGTCCACTCATTAGTGTTTTTTTCGACTGTCAATATGTTTATTTGTCTGTCTAACTGTCCGTCCGTCCTTTCGTTTGTTAGTCAGTCATTCATTCAGTCAGTCGGTCTGTTTGTCGTGTGTCTGTCTACTGTCGGTTTGTCAGTTAAACCTCTCTCTCTCTCTCTCTCTCTCTCTCTCTCTCTCTCTCTCTCTCTCTCTCTCTCTCTCTCTCTCTCTCTCTCTCTCTCTCTCTCTCTCTCTCTCTCTCTCATTCCAACGGTCATGTGATATTGAAGTGAGTTGGAGTGGGTGTCGACGGCATGACGTCGAACCAACGTTGACTACGCCCCTCCGTCAGTCCACCCATTAGTTTATTTAGACTGTCATTATGTTTATTTGTCTGTCTAAATGTCCGTCCGTTTGTCTGTAAGTCTGTCAATTTGTTTGCCTGCCTGTCTGTTTGTTTGTTCATATCACTCAAATGTAACGTAAATCAGTATGTTTAAGGCGATGATATTTATAAGCCTCAGACTTACTGTCAGATCGTATTTGTCAGTTCCAATGTATTTAATTGTACATGATATTTGCTAGAAATAAAATATTGTTTAAACCAAAACAAACGTAGCCTGTCCACAGGAATCTTCAATTTATTAAAATTGCACATGTAGACAGATCGCTGGACATTTTTAACCGCTCTTCTAGACAGATCGTTGGATTCTACATGTAGACAGACCGTTGGACAGTTTTCTCGATAGATAGATAGATAGATAGATAGATAGATAGATAGATAGATAGATATATAGATAGATAGATAGATAGATAGATAGATAGATAGATAGATAGATAGATAGATAGATAGATAGATAGATAGATAGATAGATAGATAGATAGATAGATAGATAGATAGATAGATAGATAGATAGATCTAAGTTCTGTCCGTGTGATAGCTATATTTGGATAGCGAATAAAACGAAAAGTTACGTAAAAACTTATTTTGTAAGTAAGCTTTCGTGAATAACGGTATGTCAAACCGTTGACATGGGTCATTCACGAAGAGATTTTCGTCAATTAAAAACGGATTTAGGATAAATGAATTTCAGTAATAAAAGCAAAATATCATTCTTTCCTTCTCGAGGCATTATTTCAATGTAAACGGGTATATTTTCTCTCAAAATGTCTGAATATTGTTAGCATGTTACGTTCCGCCAATACATTTGAATAGCGATGGCCGTTTCAATTGACGGCCAGTGACTTGCGCATGCGCAAGAATGACGTCATAAACGGAATTCCTAAAACCTCCTATAGGCTTTTTTATCATCCGAAATAATTCCACACCTCTACAATACTTTTAAATTAATTTCAATAAGAACACGACACCTAATTATCCTTACTAATTGCTAATTCCTCGGTTTCGTCAATCGGATAATCTTATATTTGTTAACATATTTAAATATTTATTTATTAATTTATTTATTTATCCGGCCTCGGTAGCTAAGTCAGATGCGCGACTGACTGGTGATCAGGAGGACGCGGTATCGATACCTACCGGGGCCGGCAACATTCTTTCCTGGAAATTGATTATGAAATCTTTTCGACGGTCATTCTCTCCCTTCCGCTGATTCAAGAAGGGCAGTTGTCACTTTCTGGCGAAAAAAAAAGTGCACTGTACTGGTTAACAGTTTACGTATAAGCCTGCCCAGGTTAAGTGTGGATATGTAAACTGACCGGCTCGAAAATGACCTAAAATAGTGTTGACTGGGCCGTTAAACTCCAATACAAACAAACAATTTATTTATTAGGTGATTATAAGTGTTCAGGTTCACTGAACTAGAACTATCCTCGTAATTAAACCAATTAATATAAAACTGCATGAAAAACGGTGCAGAGCCGGTTCAGAGGGCAGAAGCAATCTGATCAGGATCTACACTGTTTGCTAAGCTAAGGATCATCGTGTTCAGCGGGGTAAGGATTAATGAATTTCAGGTTAGTACACTATTTAGCAAATAGTTTAAACAGGTTTACAAGAACAATTACAGTGAAATTCCGCTATTAAGACCACCTAAAATTAAGAATAATTCTGCTTTAAAAAGTTTATTAAGAACGGTGCAGTTACTCTGCCTTCTTATGTTCTGCATAGAATGTCCTCTGGTCAGCGACCAACTTTGGGACTGTTCAAAAGTGGTCTTAAAGACCACTTTTGAACAGTCCCAAAGGTGGTCTTAATATAGGAATTTTACTGTAATTATTGACTTAAATTAGTAAAGTGTGAAGCTCAATAAACAACCAGGCGTTACTAATCCCTTTACCCCAATAAAGAGATCCTTGATGATGAACAGATCATTGTTATCAATTTTCACACATTTGATTGTCATCTAAGCTCATATTAAAGACGGACAGTAACGAGTATATTGTATACTTTATTATTTCTGACTATCAGCCACTCAAATTACTTGATACACTTGTACTATAATATTATGTATATACTAGTGGCAAACAGTGTGCACTGTCTGCAAAGTCTTCACTGCTCGTATTTTTGTAGGAATTGCTCAGTATGTTTCCATTGTTATCAATTTTCACACATTTAAAAATTCCTTTTTGATTGCCATTTCAGCTCATATGTATACTGTATACTTTATTTATTTATTTATTAGTCACATTTCTGACTGTCAGACCCTCAAATTACTTGATACATGTATATTGCATTCATTTAAAATTCGCATACTGAATGAGTGTAGATCCAGATCAGATGGATCTGGATGTGCACTGAGTGCAAAGTCTTCATGGCCCTATAAGTCTCATTGACTATCAGTATCAATAGTTTACAGTTCATCACGTGACCAAGTCCGTGAAATGTACACCCACCTAAACCCCACTTTATATAGAGTAAACTGGGTGTACGGCGGTATACATTATTTTTCTTATTTCTGTTCCAAGACATAGGTTGTGGGTACTCGTTAGAACCACCGAATGAGGCGGTTCTAATTGATGCGGTTCTAACGAGCACCCACAACCTATGATTGTAGTAAAAAAACTCACGGATTTTCATCAGAAAAGTAGCCATTTTGGAGATGTAAAAACATGCCTTATATCGCACGGGTGTGTTATCGTAATGAGAACTACCAGCTAAATCCCACTTTTCGTGATGCTGACTCAAGGTCAACGTCACGGTTGAAGGCGGCGGGGGATTAGCTGTCCTTCAGAGTGTAGTCCAAGTAAACCTGAAAATGTCGTGTATGCGTTGTTTTATTTATTATAAACGTCTCATTTGTTATTTGTTTTTTTTTTTATTTGAAATAAAAATAGGAATAAAATAATTTGATCTTATATCCTTACTTCTGCTCGAAAACTGGTTCAATCGTTCTCAAGGAGATAGTTTATCGCAACTTATATGAAAGAGATCTAAGAAATGACAAGTATGCATAAACAAAGATTAATATTGAGCTAGTTGTGATTAAAGGTTGTCACAGACACATTCTGATCAGTCCTGCACATTGATAATAAGAAAAATAACGTTTACCCCTGTAAACCCCAATTTTATTATATAAAAGTGGGGTTCAAGGGGGTCAAAATAATAAAGGCGTGTCTTCGTGATGTAAATAATGTATGCCCCTATGAGCCCCAGTTTTCCCCATATAAATTGGGTTTTAGCGGGGTGTTCATTACACGTGCTTTTTAACATGATGTTTTGTTTGTTAGATTTGACGTTTAACGCCCAAATCAGCACTGTATCGGTCCTTTTGGAGACAGTACCTCCAGTTTTGTGGGAATTTTACCCCACATTGAGATGAAATGACATCTCAAGCCCTGCAGCCCAATGAAACCAATAGGATTTATAAGTATGAACGGTCCCACTCGCACCCCGCTTTTCCTGGCCAGGCTAGAACCTCTAAGTGGTTTACCAGTACTCATGTCACAGGCTGTCGGTTTCTTGAAGTCCCGATGGGTGGAGCCGATTTTAAAATGATATAAATGCCCATACCCTAACAAATATCAAAAGTGGGGCCGATGTGTCTTTGGGGCCGAGATGTCTAGGGGCCGAGGTGACAGTGGGGCCGAGGTGTCTAGGGCCGAGGTGACTAGGGCCGAGGTGTCTAGGGCCGACTTGGTTTTGGGCCGACCTGTCTAGGGGCCGAGGTGGTAGTGGGGCCGAAGAGTCTGGAAATCATATCTGTAGTCCATGAATTTATTTTGAAATCAGGCCTTTAATTGACACAGAAGTGTCATTTAAAGGTTTTTCTTAGTTTTAGCTCTGGCGGCCAAATTTTCCAGTAGAACGGAATTATTTGAGCTATTTCAGTAAAAGGACCATAAGAGGAACATCCTGTGAAATCATTTTGAACTCGGACAACTGGCCCTGGAGGAGATGTTGTTCAAATGTTTTCCAAATTGAGCTCTGGTGGCAATGTTGTTCAGTGGAGCAGAACCGTTTTAGCAATTTTGGTCGAGGTCGTCCAAGGAATTTTTCTGTGAAATACATGTAAGTTTGAAATCGAGCCATTTGCCTAGGAGGAGATGCCGCTTAAAGGTTCCGCTTTAGCGGCCATTTTGTTCAGTGGAGCAGAACCATTTTGGCAATTTTGGTCGCGGGTCAAGGAATATTTTTTTGAAATAATTTTGGAATTGGACCTTTTTCCTAGCATCAGATTTTGCAAACAGACGTTTCTATTTTTAGCTCTGGTGGCAATTTTGATCATACGAGCAACGATTTTAGCAATTCTAGAAAAGGGTCAAAAGGAACATTTCTGTGAAATTATTTTGAAGTCGGGACATTTGCCAAGGAGGAGATGTCGTTATAAGGTTTATATATTTTAGTTCTGGAATTGTTTAATTTGAGGTTTAACGTCCCCGTCAACACTTTATAGGTCATTTTGGAGACGTTGCTTCCAATTTTGTGGAACTTTTACCCGACATTGAGATGAAATGACATCTCAAGGCCTGTCGCCCAATGAAACCAATAGGGTTTATATGCATGGACGGTCCGACTCACACGGCTTTGCCTGGGCAGGCTTAGCTCCTCTAGGCGGTTTACCAGTACTCGTGTGCGGTCGGTTACAACTCTGCGTGGAAGCATCATGCAGGCCATCTATTTCTTCAAGCCCCACTTTAGTTTTAGAAGCCCTTTTGTTCAGCAGAGCGGAACAGTAAGCAGTTTTGAGGAACATTTCTTTGAAATTATTTTGAAATCGGGCCGTTTGCCTTGATGGAGATGCCCATTAAAGTTTTCTATTTTTTAGTTTTGGCGGCCATTTTATTCAACCGAACAAAATTATTTTAGCAATTTTGTGAAGGGTCATAAGAGGAGCATTTCTGTGAAATTATTATGAAATTTGGCCATTTGACTAAGCGGAGATGTCGCTTATAGGTTTTTTTCCTATTTTAGCTCTTTTCTTCAGTGGAGCGGATAGATTTTTAGCAAGTTTGGTAAAGGGTCATAGGAGGAACATTTCTATGAAACTAGTTTGAAATCGAACCATTTGCTTATGCGGCTCTTACACTGTCACGACTCTGACCACGACTGTCCACGACTGTCCACGACCAACGGGGAGCATGAAAATCGTGGCAAATCGGGGCATACACGGTTCCGATTTCACTACCTTACGAATACTCACGACATTGCTACGACACTTCTACGAACAATCACGATTGCTGTACGATAATGGAGCCGATTTACAACGATCCTCCACGATCGACCACGATGTCTTACGATCCTCTATGATTCTTCTACGACCGCACCACGATTGCTTCAAGATATCAGACGATCAAACACGATTTCTCACGATCCCTGCAAGACCGCTCTACGACCAAGGTCGAATTGGCACGATAATCAAAGACTCAGTACGATCATGGAGGATTCGATACAATTTACTCACGATTAACCAAGACTTCTCCCGATTCGTCAGGATTTATAACGATCTGGGTATATAAAAGAGTTCGTCGGGATAAATCGTGCTAGCGTCGTCCTCAATCGTAGTGCATTCCTGGTGAATCTTGCATTGTCGTGATATCGTAGTAGATCGTACGGCAGTCGCAACGGAATCGTAGAGGCGTCGTAGATGATCTTGTCTCGTCGAAGAATTCAGTCACGATTATTCACGATTGGCCACGATTACCACGACGACCGCTCTACGATTTGAAAAATGATGCCTACTCGTCACGAATGTTTTGAACATGTCCAAAACAGTCGTGGTCACTCCCGAACTATCACGATCAACCACGATTCCTCAAGATCTCTGCCGACTTCTCTACGACGTTGTTCACGATTTACCACGATTTAAAAAATCGTGGTGAGTCGTGGCCAAAATCGTGACAGTGTAAGAGCCCCTTAATGCTAGGTTCCCACTGTCGTGCGATCCGTTACGAACGCCACGATTGGCCATTCGTAGCTGGTCGTGGAATATTCTCTGAAAGTTCAGGTTTGGATACGAGGTGATGAGAGTCGATACGTTCTGCTACGATTCGTTGCGCTCGGATGCAATCCAATCACGATTTGTCAATTTCAGGTATCACGATCAGTCACGGTCTGCTCTCACGTTCAGATACGACCAAATGCGTTCCGATAGGATTGTTGCGATCGAGTCCACGACTTGGTCTCGATCTGGAACGATCATCACGATCGAGTACCCCGAATTAGGACGATCTGATACGTGCAGATACGTTCTTATACGCTCACCACGAGCCGATGCGCTCCGTTACGATAGCATACAGTTGTCGTCTCGATGTTTTTCACGATCATGATAGATGGCGATCACGATTTGAGCTACGACTTGACCCCGACTGGTATATATACAGCCGGACTGACCTTGGACCTAATTGTTTCTTGAACTTTTACAGCATAAACACTGACCCCCAACCTTTGATGATGGTAGGAGTTGCGGATGATGACAATGTGGCAACTTCTCTGACTGGGATGGTTCAGGCTTGCCTTTTCCATTTTGAGCTTCCATTACCCTTGGATGGCATCTTTCATAGGCTTTAAAAATACTAACAAAGGCTTGTATAAACCAGGGATTGCAGGATCGATCCCGGGCTTCTCCAGACTTTTGGATGAGTCTATAAACCGAGGTTCCTTCTCCATATGACCTTAGTTATTGGTGGGGCGTAAAACTGAAATACACTCACTCCCTCACTCATGAGCAGATCGCTGAATGAATCACATTAAATCCTGAGAACTCGTAATAGATCGTGAACGTTCGTATAAAAACGTAGCCTACTCGTATCTAATTACATTTACTCGTATCATCTCGTATCTGATCACGAGTCATTCGTGACAGGTCTTGAGCAATGGGACCCGACAGAGCGTAACAAATCGTGACAGATCTTGTGAGATCGCAACACATCTCAACAGAACGCGGTGCTTGTTTTGTCCAAGATTGGCCCCGATCACCGCGATTTGGAAGTAAGATTAGATGCGATCCGTCGCGCTTTGTTACGATGCAACACGATGTGATACGATGATCCCGATTTGAAATCGATCGTGTTGATCGTGGAAAAATTTTGAACCGTTCAAAAATTTTCTACGATTAACACGATTGCCACGACTGCCCTCAAGATCTGATAAGATCTGATAGGATCACCAAGATTAGTCCACGATTAAGAACACGATTGCAATCGTGGCGCGAATCGTGATAGTGGGAACATAGCATTAGGAAGAGATGTCATTTAATTTTTTTTTTTTTTTTCATTTATTTACTTTAGCTCTTGCAGTCATTTTGATTTCTTCAAATAGTTCCATTACTTTTACCAGAATACTCGAATTACCCCTTACTTGCATGGATTTTATAGTAAAACTACTTGTGAATGGAGCGGCATTAACCTTTGCCACTACCACTGTCTGGGCTAATTCAGCAGACGACAAATGGTTTTTCCCGCAACAAAACAGGTTTATCCAGCCTACATTCAGATGAAATCGATGTTGTCAGTGCTTTGTTTGATTTAACATCACGTGAGCAAGTCCTTGAAATGAACACCCCCTTACACCCCACTTTGTATAGAGAAAACTGGGGTTTACGGGGTAATACCTTATTTTTCTTATTTTTATTCCAAGACATAGGTTGTGGGTACTCGTTAGAACGGCCTCAATGAGGCGGTTCTAACGAGCACTCACAACCTATATTTGCAGTATAAATAAGAAAAACAGTCATGGATTTTCATCCGAAAAGTAGTCATTTGGAGATGTGAAAAAATGCACTATGTCGCACGGGTGTGTTAGCGTTATGATGCGTTGAAAAGCATTATCATGATATAAGTTATCATAATGACATACCTGAGAGAAACTTGGCAATTTCTGAGTTTCCCTTTGTGGTGGTCCGGATCCTCCATGAGGCATCAATAGGAAGAAATTTCTTTGATTTGTCATACCTCAGTCTCACTGGCGTCGGTATTACCAGCTTTGGCGGCGGAAGTTGTCGTTGATCGGACGTCCCAAGTCGGCTATGTCGTACCTGTGGGCTGACTGGGTCATACCTGTCTTCAGGATATCGTTTCCACTGCTTTGCGTAATAGAAAGGCCGGACATAACTAAGAGACATTGTATCGCTAATAATTGCTGGCCAAATACCAGGAACTTCGGTCTTTTGCGATATGTACCAATTTGGCATAAAATCTGAGACAGATACCGACCAATACTTCACCGTAAGGGTTATATATTTCCATTGATCTTTTACAATGACTCCAAAACCATACATTGGTTCAAGCGAGTACAAGTCACCATGGATCATTCTCACGATTACTTTCTGATCGTGTAAAATTTTCTCTCTCGTGTAAGGGAAATCACTGGTAGTCTCACCGGGAAATAAGATGAAAAAACTATGAAAATATAACACCCATTCACAACACGGGATAGGTTCAAGTTCATAGTTTCCAAGAATTATTTGTACTGTATGTGTGTTACCATCGTAGTCTTTTTTGTTTTCCACTACTTCTGCATAGAGTCGCATATCATAGGCAATCTTGTCAATGGCTGCTTGAGACAGGAGATGTGTTGGCTGTATTAGACCTAAAAGAACCTGTAATGGATTGTTACAAAGAAATTTCAAAATATAAACCTTCCACCCCTGAGTTTATGATTTGAGATTTTCTATGATCGTGATCGAACCGGAAAACTCCAGGTTTACACGTGAATCCGGTCTTCATTACAAAAACACGCCTATTCAAATACATTGTAAATTTTACTGCCGAAAAAAAAAGAGAGAAAATTTTCAGATAAAAAAAATAATATTTTTGTTTTTATTTCTGCTAGAAATATAAATTGTTAGTACATGTTAATACCGCCTCATCGAGGCGGTTCTAACGAGTACCAACAATCTGTATTTCAAAGTTTCTAAGAAAATTATTCGTACTGTATGTGTGTGTTCATCGTAGTATTTTTTGTTTACACTACTTCCGCATAGAGTCGCATATCATAGGCAATCTTGTCAATGGCTTCTTGAGACAGGAGATGGATGTGTGGGCTGCAAGAGCTATCTGACCCTGCAATGCATTGTTAAAAAGAAACTTAAAATCCAGTGTTAACCTTTCCATCCCTGAGTTTATGATTTGAGCTTTTCCAGGATCGAACCAGAAAACTCCAAGTTTTACATGTAAATCCGTCGTCATAACGAAAACAAAAGTTGTAAATAACCAAAGTTTCCAGGAAAAAAAATTGATATATTTTTGGCGAGGTCTGCTGACAGCCGGCTGGCACCAGACTTTTAGGTCTAGTGACAGCCGGCTGTCACCAGACCTAAAAGTCTGCTGACAGCCAGCAATGATATTTCTTCAATACTAAGTACATTTTCATATTCTTATCTTCACCATATGTCTGGATCCAATTATAGAACTAGAAATGTATAAAGTTCGATTAAAATTCATCAATTGGGCAGGAGCTAGGGTGCAGAAAACCAATTTTTGGCTGAAAATCAAGTTTTCTGGAGCCTATGACTTTAAAAATTAGGACAAGGTCACCAAAGTCTAATTAAATTTTTTGTTGCTGGTATATTGAAAAGTTGGACCTAAATCCATTGATTTGTTCATGAGATAGGGTGCAGACAAGCCATTTTTTGTCCAAAGTTGACACTTTTTAGGGGCCTGTGCCTTTTAAAACCAAAACATGACTGATTTCCCCCTCCTAGTGAACCATGTAAGATTGGTCACAAATCCACAATCCATCCACAGCTTCAGGAGATATAGTGCCTAAATAGTGCCTAAACCAGGATATGCCGAGCCGCTGTCGCTGAGTCTGATGCAAACAGGATCTGCACCTAAAACAACATATCCTTCTCCCCCTGTTATTTTTTTTAGCTCACCAGCTTATGGGATGGGCAGTTGTCTGTCATCGTCTGATGTCAACACTTTTAAATGACAACTCCTCTGAAGCCACTGGGCCGATTCAGCCCAAACTTAATCTGTAGCATCCTTGGGCTGGGGGATCGAAAGTTTGTGGGGTTTTTTTTTTTATGAAAATGGGCTCATTAGTTTGGTTGCTGTGGCAACTTGGAGTTTCCATGGGGAAAATAGAAAAAAAAATGGCATTTACTGCCAAGCCTTTGACAAAAAATTTATAGAAATGTTCCTTGAGTAAAATTCTTTCAGCCATATACTTTTATGCCAGCCTAGGAGTCCCCCAGGGTGTGACGAGACCATGTCCCATCCCCTCCATTACATAAAAGGCCATGTATCTTGGAAACAATTCAGATCCCCACCCCCAAACCATATATAGTTTTGTTCTTTGTGATAAGACACACTCAGTGACACCTA
This sequence comes from Lucinisca nassula, assembly GCA_963580285.1. Taxonomy (NCBI): domain Eukaryota; kingdom Metazoa; phylum Mollusca; class Bivalvia; order Lucinida; family Lucinidae; genus Lucinisca; species Lucinisca nassula. The sequence goes on along the minus strand of OY757011.1, from coordinate 145,365,361 downwards.
CCTGGGGATCCCCTGGGTGTGCTGGGGCCATGCCCCACCCCCTCCACATAGTTAATCCAATATCTCTGAAACCGTTCAAATCCGCACCCCTAAACCATATATATTCTTGTTTCTTATAAGACATTCAGTGATACCAACCTAGGCGTCTCCCAGGGTGTGCCTGAGTGCCATGTCCCGACCCTCCACTTCAAAAAAGGCAAAATATCTGAGAAACTGTTCAGGTTACCCCATCCCTAAACCACATTAATTTTTTTCCTTATGACAAGACACATTCAGTGATACCAACATGTGGGCCCAGGGGTGTTCCGGGTCCGCCCCCCCCACCACCCTCCACTTCATAAAAAGCCATATATTTCAGAAACCATTAAGATCCCCACCTCTAAACCATATATTTTCTTATTCTTTATGGTAAGACTCATTCAGTCACACCAACCTGAGGGTCTCTTTGTGCTGTAGCAATGTGCTGGGGGCATGCCCCACACCTCCACTTCATAAAATGCCATATATCATAGAAGCCATTCAGATCCCAGACCCATAATCATATGCATTCTTATTCCTTATTATCGATTGCAAAAAGATCTAGCAAAACAGCCGTACAAGTGTCAATCTATTGGGCTCGCGTAATCACAGATTGTTTATAACTGCGTCATACTGTTCAAGCATAATAACCAATCAGAAGTAGTTTTGTGCAAGAGCGTTACCGATGATTGTCTATAGTCCGTTTCGTTTCACGCAAGTTTTTCATTGACGTTCTCCACAGCATCAGCCCTTATTTTGACGAACCTCCAGCTTGTTGATTGATTAATTTGAGGTTTAACGTCCCCGTCAACACTATTTATGTCATTTTGGGGACGTTGCTTCTAATTATGTGAGACTTTTACCCGACACTAAGATGAAAGGACAACTCAAGCCCTGTTGCCCAATGAAACCAAAGGCTTACATGCATTGGGTGGTCTGGCCTGGGCAGGCTCAGCCTTCTAAGCGGTTTACCAGTACTCATGTGTGGTCAGTTTTACCTCTGCGTGACAACATCACACAGCCCATTTTTTTCTCCAAGCCCCGATGGGCGGTGCGGACTGTCGCTTGTTGTCACCATGTATTATGGACAACGGGGGAATTAGCCGTTGAATTTCTCCGCGGGCAGAAAACTCAGTTTGCTTATTGGAGTATACGGTATTTCATACGCAAATGTTGTTTGATTTGAGGTTAATCGTCGCCGTCAACACTATGTAGGTCATTCTGAGACGTTGCTTTCAATTTTGTGTGACTTTTACCTCGACATTGAGATGGAATGATATCTCAAGACCTGCCACCCAATGAAACTAAGAGAGTGTACATGCATGGACGGTCCAACACGCATCACTTTGCCTTGACAGGCTTAGATCATCTAAGCTGTTCCAGTACTCGTTTGCGGTCGGTTTTAGCTCTGCGTGGAAGCATCATGCAGCCCATCTATTTCATTAAGCCCGGTGCCACCCCAACACCGCAAATATTGTGGGTGGGTCCAGCAATACAGATACGGTTTTTGATTTTTTTTTTCACGAGGTCGTGCATTCATATGACAATAATGGAAATATGTGTTTAAATCTAGAGGACCTGGTTAGAATATACAACTGTGCTTTACACCCTTTTTTGATTGTTTAGAGGTTTAACGTCCCCTTCAACACTGTGTAGGTCATTTTTGAGACGTAGTTTCCAATATTGTTGGACTGTTCCGAGTCGGACAGATTATGGTTGTAATGTTGGAGGAAGCAGGAACTGAATAAGTGTTCACGCCTGTTTTCGCGCCCACATTAAACCCTGTGGAATTGTGTTTTCAGTACATCAGAAAACTTCTTCACACAAGCGAACTTCGAGCTGCGGTTTAGACAACCTTCAGTATCCTATTATGACTGCGGTAAACAGAGGTACATCTTCAGATTGTGCTGGATAGCAGATATAAACAATGACAATATCGGGGCCTGGAGAAATAGGTTGGGCTACACGATGCTTCCGCGCAGAGCTGTAACCGACCGAACTTGAGTACTGGTAAACAGTTAAGGTCTTAGCCTGCCCAGGAAAAGTGATGCGAGTCGGACCTCTCCTTAAACCCTAACGGTTTTTATGGGCGGTAGGGCTTGATTTGTCATTTCATCTCAATGTCGGGTAAAAGTCCCACAACATCGGAAGCAACGTCTCCAAAATGACCTTTACAGTGTTGTCGGGGCCGTTAAACCTCAAATTAAACAAATACTATGCCCAAGTGATTAACCGGGCCTTCCTGGCTTGATGAGTAAAGGCGCTGACTCTTAATCTTTGGGTCCCTAACCGCTGTGATTCGAGCCCCACTCGGATCACATGTGAAACGCCAAGTTCTGCAACGGAAGGTCAGGTGTCTTTTCTCCGAGTACTCCAGTTTTCGCCCGACTCTGATTAAGGATCGCCCCGATATGTGAAATGATTTTAAAGGTCCGTAAAAGCAGAACAAAAATATCCAAGAGGTAATGGTTTAAAATGTGGCATGCATTTTAGCGGGATTTGGTCCATATAGATATTTTAGCTCACACGTTCTCATTTAGGCTTCCAATCTATTTTGTTTTCAAAATTTTTTGTGTCTAGCAACACATACGAATGCACATCTGTCGCACTGAATTCGGTAAAGTTACACTCATGATCGAGTAGCCAACACTTAACGTCCGGCTTCGGTAGCTCAGTCGGATGCGCATCTGACTGGCGATGAGGGCGACGCGGGTTCGATACCTGTCGGTGTCGTTGATATTGATCATGGAATCTTTTCTACTGTCATTCTCTCCATTCCGATGATTCAAGAAGAGCAGTTGCCAGTTTTTGGCGCACTGGTTAACCGCTTACGTATAATCCTTTGAGAGATTTTTGCTCTTGTATCTGGTTTTAAGTACATGTATTAAAGACCTACCTTGGCGAGGTACCCTCCGTTACTTTGATATTAATTCTCAATGAGTCAGTGCTCCCACAAGACTCACAACTTTGTGATAGTTACGATCTGTAAGTTCTATGTACTCGTTTTCCAAATCCAGGAAAGAAACTCTGAGAGCCTGAAACTTACACCTCTTGCAAAAAGTTGCAAGCAAAATTCAGTATACGTCATGCTGTATAAATTCCCCATTGACGATTCAGTTAAGGAGCAACGTGTGTCCTCACTGAACTGCATGTGGACCTTAAATGTCAACGAGATCTTCTGGGATCATTTTAGATGCCATCACTGATAGCAGATGCCTAACGAGTTGTGATTTAAAGAAATATTCCGCGCTTGTGCCCGTGTAGAGGCCTAAAGACACTTTTACATGGGCTCATGGGTACGACGGATAGATCGAAACACCCGCTATATGTAAACTAAGCCTGTGATTTGTTAACAAAATGTCAAAACCAATTTAAGCAACTGACCAGGATTCTGATTAGAGGGTAGTTCCCGCCATATGTAAATTAGAACTAAACGTAATAACTGATAAAATTTCAAGTGTTCCAGCATGTTTTGTTGAAGGACCTATTAACGCATAACCATGATTGATATGTTGTTGCAAGATGAAACATAGGTCATAAAGATTATCATGTTACGATCTCGAAATGGTCAATGAAACTGTGTAACTACTTTGCAGTTTAACAAAGGCAGAAAATTGCCTCACATTTGCTCTTAACAATAACAGAATGTGGGAATTCAAGAGAGCCGCCTAGTCTTCGTCTTCCATGAAATGGTCAGAATGTGAGTGTGAACTAGTTCGCCATACTTCTAGTTAAGGTACCTGAAGCTTTCAGCTTGCTTTGACCAAACAATGGAGTTAGCACTACGCTCGTACTTATGGTCTTGTCCCGCCCCCGCCCATAGGGGCTTGAAGAAATATATGGGCTGCACGATGCTTCCACGCAGAGCTGAATCCGGCCCGCACACTAGTACTGGTAAACCGCTTAGAGGATCTAAGCCTGTCCAGGAACCGCGGTGCGAGGCGGACCGTCCATGTTAATAAACCCTATTGGTTTCATTGGACGACAGGGCTTGAGATGTCATTTCATCTCGATGTCGGGTAAAAGTCCCACAAAATTGGAAGCAACGTCTCCAAAATGACCTTTACAGTGTTGACGGGGACGTTAAACCTCAAATCAAACAAACAAACTTATGGTTTTGTCAGTGACGGAGAATCTGATTTTCCTCTACGCTCAATGCCATGACTATGCTATCCATCATACATGCTGTCTTCTTAATAGCAAGACAGAAACCTCCGTGGTACAGTGGTTATGCTACTCGCCTTGTAAACCAGGGGTCGCATGATCGATCCCGAGTCATTAGAACACTTGCTAAGATTTTCAACTTCGGTTTGTATGGCTCTTTCAGCCGGATGCGTGGCAACAGTGTATGCCAAAATTAATCTCAAAACTTTTCTAAATGGTATTTCATCAACATGCTGATGAAAAATCAAAGCATTGAATACCGGTGGGTCAATTGTCTCTGAGTGTAGGCTGGGAAAATAGTCCTGGACATAAAAGGTTTTGTTTAACCCTTAAATTCAAGTTTTTAAGCAAAACGTGTAGACCCTGATCAGACGCTGCGTTTTGCGTCGTCTGATCCTTAATTCCTTTACTGTAAGCAAAGAGTCCAGACCCTGATAAGACGTCATGTTCTGTGGCGTCTGAGTTGGGTCTACGACATTTGTCAAGCCCGACTCATGGTTCCTGTCCAGATTCAATAGATAACCTACTGCGATAAAATTAACGCTACTATTTTCTATAAATAAGTAATATGGGTTTCATGCAAATCAGTGACAGTCACATGGACTTCAGCACTGAAGCGTTTTTATGCTTAGTAACTTTGGGTCGATTGACAAACAATCGATTGACAAACAATCGACCCATAAAGTTGTTGGTGCTTGAAAGGTCCATGTCTGATTATAGCCTGCGCACAATGCCGATCTTGTCAGAGCTTTTGATGCTCGTGTATATCAACAAAGAGCTTTTGTGGTTTCTGTCCGTGGCTTTAAAGCTGGCGATAGCTGATAAAACATAAATTGACACATTCATCGCCATAATCATTTTCAGATTTAAACTTCATAAACTAAGGCCCCGCCCGTCGGGGCTTGGAGAAATAGATTGAGCGGCATAATCTGAAACCAACCGTAAACCGCTGAGCATTCCTATTTATCGCTCTCGTCGCGATTATGAAACAGACTTTAATGACTGTTGTAAATTTCCGTCCAAAAATACCCTCATTCACACACGGCTCACGTCACAATTTGACATGTCAAGTTGCGCTAGGATCGATCGATTTGCTAAATCTTTCTGCAATGCATAGTATATTTAGACATATTAAATCACACCAACTTGTGGGGTCCTCTCCCCTCCATTTCACAAAAGGGCCTCATATCTCAAAAACTGTTCAAATCCCCACCCTTAAACCATATATATTCTTGGTCCTTATGATAAGACACATTCAGAGACAACACAATCTAGAGCTTTTCTGGGGTCCAGCGGGGCCATGCCCCAATCCCTCCGGTGCCGAAAAGGCCTTGTATCTCAAGAATCGTACAGATACCCACCCTTAATCCATATATATTCTTGTTCCTTTTGATATGGCGCATTCAGTGATACCAACCATAGCTTCATTGGGTCCATGCCCCATCCCCGCAACTTCATAAAATAACAAATATTTCAGATACAGTGTCGACATGGGTGCTCCGGGGTATGGAGGTATGTTTGGTAGACTTTAAAATCGGTATATTACAATCAAATGTTAAAATATATTTCTGTCAGTGGACAGTGCCCACCTGAGATCTGGTGACTAAAGTGGCCTATGGACCTCTTGCTTTTGTTTTGGTTTTATGGCCCTTTCAAGATTTTCACTTATTTTGAGTTGGTTGTTAATCAGAGGTGGGCAAAAACCAGAGTTCCCGGATAAAAGCCACATGACGGTCCCTTGCAGAGCCTCCCAATGATTAACAGTTGGTGCTTTTACCCACTAGGCCATGAAGTCTATTTGATAGGGGACATAATTCTGATCATACTTGATAGTCATAACAAAGCATTGATTCTATCTACTAATAATACTGACATTATATTCTGAGATGTCTTAGAAGCTAGACTAATTATACCCCCAGCATATGAAGTATGCTATGGAGGTATATAGTTTTAGCCTGTCATTCGACCATTTGTCTGTCCATCCGTCCATGTGTCAGTCCGTCCGGCCGTCCGGTAACATTTTGGTTAGTTTTTGTTTTGTTCGAGTTGCGGTTTTACATCCCCATCAACACTATTAAGGTAATTTTGGAAACACTGCTTCCAATATTGTGGGACTTTTACCTGACATTCAGAGATGAAATAACATCTCAAGCCCTACCACCCATAAAAACTGTTAGGGTTTAAGGAGCGGTTTGATTCGCATCACTTTTCCTGGGCAGACTGTCTTGAAGCACGAAAACGTCTGGATTTCAATTTAGTTAAAACCTCATTCGATTTTTTTATAGACCAAAACAGATTTCTTCCTGATCTTTCAAAGACTTTATCACAATATTTAATCACATGCGTTTTAATAGCAGTAAGACAGGAAGTTAATAATTAAGAAAGTCCAGTGGTAGTGCAAGATCTAGAATTTGCAATAAACCGTGCTTTGTAAGGTCTTTTATGAAGTTTTGGTAATCAGTATAGCGTTGGAAGCTTGTCTTGGCCTTCTGGCCCAGAAAACATGCACACTCCGTATGTTTCACTTCTGTGGTGTATTCCTTGCTTCCAAAGGATAACCCTTTTATAGAACATATTAGACCTAAGCTGTTTACCAGTATTCAAGTTCGGTTGGTTTCAGCTCTGCGCGGAAGCACCGTGCAGGCCAATCTATTTGTCCAGGCCCGATGGGGAGGGGAGGGGGGAGTGCTTGGTTAAAGTTTGGCGTCAAAGTTTCTAAGAGATTTTATCTTCTGATCCCTTTGATAGATATAGTTGATACTTACATTGAAGTTACATACTGGTCTCAAAATTTCATTGATGCAATGTCCCACCCCCACAGTGACCTTGAGGTCAAGGTCACAGACTCAGAAATTTTACATTTGGTTAAAGTTTTAAGACAAAGTTTATAGATGCGTGTATGTTCTAAACTCTAAGACAAACTCAGTTGATACTTGCATCAATGTTGCGTACCAGTCCAAAGATTTTGTGATGTGTGTCCCTTCCCCCACCCACGGTGACCTTGACCTCAAGGTCACAGACTTAGAAATTTTACATTTGGTTAAAGTTTTATGACAAAGTTTATACATGTAGATGCCTGAATGTTCTAAACTCTAAGACAAATTCAATTGATACTTGCGTCGATGTTGCATACCAGTCCAAAGATTTCATTGATCATTGATGTATACCCCACCCTGCTGCTTCAGTAACATGGATGCCCCAACCCTTCAGTAACTTTGATGCCCTCACTCCATTGGTCCATTTAGAAATTTTATGTTTGGTTTAGCATTTACAAGCACATTTGTAGATTCTTATAGCTTCTTGACTTCTTCATTCATATTACATAAAGCTCGAAAGATATATCAAAGGGTGGTGCTGACCGGGGGTATGCGTGACTCTTTCTCTAGTTTTTAAGCACTCATATTTTCCAAACCATTTGATGGATTGGGTCCATATTTGGAATGTGTTTGTTTGAATTGAGGTTTAACAAATTAACATCCATGTCAACATTTATTTAGGTAATTTTGGAGACGTTGCTTCCAATTTTGGGGACTTTTACCTGACATTGAGATGAAATGACATCTCAAGCCCTGACGCCCAATGAAACGAAAAGGGCTTATATGCATTGGACAGTCTGACTCATTCCATTTACCTTGGCAGGCTTAGTCCTTCGAAGCGGTTTACCAGTACTCATGTGTTGTCAGTTTCAGCTCTGCGTGGAAGCACCATGCAGCCCAATTTATTTCTCCAAGCCCCGATGGGCGGGTGCAGGTCCATATTTGGAATGATCATATTTATTTTTATAAATTAAAATCAAAAATGAGTTCCTTTAAGAGCAATGAAAACATTCATAAGAAAGAAGATGGGTCATACTACGTAGTTTCGGCTAATAAAACCTCTTCAGTGACCCTGTAATGATCCGGCAAAGAAAGCCAGAGGAAAAATACTGCAATTTAGCGAATTTCGAATAGGCAGTCGATACAAAGACTGATATAAATCAAAATGGGGTCCAAATAATTAAAACCTGTCTAGAATATGAGTCTAAACCAATAATTTATTTCTGATTTCTCAGAATATTCACGCTGATCTCAAAGGACCGAAAGTAAAATATAAACTGCACTATGGTTGATGTACGGGGAGACGTTTTACGGCCGCCACACGGCACAACATCAGCTGCAGTGAGGGCAAATTAAAATCAAAAATGAGTTCCTTTAAGAGCAATGAAAACATTCATAAGAAAGAAGATGGGTCATACTACGTAGTTTCGGCTAATAAAAGTTTAATAAAGTTTAATCAGCAATACACCCCACACACACACAAACACCTATGCCAATAACCTCAAAGACACTATTCCAGGCGAGATATGCTGTCTGATGACAACTGTTGTTACATGACTTTTTTGGGGTGAGGTAAGGCCCTAGACGGGGGCATCTGTGTCATATTGACACATTTCTAGTTCTGTCAGTGCTGTTCAAACCCAGATGAAGTGTGTGCCCACCACTCTTCTCAAGCTTGTAAATGTAAGTTCTGCTGATGGTATGCATAGAAATAACCTTATGATTTATGATTTAGAACTAAGCTGCAATAATACCAGCATTGTTACACAAAGTTTGAACAAAAATACAAGTCCCCATTAGAAATTATTGCATCCTTCACTGTTCAACAAAGTTCTGTAAGCGGTATGGTAGCCATGAAACAGGATAAGTTTATTAGTTAAAAAAGAATATGCTTACTATTGAGTAAATATTACAGCCGGCTGTCAGCAGACTTTTAGGTCTGGTGACAGCCGACTGTCACTTGACATAAAAGTCTGCTGACAGCCGGCTGTCAGCAGACACTTCCTATATTTTTTCTTATTTCTGTTCAAAATATAAATTGTTGGTACATGTTAGAATCGCCCCATCGAGGCGGTTTTTAGCGAGTACCAACAATCTATAGTTTATAGTTTCCAAGAATTAAATTTTGTAGTTGTGTGTATGTATTCTTTCTTTCCACTACGTCCACATAGAGTCTCTTATCATTCACCTTATTTGCATTATCTGCTGGTTCCTAGTCTGAAGGTTATCAGTGTTGGAAAAACAGGTACCCAGACCCCCCTGACCTTGAAAGGTCAGGGGGGTCTGGTTACCTGTTTTTCCAATATTGACAATGCTGAAGCTTGGAGCCAGCAAATAATGCGAATATGGTGAATAGGCGATCTTGTCAATGGCTGTTAGAGACAGGAGATGGATATAAGAACTGAAAGAAGCTGCAATGCATTGTGACAAAGAAATTTAAAACCCAGTGTTAACCTTTCCACCCTTGAGTTTATGTTTTGAGCTTTTCCAGGATCGAACCTGAAAACTCCAGGTTAACATGTAAATTCGGTCGTCATTATGAAAACCCGCCTATTCAAATACATTGCAAATATTACCGGCGAAAAGAAAAGAACATTTTGAAGTTCCCCGTCAACACTGTAATTCGATGAGGCGATTCTAATGAGTACACACAGCATACATTTTTCATTATAGAACACAGAAAAAATGTCCTAAAGTATGTCGTTATGCCTCCTGGCAGTAGCCCTCCGTGGCTCGAACTACTCCTGTCTCGAACAGATTTTCATGGTCCCAAAGGTGTTCGAGCCATCGAAGTTCGACTGTAAATGGTATATTTATAGCAAACCTAACACAGCATTGCCCAAGAGTTTGGGATGTTAGATTCTGTTTACCTAAAGTGCGGCATGCACCATTGTACGAGGACACGCCCTGTGGGATACAATGGATTATTTCATAACTGTAAACTATTTTTCAGATGGCAGTGGCGATCTTTTCGATATTTCTTCTCAAAATATATAGTGTGGGTACTCGTTTAAACTTGAATTAGAGTTTGATCTTATATTATGCGCAGTTATCCGAGATACATTTGTTTATGTCGCGACTCAAATGACTTGTTTTATTTTAAAGAACTAAACAAAGTATCAACACAATAAAATTCACGTAAGCGAGTCTTTTACTGTCTTGTCACCTGTCACTCTTCCTTGACATGACGTCCGCATCACAAGACGTGACCAGAATATTTCAAAATTGTTTGAATTCACACGGAAGTGCGTTAGGACAGGCAATATATTTTTCTTTGTTGTAATTTGTATGTTCGTCGGAAAAGACCCTGTCAATTAGAAAGATCCGATCGGACCGGTAGCTTTTCGACCGACCGTCCCAAAACAAATGTTTAACTTTTAAGATGCCATGAAAAACTGGGCAGGTACTTCATACTCCGTGTCCTGAAATCTCACTTGGGCAACTGTGCTTGTAAATTAGTGCTTTGAAAATTGATGCTTGCAAATGTTTCTATCTAACTTTATAGGTCTAAGATTTCAGGACACGGAGTATGAAGTACATAGTACAAGGGCTTTCATATAAGCACCCTAATAGGCATGAGATTCAGGACACGTTACACAGAATGAAATTCAGGCTTACAGAGGTTCCGGGGTGTCCTGGAGTCTCTGATTTCACTGTTAAATGAATTCTACTCATTTTACTTACGTTACTGATCTTCACATCACAACTACAAGTAAAATAAGCAAGTTTACAGTATTCTACTTAGGTTACTCAGTTTACTTACCTGGAACTACAGCAGTATAAGTAAACTAAGTAAACTAAGTAGATGTCAAAAATCTATGCCCCTCGATCAAAAAACATGCTACATAAAATTAAGTGCAATAAGCTAATTAATTGATAAAAAAGACCGATTTTACATAGTTTTAAGAGATCTAGTTTTAAGAGTAATTATCTACAATTTGCTGACCAGAACACTGAAGCATGATACTATAATACGGAAATGAGCTAAGTAGGATGAGTAACATAAGTAGGCGTATAGCTAGCCAAGGATGGTATATGCATCAACCTCACTCTTAAGATAAGCTAAGTAACGTAAGTAATGTAAGTTGACTAATCAAACCACCGAAAGTCAATCTTGATATAACAGGATAAGTACAAGAATAAGCGTAAGTAACCTAAGTAACCTAAGTAAACTAAGTAACCTTGCATGTCTCTTATGACAAAAGCTACTACCATACCAACAATGCTAAGAGTAAGCTAAGTAAGATAAGTAACCTAAGTTGAGGTTATATATTTCATCTATGACTATGAGCAGTGTAAGTTGGATAAGTAAGTTAAGTAACGTAAGTAACGTAAGTAGTGTAAGTAACTGATATACCAGTAACAGCAGCGACACAAGAGTAAGTTAAGTGAGCTATGTAATGTAAGTAAGTATTGTGGTTTCGTTCTCAGCGCATGAGTAAGCTGAGTAGGGTAAGTGAACTAAGTAACCTGAGTAGAATTCTAAGTAACATAAGTAAATGTCCTGCCATTTACAACTGCCGTACCAGAGTAAGTTAAGTAAGCTGAGTAAACTAAGTAGGCGTCCTGATCACTTGAAAAAGGATGCACAGGGTAAGTAGGATAAGTAAAGTAAGTAACCTAAGTAGACTTATAAGTAATATAAGTAATGTAAGTAACCTCTCCACAAGCTACACCTACCATACCAGAGTAAGTTAAGTAAGCTAAGTTAACTAAGTAGGCATGATGGTCACTCCGAACGGGGTTGAGGAGGGTAAGTAGGATAAGTAAACTAAGTTACCCAAGTTGAATTCAAAGTAACATAAGTTAGATAAGTAACTACTCCACCAGCTACGCTACCCATACCAGAGTAGGTTAAGTAAGCTAAGTAAACTAAGTAAGCGGCGAAGTCTGTCCCAACGATGATAAGCAGGGTAAGTAGGATAAGTAAACTAAGTAACCTAAGTAGAATTATAAGTAAGGTAAGTAACTACTCCATTAGCCATCTACCCAGACCAGAGTAGGTTAAGTAAGCTAAGTAAACTAAGTAAGCGGCGAAGTCTGTACTGAGGATGATGAGTAGGGTAAATAGGATAAGTAAACTAAGTAACCTGAGTAGAATTCTAAGTAACATAAGTAAGGTAAGTTACTGCCCTACCAGCAACGCTACCAATACCAAAGTAAGTTGAGTAAACTAAGTAAACTAAATGGCGACCTTGTCATTCCGAACAATGATGAGCCGGGTAAGAAGGATAAGTAAACTAAGTAACCTAAGTAGAATTCTAAGTAACGTAAGTAAGGTAAGTAACTGTCCTACTACCTATTCCACCCTTACCACAGTAAATTAAGTAAGCTAAGTAAACTAAGTAAGCGGCAAAGTCTGTCCCGACGAGGATCAGTAGGGTAAGTAGGATAAGTAAACTAAGTAACCTAAGTAGAATTCTAAGTAAGGTAAGTAACTACTCCATTAGCCACTCCACCCACACCAGAGTAAGTAAAGTAAGTTAAGTAAACTAAGTAAGCGGCGAAGTCTGTACTTAAGATGATGAGCCGGGTAAGTAGTATAAGTAAACTAAGTAACCTAAGTAGAATTCTAAGTAACGTAAGTAAGGTAAGTAACTGTCTTACTATCTTTTCCATCCTCACCACAGTAAGCTAAGTAGGCTAAGTAAACTAAGTAAGCGTCAAAGTCTGTCCCAACGAGGATCAGTAGGGTAAGTAGGATAAGTAAACTAAGTAAACTAAGTAGAGTTATAAGTAACATAAGTAACTACTCCACTAGCCACTCTGCCCATACCAGAGAAAGTTAAGTAAGCTAAGTAAACTAAGTAAGCAGCGAAGCCTGTACCGAAGAGGATGAGTAGGGTAAGTAGGATAAGTAAACTAAATAACCTGAGTAGAATTCTAGACATGCAAGGTTACTTAGTTTATTTAGGTTACTTAGGTTACTTACGCTTATTCTTGTACTTATCCTGTTATATCAAGGTTGACTTTCGGTGGTTTGATTAGTCAACTTACATTACTTACGTTACTTAGCTTATTTTAAGAGTGAGGTTGATGCATGTACCATCCTTGGCTAGCTATACGCCTACTTATGTTACTCATCCTACTTAGCTCATTTCCGTAGTATAGCATCATTGTTATGGTCAGCAAATTTTAGATAGTTCTCTTAAAACTATGTAAAACCGTTCTTTTTATATCAGTTAATTAGCTTATTGCACTTTCTTTTTATGTAGTATGTTTTTGTTGATCGAGGGGCATAAATGTTTTGACATCTACTTAGTTTACTTAGTTTACTTATACTGCTGTAGTTCCAGGTAAGTAAACTGAGTAACCTAAGTAGAATACTGTAAACTTGCTTATTTTACTTGTAGTGGTGATGTGAAGATCAGTAATGTAAGTAAAATGAGTAGAATTCAATTAACAGTGACATAAGAGACTCCAGGACACCAGGTCAGCCTCAGCTCAGCTTACTTACTTTACTTATCTGACAATGATGACTGATAAGTAATCTAAGTAAAGTAAGTAAATACCGCAAGACTGCTTATTTCGCTCATTTCTGGACAAAAATTGGATAAGTTGTGTAAGTAAACGATACAGAAGGCATGAATAGCGCATTTTGATGAATTTCAGGACTCGGAGTATGAAGTATAAGCCAAAAACTGCATCTGAAAATGTCGTCTGGTTAGGTCGTCTGCTGCGTCTTCTTGCAATCTTTTTAAAACGTATTTTTGCAAACAGGCAAACACTGCGGACGGCATTCTGATCTGGGTCAACACTGTTTGAAAAAAAAATAATAACGACTTTTAATAATAATAATAATTGACCTTATTTAAAAAGGGTAGCACGTTAAATAAACTAGTACTAATCTTCCATCTTCCATGGTCCTCTTTTTCTTGGGTAGGAACCAGTACTAAGCAATGTGGATAAAGCCTCTTGCGCAAGGAAATTACACTTGACGCTTATGGTGCTCGAACCGGCTACCTCTCGATCTCAAATCCGATGCTTCAGCACTGCACCACAGCGCTCAGCTAAAGTAGGCAGCAGACGACAAAGCAGACATCAATTGATGTAACTGGTGTGTTAATTGGAATCGTGACGAATTTTGTTTGAATTGGGGGTTACGTTCGCCGCCAACACTATATTTCAATATTGTGGGACTTTTACTCATGATGAGATATAATGACATTTCATTTGACGCATATGTGCGTTTATGGGTGCGAGTGGTATTGTTACTAATGCTTCTTTCTGTGGCGTGAGATGAGAATGTTTTTTATTGCGATAACACACCCTGTGCTATTAAAAATGCCGTATTTCACATCTCTAGAATACCAGCGTTAAGAATATTTTATATATTTATCAAAAACATAGTTTGGACCGCCTCAGTGAGTACTCACAACCTGTGTCTTGAACAAAAATAAAGCACACCAGATAAGGAAATCCATAGTTTTAGCCTGGGACAGAAAGTAGGGCCTTTCAAAACTCACAACGGAATCAATGATCCCAAAGGACAAGAAAGTACAAACTATACTACATTCGTATGATGAAGGACAGTGAGATTTTTTACAGCTGCCACACATCCCCTTAACACCAGCTGTATTGACGTTAAACATTTTTCCTTGGAAGTAAAGAATACACCGCAGAACTAAAAAGTGTATAGAGAACCATTCATTCTGCGCCAGGCAAGCTAGTTTCGGCCAGTTAGGCTTTCCCGGAAAAAGTGGTGCGTATTGACCGTCCCTTATACCCAAGCGGTTTCTTTGAATGGTATGGCCTGAGATTTCATTTCAACTCAAAGTTGGGTAAAAGTCACACAAAGTCAGAAGCAACGCCTCCAAAATGACCTAAATAGTGTTGACGGGGACGTACAACCTCACCTCAAATAAACCAATATATTTTTTAAAGGAAGCAAAGAATACATCACAGAACTGCAAATTATGGAGTGCATTATGCCAGACTAGCTAGTTTCGCTAGAATCAGGTTACAGGGTTAAAAGGTTTAAGCGGAGAACTTATAGCTTATGTTTCATCACCATAGTTTTGTGATAGATTTTAAACAATCTGAGGCCCGATATGAGTGAAATAATCTTGCAAGGGCCGTAAAACCAAAACAAAAAAATAAATATTTAACAAACAGAATCAGGTTGGAATTGTCTCTACGAGCAGGTTGGAATGAACTTTCAGGTTGGAATTTTCTCTTTGAGCACGTCATTAAAAATTAGAAGTGAAGGCCATGATCAGGAATCGATACAATTAGCCCTCATCTCCCATCAGAGACACCAAAGGGAAAGAAACACAAACATGAAACAATAGACCCTAATGGAAACATCAATAGCGGAAAGCCAAAAGGACAGTTAATTTCCCACTTAATGGCCAATTGGCTATCCAAAACAAAATAATATAACAATTACAAACAAGAGGGCCATGATGGCCCTGGATCGCTCACCTGATCCATAGGATATCAAGTGGTCCCCGGGGGAGAGCCATTATTGGCCCAGGCTATAATATGAAATCGGGCCAAAGGGCTAGGAGGAGATGTTGCTTAAAGGTATTTCTATTTTTAGCTCTGGTGGCCATTTTGTTCAGCGGAGCAGAACCATTTTATCAATTTCGGTAGAGGGTCATCCAAGAAACATTTCAGTGAACTTATTTTGAAATCGGGCCAAAGGGCTAGGAGGAGATGTCGTTTAAAGGTTTTTCTATTTTAGCTCTGGTGGCCATTTTGTTCAGCGGAGCGGAACCATTTTAGCAATTTCTGTAAAGGGTCATCCAAGGAACATTTCAGTGAAATAATTTTGAAATCAGGCCAAAGGGCTAGGAGATGTCGTTTAAAGGTTTTTCTATTTTTAGCTCTGGCGGCCATTTTTTTCAGCGGAGTTGAACCATTTTAGCAATTTTGGTAGAGGGTCATCCAAGGAACATTTCTGTGAAATTATTTTGAAATCAGACCAAAGGGCTAGGAGGAGAAGTCGTTTAGAGGTTTTTCTATTTTTAGCTCTTGCGGCCATTTTGTTCAGGGGAGCGGAACCATTTTAGCAATTTCGGTAGAGGGTCATCCAAGAAACATTTCAGTCAAATTATGTTGAAATCGGGCCAAAGGGCTAGGAGGAGATGTCGTTTAAAGGTTTTTCTATTTTTAGCTCTGGCGGCCATTTTGTTCAGCGGAGCGGAACCATTTTAGCAATTTCGGTAGAGGGTCATCCAAGGAACATTTCTGTGAAATTATTTTTAAATCGGGCCAAAGGGCTAGGAGGAGATGTCGTTTGAATGTTTTTCTATTTTTAGCTCTGGTGGCCATTTTGTTCAGCGGAGCGGAACCATTTAAGCAATTTTGGTAGAGGGTCATCCAAGGAACATTTCTGTGAAATTATTTTGAAATCGGGCCAAAGGGCTAGGAGGAGATGTCGTTTAAAGGTTTTTCTATTTTAGCTCTGGTGGCCATTTTGTTCAGCGGAGCGGAACCATTTAAGCAATTTTGGTAGAGGGTCATCCAAGAAACATTTCTGTGAAATTATTTTGAAATCGGGCCAAAGGGCTAGGAGGAGATGTCGTTTAAATGTTTTTCTAATTTTAGCTCTGGCGGCCATTTTGTTCTGCGGAGCGGAACCATTTTAGCAATTTTGGTAGAGGGTCATTCAAGGAACATTTTTGTGAAATTATTTTAAAATCGGACCAAAGGGCTAGGTGGAGATGTCGTTTAAAGGTTTTTCTATTTTTAGCTCTGGCGGCCATTTTGTTCAGCGGAGCGGAACCATTTTATCAATTTCGGTAGAGGGTCATCCAAGAAACATTTCAGTGAAACTATTTTGAAATCGGGCCAAAGGGCTAGGAGGAGATGTCGTTTAAAGGTTTTTTCTATTTTTAGCTCTGGCGGCCATTTTGTTCAGCGGAGCGGAACCATTTTAGCAATTTGGTAGATGGTCATTCAAGGAACATTTCTGTGAAATTATTTTGAAATCGGGCCAAAGGGCTAGGAGGAGATGTCGTTTAAAGGTTTTTCTATTTTTAGCTCTGGCGGCCATTTTGTTCAGCGGAGCGGAACCATTTTAGCAATTTGGTAGATGGTCATTCAAGGAACATTTCTGTGAAATTATTTTGAAATCGGGCCAAAGGGCTAGGAGGAGATGTCGTTTAAAGGTTTTTCTATTTTTAGCTCTGGCGGCCATTTTGTTCAGCGGAGCGAAACCATTTTAGCAATTTTGGTAGAGGGTCATCCATGGAACATTTCTGTGAAATTATTTTGAAATCGGGCCAAAGGGCTAGGAGGAGATGTCGTTTAAAGGTTTTTCTATTTTTAGCTCTGGTGGCCATTTTGTTCTGCGAAGCGGAACCATTTCAGCAATTTTGGTAGAGGGTCACCCAAGGAACATTTCTGTGAAAGTATTTTGAAATCTATTCACTGGTTTAGGAGGAGATGTCATTTAAGTGAATTGTTGACGACGCACGACGCACGACGCACACCGCACGACGCACGACGGACGCCGGGCAAAAGGCGATCACAATAGCTCACCTTGAGCACTTCGTGCTCAGGTGAGCTAAAAATAAACCGCACCAGAAGAACCGCTTTGGAACGATCAGTGAAACGAATTCAACTGGAGGATGGGGCTTATATCGGTTTTAGGTGGCCACAATCCTTGCCCTTACTTCCGTCGCGATTAAGACAAATAATTTGTTCAGTCCGCACGAAGGCCTCCTGACTCATCAGTGCAACATGTCCGTGAACACAAAAATCAAACAACCACAGAGATAAAACAACGGTGAGGACTCGACAGCAAGAAACCGCTGAAATGCTGGAGCAAAAGAAGACTAACAGCTAGACTCCGATGGGCCCATCCAGAGACAGAGCATCAGCTAGGGATCGCGTGACTCAGCTTGTTATGAAAATCGTGACAAAGATGTGCAGTTTATAATTGTGTAACGATGCAACACATACACCTATTTTATTGCCATATAATGCTAAAATCTGCCGGCAGTCGCCATAAAATGTGACAAGACACTTTGCTTAATTAATTATACATTTATATAAATATATATAAGTTCATAATCCTAAATAAAATTATGATTCTCATTTATGTGTTATTTATTACTTTTAGCTGAAGACGAATTGCCGCCATCGATTCCTTTAGAAGTCTTGAAAATCCCTGTTTAAACCAGCAATATTGCACGGCCCTCTAATGTTGGGCAATAAGCTAATTTTGATTAACCCATTCAGTACCAGAAACCCGTAAAGGGGTACCTTGGCAAACAGTGCAGGCCCAGATCAGATGCCGCAGAACGCGGCATCTGATCATGGCTTACACCGTTTGCAAAATGTTCAGCCATTTTCCAAATAAATTTTGATGAAAACACAACTTGACACCCCTCAATTTCGAAATGGAGTCCCGCTTTATATAAAGAGGAAGATTCCATTTGGTACAAAAAGGGATAATGCTCTATAATCCAGGCGACTTATCGGTTTTGAAGAAACATCTGGTTATTTGTTAATTCTGTGTTCTAGAAGATTTCAGTTTTTCATTGGTCGCGGGCCGTGCATAGCTTCACAAGCTTGTTATATAATAATAGTGACGAGACTGACTCTTTCTGTCATCCTTTTGTAACACTGATTTGGGAGTGTCCATTGATACATACCTTTTTTGTTTTTGGAAATTTTAAAATCGTCCAAAGTTTAAAAATAAAATAAGATGTTTTCCCACTGTTACGTGTTATATAAATAAGTATATGCTTTATATCACTTCGATTCCCTGCCCTATCCAGACCCTATTCTTACATGAAAATCGTATCAAAGGAGAGAAGTATGCACAGCTTGAAAACAAATCCCCGCCGATGCTGGGATTCGAAACCTGGTGAAAGTCCAATGCTCTGACTACCTTATGCAGTTGTCTGAGTGTGATGATATAAGCGATGCGTAATCTACCTAGGTGGATAACTACCAAGGTAGATTCACCTTATTTGCATTGTCTGCTGGTTCCTAGTCTGAAGGTTATCAGTGTTGGAAAAACAGGTAACCAGACCCCCTGACCTTGAAAGGTCAGGGGGGTCTCGTTACCTGTTTTTCCAATATTGACAATGTGAAAGCTGGGAGCCAGCAATTAATGCAAATATGGTGAATAATTGAAGGGAGGAATTGAGGTTCCTAACACTATCCTTACCTTACCCGAATAAGTAGATAACAATTCTTGTGTCCCAGCATGATATGCCGGGGGAAAGCATGAACATGTAAGTTGTACTTAGTCGTACGTATGTCATATTCATATATAGTTGACCTTCAACTTATACCAACATTTATTATAACGACAAAACTGGTTATAACGACACTTGCAATGGAATGAATACTTTACTAAATGCTTAGCACCCCTCTGGTAACGCCTAAATCGAATCCATACTCATGTAAGAGTCTTGTAATTTAAAATGCCAAGACACAAATGTCATAGATATTTGTTAGAATCGCCTCGGCAAGGCATTCTAACAAATTTCTATAACTTTGGTTTCTTGGTGTTATTCATGGGTGGGGTCTATTCATACTCCTTAATGGGGTTCTTTATAATGACCAATTCTTTATAACGGCAAAACGGTAGGGAACAAATACTGTCCGGCTTTGTGAAAATAGCTATCACTTTTTAACAGCCTAGACTATTTTGATCCTTTTTGGCTCGCGTACATACTGATAAGGCTAGATTTCTCTGCAAATAGTCTTGCGAGGCATATCCGTCCGTTATCTTTGTGAAAATCGCTTTAACTAGTTTGATTGTTTAGGCGCGCAGATGTATAGTATAAAGTTCTGACCAAACAAATTTACAAATGCTAGATTTATTTACAAATAGTCTCGCCGAGACGAATCCGTCGTCCGTGAAGTTTGTGTAAAAAGCGCTATAACTTTTAAACCGCTTGGTATATTTTGATAATGTTTGGCATGCTGTTACTTTTGACAAGACCTCACTAAAGAATTTGTCAGTTAACTTTTCTTTCTTGCCTCGCCGAGCCAAAAAGGTGAAAATATGATAATCGCCATAACGCTCAAACCGTTGAGAATATGCCGGTAGTGTTTGACAGATAAATATTTAGAAGACCAAACAATAGCATGTCTTATTACTGACAATGACCAATCTTAAGCAAAATGCTACATACAACTGTTTGTGTGATCGTAGATGGCTGATGAGACCAATTCTAGCTCTGAGCAGAGCCAGAGAGGTCAGAGGAAGAAAGCTCTGCTGTTGATGCCTTAACCCTGGCTTTTCGCTAAGCGCGTTTTGATTGGCTTTGCTGATTCCTTTTGCCTCATATTCACCAATACTACCGCGTAGTCGGTCAAATGCTTTACTTGCTTCGACAAAACTGGCATTAACTTAATCATCAATGTGCATGACTCTTGACAGTGTGCTTCCAAGGTCGCTGAACTTGTCAAGCACTTGCAACCTTCATCCTTTAACTATGATGGTGGGCTCTGATAAACCCCTAGGTATTTTTTATGCTGAATGTAAGGTCATGGCTGTCACAGGAATCTTACAGGAATCGGATATTTGATCTATACCATTTTTGCATCTTCTGTTCTGTTGGAACACCCTTCGCCATGTAACAGCAAAGAGCAACTAGTTTAGTACCTCTGTCGGCACCTTGGATTTGGCTTGCAACCTTCTTAAGTTGAAAAGCGTTCCATTAAAGCGATACCTAATAGGTATACCACTGTCACAATAAAAGAGAAACGATCAGGAACTGATACAGTCAGATCCAAATTCTTCCGACAATACCACTAGGGAAAGAAGCCGATACTTGGAATGAAGACAGTAAACAAAACGGACCACAGGTAAACCGAGTCAGCAGCTCTTTCCCAAACAAGTGGTGACTCGGAATATCTAAACCTAACTAAAAAGGAGCAATATACATTATTGAGGAAAGAATCTGAATCACCAACATAACAAACATTAAACTGGAAGGACAAATGTAAGTAGAAATTAATAACCAAAAAGGGGGAAGAATCAGAGTCATCAACGTAGCAATATTGTGTTAGGGAAAATAAATCGGAACCACCAACACAAAACATGAAGTAACCACAGCAAAGCGCTAAAAAGAACAGCCAAAAAGGGAAGAAATCAGAATCATCAACGTAACAACATATTTAATTAGGGAAAACGAATCAGAACCACCAACACGAAACATGAAGTAACCACAGCAAAGCAAAAGAATCGACACCGACGGGGTTTATTTTTTGTTATGATTGTCAATGAGTGTGTGCGTCGTTTATATCATTTTGTTTTGGTTAACCAATTGGCCATTTTGTTGGAAAGTAACTGTCCTTTTGGCTTTCCGCTACTGATGTTTTGATGTTTCCATAAGGGTCTAGTTGTTTAATGTTTGTGTTTCTTTCCCTTCGGTGTCTCTGATTGGTGGTGTGGGTTAATTGTATCGATTCCTGACCATTACCTTCAATTCTGTTTTGGAAAGGTCAGTAAAAATTACTGTTGGTCTAAGTTAACTTTGTGGGATCCCAACCTCCACCCTCACTTTCACTGTGGTTCAGACAAGTATTTGTTTGGTCTGCGTAAAGGTTTTCTAACTCTTGGTAAACAAAGAAATCACAATTAAAGCAAAGTTGACAAAAGGATGAAGACTCGACAGTAAAACGCGCCGAGACATACGGTGCTGAACATAGCGCCACGGGGACACTGAGGAAAAGAAAACCAACACTAGAAACCGACGGACCAAGAAACAGACATAGAAGTTTCGGCTCCGACCAACTAATAAATGGCTTTAAGCCAAAGCCATCATGAAGTCTGAACCCCGATCCACCGGCGTGCAATTAAAGACAAAGGCATAGTGTCTGACCTTGATTGGATCAAACACAATGCATACAGACTGTTGAATAGCATTTATTTTATATCCAATGCGTTTGTAACGTTTACTAATTTTTTGGAATTGTCCCATAAAGTTAGGGCTGCCTTTATAATTTTTCTTAATTTCTATTCAATATCGCAAAAAAACTGAGTTAGAAAACCTTCACGCGCACCAAACAAATACTTGGTTGAACCACAGTGAAAATTAAGGCGAGGGTTGGGTTCCCTTGAAGTTAACTTAAACTCGCCAGTTATTTGTACTGACCGTTCCAAAATACGAGGACTGTTCAAATATAAATGCAAGTAGAACGTTTCCTCATGCAATAATGCGAAAATCACATGGAAATAAATATCACAGCGTAGAAAAACATTTTACCTATACATTGATACCAAACCTGTTAAAATTCGTACACTTTAGCCATGTATATCGTTCGATAAACACTGTCTACTCTTGTATACTAATACAAACATGGTTGGAAGAAGGTCAGAGTACGCCGTTGAAATACGGTCCTATATTAAGAATCGTTGTATTCTTGGTATACTGTGCAAAGACATTTTTGATGAAATATGTTCGGTTTATGGGCAAAATGAAATGTCTTTTGCCGACAGTTTTTCGTTGGTGTAAGAAATTCAGCTGTGGGCTAGGCTCAACAGAAGATGCACCACATGATCGTCGGCCAAAAAGAGCAGCATCTGCCAAGATGGTTGCTAGAGTGAAAGAAACAGTTGCTACCGATGCTCGATACACCACTAGACAAATAGTTAGTATGGTTGGCATCTCATTAGGAGCAGCTCATACAATTCTTGGTGTTCTTGGTATACTGTGCAAAGACATTTTTGATGAAATATGTTCGGTTTATGGGCATAAAGAAATGTCTTTTGCCGACAGTTTTTCGTTGGTGTAAGAAATTCAGCTGTGGGCTAGGCTCAACAGAAGATGCACCACATGATCGTCGGCCAAAAAGAGCAGCATCTGCCAAGATGGTTGCTAGAGTGAAAGAAATAGTTGCTACCGATGCTCGATACACCACTAGACAAATAGTTAGTATGGTTGGCATCTCATTAGGAGCAGCTCATACAATTCAGAAACGGGATTTGAAAATGAGAAAGATCTGTGCTAGATGGATTCCCCATCTGTTGACAGATGAGTAGAAAAAGACACGCGTTCAGTGCGCCAAGAAGTTGCTTAAAAAGTTTCCAAATTACATTGCACGGTCTTTCGCTAATGTTGTCACAGGTGACGAGACATTGGTTCACTTTTTTTAGCCAAAACGAAAGATTCAGAACAAAATATGGGCAACAAAGTATTGCAAAAGACCATGCATTGCAAAGCGGACCATGAGCGTCAAGAAGGTAATGTATGCCATTTTCTTTTCAACTCAGGGCTCTGCTATTCAGGTTGCTGTGCCTAATGCAAATCTGTAAATACGAAGTTTTGCAAGAATACAGTTCTTCGAAAATTGAAGAAATATTTCAAAGAACGAAGACCCGCAACTGGTTTGGGCAATGTCAGATTGCTACATGACAATGCGTCATCGCACAAGGCGTCCACTGTGCAAGACTATCTGAAGCAGGAAAGGTTGTTGAAATCCCTCACCCCCTCCCCCCCCCCCCCCCCCCCGTATTCTCCTGACCTTGCCCCGTGTGACTTTTTTTTTGTTCCCGCGGCTGAAAAAATACCTTTATGATCGAAAATTTGTACAGCGCAAACACCTCGGTTCTGCAATAGTCCAGTGTCTTCATAGTATACCTCGAAAAGACTACCAAAATGCATTCAATGATTGTCTCAGAAGACTGAAAGTTTGTATATCTGTTAAAGGGGAATACTTTGAAGGGACAAAATAAATCTTTCATCGAAATCTATCACGAATCATTTTTATGTGCTTAGTTGCATTCATATTTGAACAGTCCTCGTAGAAGTAGAGGCAATGATCAGCAATCGATACAATTAACCCACAGCTCCCATCAGAGACACCAAAGGGAAAGAAACACAAACATGAAGCAACAGACCCCAACGAAAACATCAACAGCGGAAAGCCAAAAGGACAGTTACTTTCCCACAAAATGGCCAAAAGGCTATCCAAAATAAAATAATATAAGCGACACAAACACCCAAAGACAAACCATAACAAAATAAATCGCGACAGAAGAACCGCCTTGGAACGGTCAGCGGAAACGAATGCCACTGGGGGCTTAAATCAATTTTTAGTGGCCACAATCCTCGCCCTTACTTCAGTCGCGATTAAGACAAATAATTTGTTCAGTCCGCACGATGGCCTCCTAACTCATCAGTGCAACATCTCCGTGAACATAAATAATCAAACAACCACAGCGATGAAACAACGGTGAGGACTCGACAGCAAGAAACCACTGAAATGCTGGAGCAAAAGAAAACCAACAGTTAGATTCCGATGGGCTCGACCAGAGACAAAGCATCAGGCACCAACCAATATTACCTTGAATTAGATCTTTCTAATTCTCAATAAGCCTTTACGTTGGAACCGTCATAGAATCTGACGTTGCTTTTGCAGTGGTGTCTTCATGCTTTGTGTTGATGGTTCTGATTCTTTCCCTTATCATATACGTTGTTACGTTAATGATTCTAATTTTCTCCCCCCCCCCCCCTCCCCCCCCCCCGTCACACACACCTTTTTGGTTGTTCATTTTAGTTAAGTTTATCCTTCCAGTTTAATGTTTGTCACGTTGGTCATTCTGATTCTTTCCTCCATTATGTATATTGCTCTTTTTAGTTAGGTTTAGATATTCTGAGTCACCACATGTTTGGGAAAGAGCTGCTGACTCGGTTAACCTGTTGTCCATTTTGTTTACTGTCGTCACTCTATGTTTAGACTTCTTTCTCTAGTGATATTGTGGGAAAAAATTGGGATATGATTGTATCAGTAACTGGTCGTTTAGCTTCTGAATTATCTTTAAATATACTTGGTAAATCAATAAACTCAATTGCCTTGTTTATAAAAGGTATTTTTTTTTTTATAAAATAACGTTATTGATTTTCTTCAGAATCGATTATTGGTCGAAGAAAATGATGACTATAGCATCTTGTTAAAAGGGCTGCATAATAAAATTGAAGAGCTTTATCACTGAACCTCTATTAGCATATTCGTCTAATTTCCGTTTTACTGGAACAGGAAAAGAACTTAAAAATGACATCAGTTCGTGACGACCACGTGTGTTTAATATTTCAGCTAAAACGTTAAAAGAAGTATTATTTTATTTATTGCAAGACAGTTCCCTTTAAAATTTCAATTTTTCCTTAAACCATGTGATCTATATTTACATTTACGTTTCCCAAAATGTTTAAAAACGTCAATGTCCGGCATCCTAGAAATATTACCTTTTCGATAAATATTATCGTTTCATCCTAATGGAAAAGGTGGTTGCAACAATCTTATCCTTTTAATTCAATTTCATGTAATATTGCGTTTTGGATAGCTGTCTTGGCGTATTGATCATAGATTAGTTTTTCCACTGGCTGTGCAGTAACATAACGAAGAGAATCAACAGCTCGTTTAAAATGGTGATATAGAAAGGTATCGTATTGTTTAGGCTTATTGATTCTAAGAAAATGCTCACCAAATCGAGTTTTCAACACAGGTGTAGTCTGTCATTTTAACCCTTTTTTTTGTATTTCAAGTTAGAACATAAATCAAGTTGGAAGATTTTCAGTCGGACTGTTGATGACGGAAAATTTACGACCACTAACTGATGAAATAATGGTAGATTTGGTCGATAAATGCTTGCAACAGTTACGCTTCTTGGTATGCACTTAGAAATATTAGGATACATTCCAGGTCTTCTGAATGGATTAGTGTATTTGCGCAAAACTGGTGATTTCAGCGATGATAATCTTACCCTAAGGTTAAAGCGAATGGGAATTAGAATTAGTTAAACCATGTAAATTAACTATAGATGCAGAAGAAAGATTCAAGCGTCTTATCTTTACTGAAGGGTTCAGATTTCTAAAAGTATTGATATAATGTGGGATCTGCAAAGTAGGCACAGAATGTAACCTAAGTGGAGTTAAGTTAATTCATGATTGTTTTCCTAGAGTCATTTGTGAATGTAATGTGATACCGTCCAGAGAAAAGCGATATTCATACCGGTTATAGATACAGCAGCATATATAAAGATTCCGCTGCTAATGAATGGTATAACGAGCGCCCACAAAAGAATTTAAGTCTAATACAAGGCTAAAGAAAATATAGCCCGCAACAGTTATATGACGAGGTACGAGTCTCGGTCAACTAATGATCTTCAATACAGTATCAGTTTGGTGCAATATCATGAGACAGAAAATGGAAACTAATTGCAAAAACAGTCCCTTAAGCATCTGTGAGCAAGGCAGAAAACATCATGCTGAACAGCGTTGCATCTAGTACACAGCCTTGCTGGACTCCATTTGTCACAGGGAATGAATTAGAAAACGCACCATTAGTTTGGATCCGTGCAAGCGTACTCTCATGATTCTGTTTCCCCATTGATATGAACTAAGTTGGTATTCAGTCGGTGAAGTTGAACCTCTGCAAGGACCTTCACAGCAACTGACAACAAAGAGATGCTACGATGATTGTAACAGACCTGAGGATTCCCTTTCCGTTTGAATAGGTTGATAATTGACTTATTCTTAAAATTCTGGGAGATGGCTTCTTTTCTCCGCATAATGTGAAATAAGTCATTTAGTTTCTTATTAATTGGAATAGGCACTGCGTCTTATCCAGGAGCTTTGCCAGATGACAAGAGTTGTATTGCTTTCCCTCATTCGGAGACGGTCCGGAACTCGTCGAGCAGCAGATAACATGCCGCCTGTATTACTCTGTTGATAGCGTCATCACTCACAGATGACATATGATGGCCGATTGAGAACACTATCAAAGTGCTCAGCCCATCCATTCAAGATAGCTTCTTTGTCAGTCAGTTCCATCTGCACTGAGTCTAGGGGTTGTTCCTCAGCTTTGGGAAAGTTCCATCGGCACTTAAGACGATGGGTTGGTCCTCCGCTTTGGGGTCCATAAACCGTCTTTTGTGCAAAGAAAACTGATGAGGCCTAATTGGCCGAAACTAGCTAGTCTGGTCCAGAACACATGTACACTCCAAGTTTTCCAGATCTGTGGTGTATTCTTTGCTTCCAAAGGATAACCCTTTTATAGAACATATTTAACGTCACTACGGCTGATGTGTGGGAATGTGTGGCGGCCGTAAAAAAGTCTTCCTGCCCTACATCATAGTATAGTTTTTATTTTCTTGTCCTTTGGGATCATTGATTCCATTATGGAATTTTGACAATATTTTGAGGGTCACTGATGAGGCCTATTTAGCCGAAACGAGCTAGGCTGGCCCAGAACACATGCACACTCCAAATTTTCCAGATCTGTTGTGTATTATTTGCTTCCAAAGTATAACCCTTTTATAGAACATATTTAACGTCACTACAGCTGATGTGTGGGAATGTGTGGCGGCCGTAAAAAGTCTCCCTGCCCTACATCATAGTGTAGTTTTTATTTTCTTGTCCTTTGGAATCCTTGATTCCATTGTGGAATTTTGAAAATATTTTGAGGGTCACTGATGAGGCCTTATTGGCCGAAACTAGCTAGTCTGGCCCAGAACACATGTACACTCCAAATTTTCTAGATCTGTGGTGTATTCTTTGCTTCCAAAGGATAACCCTTTTATAGAACATATTAGTATCCTAAATATCTGTATAGGACTGGATTTCATCAGCCTTAGCCTTGTATATCTCTAAGCCTAGTCTGGACTGTCTTGCATATGTTTGAGCAGGCGGCCTTAATAGATTCTGAGCTTGTATGCCTTGTGTGTTTTTGGTGTTTCTCTTTTTTCGCCATCTTCATCAAACCGGTCTTGGTCCTAATCACTGGTCCCTGAAGAATGAACGACGTCCCTGAAGACTGCCCAGTTCTCTTCTAGATAGTCTAAACTTAGTTTTATTACATCTAAATGGCTGTAGATATTAATGATGAAGGCTTCCTTTTGCTTTCTTGTTTCAACTTAGAGACACTCAGTCTCTTGTGCTCTTTCTTGCCTTGTGGTCGCCGTGCAGGCTGAATGCGCTAGAGTTTGCTTACAAAAAGCCTGTGATCTGTCCGGCAGTCTGCACCACACACAGTCTTTGTCACCCTGACACCATGTCTGTCTTTCATTCGTACTATGTCATAATTAATGAGATAGCAGTGTTTGGATGCATCCATGATGTCTCGTTGCGAGACTCGTGTTAGTGATCAAAAGTAGGAGCCCTTCGCTAATGTACTTTCCGACTCCTTCAGTCCCAATCACTCCTTCCCCAAAACACCCCCAAACACCAAGCTCAAACAAATTAAACTGCCAAATGCTTGATTTCATCATTAACAGCCTCGCCAAAGCAACATGTTAAAATATGAAACTGCTCGAGACATTTTGATAGTTTTTGCCTTATTGATAGATATTGACAAGATATTGACACGGTAAACTGGAAACTCTTTGTCTGTAAATGGTGCAAAATAAACGGGAAGGCAAGGAATCGATACAATTAACCCACAGCTCCCATCAGAAACCCCAAAGGAAAAGAAACACAAACATGAAATAACTTGACCCTAATGGAAACACCAATAGCGGAAAGCCAAAAGGACAGTCACTTTCCCACAAAATGGCCACTTGGCTATCCAAAAGAAAAACATATAAGCGATACACACACTGAAAGACAAACCATAACAAAAATAAACAGCAACATTAGAACCGCACTGGAACGGCCAGTGAAACGAATTCCACTTGTGTGGGTGTGTGTGTGTGTGTGGGGGGGGGGGGGGGGGCTTAAAGTCATGGAAATCTCTTTGAACAAAAACATAAGGCATCTCTCAAACATAAACTCGTTTAAATGTGTTGAATTCCCATTAGCTAGTTTAAAAGTGAAATGTGTTTATAACGAATGTCCGGGTTACTCTGATTTTCGACCACCTATGATTCACGATCAACTCGAAATGACTGAAATAATCTTGAAAGGGCCGTGAAACAAAAAAAAAATCGGAAACAATATTGATTTTTAATCTTTTATACCAAATCGAAAATTTTCTTCAATAAAATAGTTGACATTCTTGTTAATGTAAAAGTTTTCGCTTTCTTTTCACATTTTTGTTTGTGAATTGGAAAGTACCACCCAATTTCATTTGGTCAAGACCGTGAACCCAATCTTCGAAGTGTTTTGCTTTCGTTAAAAGGGAATGTTCATAGGTTTAATACTACAACTAATAATAATAATATTAAAACGAATCACTTTTCTATCTTCTACCTCAGTTTAGTAGAACCTTCTCCTGGAAGTGTCCGTCGGTTGCGACTTTTACCCAATGACAAATGAGTTCCCAAAATGGCTGACAAGAAATTGGGGGAAAAGTATGGTCTGAAAGGTTGCAATTTTTTACCAAAATCATTCTTAAATACTAATTGTTCCAGATAATTATTTAGGGTATATGTTTACATTAGCGCCTAGGACACTGATGATGTCGTCAGTTACCATTGCAACATCAGACAGCATAGAGATTAGCACCTTTCTTATGGAAAATCAAGGTAGGTGTACTACAAGGGTTATAAAATTATCCATTTCTTATCTATTTCGATATAAGTTTGTAGAAATGTTGGTAAAATAATGGAAAATAATCTGATTGTGTATAATATTGCCTAGGGGAAATCTAACATGCTTTTGGATGGAACATAAATTCGTCAAAATCACCAAAAAGCAAATATTTTTGGTGACATACACTAAGAAAACAGACAGAAAATCGACTTTATGATATATTTAATTTGAGAGCTATTGAATCATAGTTTCTAGCAAAAACTGTTGGTTTGAATATATCTAAGGGAATTGAAGCAGCAAGGTGATCCAATAAAAATGGGCTTATCTGAACAGCCGTGCATTCTTCGCTCTCCATAAAACAACATAAAAAATATGTTGTAAAATTTTGTAAAAAAATATTGTTAATTAAAAGCACTATTCTGGACCATATTATTACGAAATGATTCATTTTTTGTAATTTCCAATAAATTTGTCAAACTCTATGGGTACCCCCAAAAAGATTAACACCCATGTGGACGTTTATCCACCGTTGATAGCTTCATTGCCTATATGAAATTAAGATATTTCTTTTCAATAACTATTACTAAAACATTAGAGAGTTTGCCAGTAATTTAGATAGAAACTATGCAGCTTAATTTCTAAATGTTTCACAGAAACTATTTTTCTGTCGGGGGTAGAATTACCCCACCCATTTCTAATATTGTATTAATTCAGTTGGGAAATATAAATACATTTTGTTTCTCAGCTGTCCATCATACTAAAAAGACATCAGAGTAACCAAACTTATAAAGATTATAAGAGAAAGTCTTAATAATTCAGAATAAAAAAAAAACCTCTGTGAGACAGCGCCGAGTTTTGAAGCCATTTATAAAACCGCGGTACTCTAAATGAAGAATATACCAGAGCTGTGCATGGCAAGATTTCTAAGAAAAAATGCTATATATTTGTTATTAGTAATGAATACATATAAGTAAACATAACATGCATTGGATCTTTTATTTTTAAGTAATTTGATCTGGAAAATGTAGTTACAGATTCACAGACATCACAAAGTCAAATAATTTTAGGAACTCATTTATGACCACTGTGTGTAGGTGATGCCCAATAAGACCGCTTACTTGTTACAGCGACGTTACTCGTACTTCATGATGCCGCATCACGAAAACACGTCTATTTAAGAAATGAAATTTATTTTTCTGCAGTTCATGGAAGTATGAACGCAGTGGGTCGCGTGCAAAGTAAATGAACCCCGAAGGGGTTCATGTAAACTTTGCTAGCGACCCACTGTCGTTCATACTTTCATGAAAAGCAGAAAAATTAAGTTTATTTTTTATATTTACATTATTTGCCCCTCATCACTGGGCGAAAAAAATGCTTGTAGGACAAACTTTTAAAGCTGAAAAAACATTTACACGCTGTTTTTCTACAAAGAGCGGATCAGCGTTGACGTCATCAACGCCCGTAGAGAATAATGGTTTAGAATGACGTCACTTAACGTCACTGAAAATCATGTGATTCGATGCGTTCATGGAAGTATGAACGCAATTGTTTTCTATAGGTTTACATTAGACTTTACACTGGAAATGTAAATATATAATTTTGACCCCCTTGAACCCCACTTTTATATAGTAAAACTTGGGTTTACAGGGGTAAACCTTATTTTTCTTATTTCTGCTCTTAACTATAGATTGTCAATCCATATTTTAGAGCAGAACTTAGAAAAATATCAAAACCTTTCATCTTAAAATTTCCATTTTTTCGGTGATAAAGGTTACAATGTATTTGTATAGGCGCGTTTTCCGTAATGAGGTTTCCGACAGCACACATGTATCGCAGGACATTCTGTTGCAAATTTTTGACGTTATCCATTCAAACGTCGCGTTACATGCAAGTGCATTAGAATATGAAATTTATCACAAAGCTACCTGTGGTAAATGATATTTAAGAGTTACACTGTATTTTAACAGGATAAGTTACATTCCTTTCAAAAATTGTCTTTCTTGAAGATGCGGGCCCCAGTGTCCTAGTGGATAAGAGCGCTTACTCTAAATCATAAGGTTTCTCACCGCAGTGGGTTCAAGCCTGGCTCGGGTTACATGTGAGACGCCAAGTTCTGCAAAGGAAGGTCAGGGTACTCCTGTTTTCGCCCAACTCTGATTAACGATCGGCTCGAAATAAGTGAAATATTCTGGAAGGGCCGTAAAACAAAACAAAAAAAATTAATAAGGATAAAATAAATAGTAAAACTTCAAGAACTTAACTGCCGATGGCTTATTTTTAGTTTGGGTCAATTGTTTATCAATCTACCCAAAGTTATTAAGCGCAGTGGTGTTTCAAAGCTGATGTCCACGTGACTATCACTAACTTGTCGGAAACACACGTAACGATTTTTTTTTTTTTTTTTGTTGTTTTTTTATTGTCTATAGAAAAACAGCCCCGCTATTCTTATAGCTGTAAAGTCACAGTGTTACGTAAGATGGTTATATCAATAGGATTTGGACTGGAATCATGTGCTGGGTTTGGTTAGCGGTGTCTGATCAGGGTCTTCACTGTTTGCTTAAAGTAAAAGGATTTAAAAGTTAAAAAGGAAACGGTCAAAAGCCCCGTCCTGGACTATTTTCCCAGCCTACATGCATTCAAAGACAATCCATCAATCAGTGCTGTCAATACTTTGATTTGAATTTCCTAAGAAATTCTTTCCATGACGAAAACACGCCTATATAATTTTGACCCATTTGAACCCCAATTAATATAGTAAAACTGGGGTTTACAGGGTAAACCTTATTTTTCTTATTTCTGCTCCAAAATATACATGTGGGTACTCGTTAGAACCGCCTCAATGAGGCGGTTCTAACGAGTATCCACAATCTATATTTTGAGCAGAAATAAGAAAAATATCACAATCTTTCATCTTAAAATTTTCGTTTTTCGGCGGTAAAGTTTACAACGTATTTGTATAGGCGTGTTTTCGTAATCTTATGTTTTGTGTCGTATTGTTAATAAAAAACAAAACTTACTAAAAGAGGAAGTAGTAATTCCATGGCAGACACTGCTCTGTCTGTGTATGTCTGTCTCTGTCACTGGCTTTAACAAATTTTCTTCTTTAAAGTTAATTCTGTCATTATAATTAATTTCAAGCGTCGAGTCGAGCCGTTTTGGACAAATGACTAATAGTTACCATTTTAATATTATACTTATGCATATAGCACTGTTGGGTCACTTATTATCAACAACTTGTCATTCTATCTCCACCATCACAGCGTCTGACCTTAAGACGCTGAATACATTGAAAGCCTTCCCAATGGCAGCTTTATTAGCCAAATCCCATAAAATTGTAATAAACTAGTCACCTTGTCAAAACTTTACCGCACACAAAAGTACTAAGAAAACTTTGGTCCTGTTAACGTTCAGTTTGTTGCGGTCAGACTCATTAGATGCAGCTCTGGATTCCATAGATATTCTTTAAGTTTAATTTGAGTAAGATTAACAGGCCTCCGTGGTCTAGTGGGTAAGAGCGCCGCTGTAGTTCGAGCCTCGCTCGACATCAAGTTCTGCAACGGAAAGTCAGGTAGCTTTCTCCGGGAACTCCTGTTTTCGCCCACATCTGATTAACAATCGGCCCGAAATAAGTGAAATAATCTTGATAGTAATCTTGAAATAATCATGTAAAACCTAAACTAAAAAAATAATAATAATAATAGCCCCCCCCCCCCCACCCCAACTTCAATCCCAATTGATACAGAGAAAATTGGGGTTTGCTGGGGTATACACTCTTTTTCTTGTTTCTGCTCCAAGACATAGGCTGTGGGACACACGACAACCTATGTGGGTACCCACAACCTATTTATGCTGTATACAGAAGAAAAATATCACAGACTTTCATCAGAAAATTAGTCATTTGGAGAAGTGAAAAAATGCACTATGTCGCAATAAGATTGACATAACTGAGCCAAAGCATGGCAAAACCTACAAGACGGTCGGTGTGAACAGTGATGATTCAGGTCATCATGTGCCTCAAGCCGGTGGGGCTATAGTCTTCGCTTTGGATAATCTAGCTACCCATCCAAACAAACCATATGCAGGGACGATCCAACTCGCACCACTTTGCCTGGACAGGCTTACATCCTTCCAGTACCAGTACTCGTGTGCGGTCGGTTTTAGCTCTGCATGGAAGCATCATAAAGCCCAATCTATTTCTCCAAGCCCCATTCCTATCATATGACAATGTCCCTGTAAACCGATTAGAAAAAAAATCAGATCAAACAATCAAAACCTAACATATACACAACGAGAAAGAGCAATACCGCAGACACAGTGAAATTCCTATTCACCATATTTGCATTATTTGCTGGCTCCCAGCTTGCCCATTGTCAGTATTGGAAAAACAGGTAACCAGACCTCCCTGACCTTTCAAGGTCAGGGGGGTCTGGTTACCTGTTTTTCCAACACTAATAACCTTCAGACTAGGAACCAGCAGATAATGCAAATAAGGTGAATATTAAGAACAACTTTGGTACGGTTCACAGTGGTCTTTAAGACCACTTTTGAAAGTCGTAAAGGTGGTCTCTTATTTGAGTTCACTGGTGTAGAAAACACAAAGTAGGAATAGCTGAAGCCTCTTTAATAAGCTTATAAAAGCAGAATTAGTCTAGATTTTAGCTGGTCTATACATGTATATCGAAATTTTGGTGTAGTTACATAAGATTATATACATGTTATGATGAAAGAAAAAGCCACTGCAAGAGCAAGTTACAGCTATGCTAAGTTGCTATGCAAAAGCTAATGCCATTCAACTGGTGTTGCTGCCAAGATGTAGATACATCAGCCGCGGTGTTCTACCTGGCAGAAGTTCTGCTATGCAATATAAAACATAGCAACACATAAGGTGAATAATGAATATTCACAACATAGGTTTCTGTGGAGAATTGACAAAACTTTCCTTCAATTCACCTTATTTGCATTATCTGCTGGTTCCTAGTCAAAAGGTTATCAGTGTTGGGAAAACAGGTAACCAGACCCCCCCCCTGACCTTGAAAGGTCAGGGGGTCTGGTTGCCTGTTTTTCCAAAATTGACAATGTGCAAGCTGGGAGCCAGCAAATAATGCGAATATGGTGAATACTGTGTACGAATTAGGACAATCATAACACAGATCAAAAACACCATGCAGATCACGAGGCCGTCAAAACTGAAAGAAGATGAGGGTTAATAAAGACGGCGGGTTGCGGTCTCAACTACAGTCTGGTGGCAGCAAATCTAAGATCACGGAGGTTAAACCAACCCAGCAAGCCGAAAGTAAAACCGGATTAATCGTATCTTGACATTTAAGGGGAATGGGAACACCTTCAGGGGAGGCAACTCCTGCAAAAGGATGTTTGTCTCCCATGTCACAATAAGGGTCAACTCTTAAAGGAAAGAATTTTCTCCTGAGGAGCAAATTCTTTCCTTTAAGAGCAGACCCCTTTTTCAATGTGACAGGGCTTATAGAAAAGCGAACAGGAAGTCCCGAAAGTTATCTCCCTTTGAAAAATGGCGAAAAAATGTGCCAGGTGTTCCCATTCCCCTTAAAAGATGGTACATACATGTATTTACAATTTGCCCCATTTCCAGCAATTTGTCGAATCAGCAATATAAAGCTTTACGTATGAAATGCTCAATACTTTAGCAAATAAAATTTTTATGTCAAATACTTTTATGCTACAGCAATGTTTTATTGTGATGAATTTTAACAAACAATAGGTGCTCTGTTGAAATGCAAATTATAGTGCTTTACCGTGTTCAAACAGACACAACATTTATAAATAAGAGGACGCATTAACTTTCCTATGTGTGTCAAGTTTAGAAATCGTGCAATGAAAACCCTTATAAATCCAACTTTATACTAGAAGTACGTAGAAAAGTGGGGTTTAACAAGGTAAATATTTTGTTTTTCATTTTTTATCAAAAACATTTACTGTGGTTGCTCCTTTGAACCGCCAAAATGAGGCGGTTCTAACGAGCACCTCACAATCTGTTTAAAGAAAAAATAACTTGAAGAAAATTCCACTAATTTTGATCAAAAACATTTACTGTGGTTGCTCGTTAGAAACGCCAAAATTACCGGGCGGTTCTAACGAGCACCCCACAATCCTTTGAAAGAAAAAATATAGAAAATGCAGCTAATTTTCTAAGAGGCCATCCCATACCTGTATTTGTTCGCTAGTGGCGAAATTGGCCCCACGGGCCCCCATATGGGACAGCTCACACGAGACATTTCCAAATTATCGGATAACGTCGGCTTTCTGCATAGCGACCTTAGCTGATGAAACAGCAATTAAGAAGTACCGTGATTATTTGAATAAAAAAAAACTCATGTGTGGGTATTTTTTTTTATTTATTTAAAGCAACATCCATTTTTCCACCAGCTTCCCTGAAGAAAAGGGCTACAATGAAATCCTCAACGCTATATGTAAGATAAAGAACCGGTCATTGTTGATCAATTTGAGACAGAAAATCTTAACCCTCGGTTACAGCAGTTACGTGGAAAACTCGGCAAAGCCTTGTTTCCTATTTGTCCGCTGGATCTTCGGGTCCATACAGAAAAATAATGATGGATTCTATTTAATGCACGGACTTTTCAGTTGACTAATTGATTGATTGTTTTGGGTTTAACGAGCGTCAACCCTTAGGGGTCATTTGTGTCGTCTCCCAGATAATACGAGAGAAGACATAGTAGAGGTGATGAAAGTGAGAGACAGTGAAGAATGAGGAAAATGAAGGAACTGTAGAGACAGAAGAAATAGCAATATTCCCCCTCTACCATGAACTCTAGCCCCCGCCCATTGGGGCTTGAAGAAATAAATGGACTGGATGATGCTTCCACGCAGAGCTGAATCTGACCGCACACGAGTATTGGTAAACCGCTTAGAGGATCTAAGCCTGCCCAGGCAAAGAGGTGCGAGTCCATGCTTATAAACCCTATCGGTTTCATTGAGCGATAGGGCTTGAGATGTCATTTCATCTCAATGTCGGGTAAAAGTACCACAAAATTGGAAGCAACGTCTCCAAAATGACCTTTATAGTGTTGACAGGGACGTTAAACATCAAATCAGACAAACAAATACACCATGAACGGCTGCAAGGACAGGAGGCCTTTTTCAACTGTAAGCCAACTGTAAGTTGGACGCCCCAGTGACGCAAGATACACGTTATCTTTGCCTCACCCAGCCACCTATTTCTTATTCCTACTACTCTGCCTAACCCATCATCACAAAAACATTCCTATAATAAGCCCCGCCAAGCGAATTTATGTCTTCGAGCATTCCGTCATGACAAATTTTAACTGCGCATGCCCAGTCATTCAGAGGGGTCAGGGATATGGCTTTCTGTCTGAAGGTTCCTCTTGATTCACTGCTTGTATGAGCGAGCAGCGAAGGTTCTGACGAGACTGCGCGGATGCGCAGGCTCGCCTTAACCTTCGCTGCTCGCATAGGCGATAAGTACCAAAATCGCTTGACTTGACGGGGCCCATATAATTTTGACACCCTTGAACCACACTTTTATACAGTAAAACTGGGGTTATCAGGGGTAAACCTTATTTTGTTTATTTATGCTCTAAAATATAGAGTGTGGGTACTCGTTAGAACCGCCTCGATGAGGCGGTTCTGAAGTGTACCAACAATCTATATTTTGACCAGAAATAAGAAAAATATCGCATTCTTTCATCATAAAATCTTCATTTTTTTCGGCGGAAAACTTTACTATGTATTTGTATAGGCGTGTTTTCGTAATGCATTTCTTATTTGTACTACTCTGCCTAACCGGCCCCGATAGCTCAGTTGATTGAGTGTCCGCTCCGGGGAACGGGAGGTCACAGGTTCGATCCCGGGCCGCGACATACCAAAGTCGTTAACAATGGTACTAGCTGCTCCTCGCTTGGCACTCAGATTTACGGGGTAGAGCTAGGACTGGTCGACCCAGTGTCAGGATAATGTGACTGGGTGTAGTATCATGTAATGTGTCTGGGACATGATACTTCAGTGAGGCAGCACTATAAAAGCGAGCATTGAGCTAGCTGTCGCAACCAGACACCGTCGTGATATGACTGAAAAATTGTTGAAAGCGACGTTCAACCAGAATTCACACACACACTAATCTGCCTAACCCATATATGCCTAGTGGCACTTTTTAGCTCACCTGAGCCTTTAGGCTCATAGGTGAGCTTATAGTATAGCCATGGTCCGTCGTCCGTCCGTCCGTCCGTCCGTCCGTCCGTCCGTCCACCATTTTCAAAGATCTTCTTCTCCTATACTGCAGGGCCAATCAAAGCCAAATTTCATATGGAGCCTCAGTGGGATGGGGGAACGAAAGTTTGTTCGCGGGGTCTGGATCACATGACCAAGATGGCCGCCATGCCCATATATGGTAAAAAGCCTTCAAAAATCTTCTTCTCCAGAACCATAAGGCCAGTGGCCTTGACACTTGGCATGTAGCATATGGTACTCGGGCCCATCATGGTTTGTACAAATGGTGACCCTGGGTTGACCTTGACCTATTTTACAGCAATGTCAAATTTGTCGACTTAGGCTTTTGCATGGGGCAAAGTGAAAATAATGGATTTATAGGAAACCATTGAAGACAGTGTCACCAAAATTTGTAGATCAGGTAAAGTAACTGAATACATGAATGTATATGGATCAGAAAGGTCAAGGTCATTCATTGGCCTTGTTCGCGGGTCTGGATCACATGACCAAGATGGCCGCCATGCCCATATATGGTAAAAAGCCTTCAAAAATCTTCTTCTCCAGAACCATAAGGCCAGTGGCTTTGAAACTTGGCATGTAGCATATGGTACTCGGGCCCATTATGGTTTGTACAAATGGTGACCCTGGGTTGACCTTGACCTATTTTACAGCAATGTCAAATTTTCCGACTTAGGCTTTTGCATGGGGCAAAGTGAAAAAAATGGATTTATAGGAAACCATTGAAGACAGTGTCAACAAAATTTGTAGATCAGGTAAAGTAATTGAATACATGAAGATCTATGGGTCAGAAAGGTCAAGGTCATTCATTGGCCTTAGACCAAGGTCATTCAGGATCCATATTTCAAACATTTTTTTCTCCAAAACTGCTGAGCCAATTTAAGTAAAATTTAATATGGAGCCTTTGTGAGTTGAACAAATGAAAAAATGCCAATACGGTCTAGATCACATGACCAAAATGGCCGTCACGCCCATATATGGTAAAAAGCCTTAAAAATTCTTCTCCTCCAGAACCGTAAGGCCAATGGCCTTGAAACTTGGCATGTAGCATATGGTACTCAGGCCCATCATAGTTTGTACAAATGGTGACCCTGAGTTGACCTTGACCTATTTTACAGCAATGTCTAATTTGCCGACTTAGGCTTTTGCATGGGAAAAAGTGAAAATAATGGATTTTTAGGAAACCATTGAAGACACTGTCACCAAAATTAGTAGATAAGGTAAAGTAGCTGAATACATGAAGATCTATGTGTAAGAAAGGTCAAGGTCATTAATTGACCTTAGACCAAGGTCACGCAGGTTCCATATTTCAAACATTTTTATGCCCCCGGCATCATATCGGGGGCATATAGTTTTTCGGTTTTCCGTACGTGCGTACATGCGTACATGTGTACGTCCGTCTGTACGTGTGTGTGTACGTACGTACGTACGTACGTACGTACGTGATCCTGTAACCTCAGGTTAAAGTTTTTGTAACAGGTAGAGCCTGAACTTTTAGAACTTATATTTTCCTAACCATTTGATGGAACTGGTTCATCTTTGGTATGATGATAGATATAGGTCCAAAGTTTTATTAAGCAATACCCCCACCCATGCCTGTGACCTCAAGGTCAAGGTCACAGACTTAGAAATTTTCAATGTTAAAGACTCAGGTTAAGGTTTTTGTAACG
Source organism: Lucinisca nassula (assembly GCA_963580285.1). Lineage (NCBI taxonomy): Eukaryota > Metazoa > Mollusca > Bivalvia > Lucinida > Lucinidae > Lucinisca > Lucinisca nassula. Next base: position 145,326,070 of record OY757011.1, on the reverse strand, counting down.
GGTAGACTTGAACATTTTAGAACTCATATTTTCCAAACCATTTGATGGAATTGGTTAATATTTGGTATGATTATAGATATAGGTCCAAAGTTTTATTCAGCGATACCCCCATACACCCATGCCCATGGCCTCAAGGTCAAGGTCATGGACTTAGAAATTTTCCATGTTAAACACTCCAGTTAAGGTATTTGTACCTGGTAGAACCTGAACTTTTATGATGGCTTTGGTTCATATGATGATAGATATAGGTACAATGTTTTATTCAGCAATACCCCCACCCATGCCCATGAGCTCAAGGTCAAGGTCACAGACTTAAAATTTTTTAATTATCCCCTCGCACAACATAGCTCTAGCGTCTATATTTCTTCACTGATTTCAATATAACTTCACACAAATGTTCCTTATGACAATATCTCGAGCGAGTTTGACTTTCAAGGTCATGACCTCATGGTCAAGGTCACTGTGGCTATTTTTAGAAAAACTTTGTCATCGCTCTAGCGCCTACATTTCTTCACCAATTTCAATATAACTTCACACAAATGTTCCTTATAAAAATATCTCGAGCGACTTCGACTTTCAAGGTCATGGCCTCAAGGTCAAGGTCACTGTGGCTATTTTTAGAAAAACTTTGTCATCGCTCTAGCGCTTACATTTCTTCACCGATTTCAATATAACTTCACACAAATGTTCCTTATGACAATATCTCGAGCCATTTCGACTTTCAAGGTCAAGGTCACTGTGGCTATTTTTAGAAAAACTTTGTCATTGCTCTAGCGCCTGCATTTCTTCACTGGTTTCAAAATAACTTCACACAAATGTTCCTTATGAAAATACCTCGAACCAGTTTGACTTTCAAGGTCAAGGTCACTGTGACTATTTTCAGAAAAACTTTGTCACTGCTCTAGCGCTTACATTTTTTCACCAATTTCAATATAACTTCTCACAAATATTCCTTATGACAAGGTCACACACTTAGAAAATTTTGTTGCAACATGGATTTTTGGGGTGAGGCGGGGCCCTTGGCGGGGGCATCTGTGTCGTCTGGACACATTTCTAGTTTCTCAGAAACTACTGAGCCAATTGAAGTGAAATTCAAAATGGAGCCTTTGGGAGTTGAACAAATGAAAAGCTGCCAATATGGTCTAGATCACATGACCAAGATGGCCACCACGCCCATATATGGTAAAAACACTTCGAAATTCTTCTTCTCAAGAACCATAAGGCCAATGGCCTTGAAACTTGGCATGTAGCATATGGTACTCGGGCCTATCATAATTTGTTCAAATGGTGACCCTGGGTTGAACTTGACCTTTTTTACAGTAATGTCAAATATGCTGACTTAGGCTTTTGCATAGGAAAAAGTGAAAATAATGGATTTTTAGCTCACCTGAGCCTTTAGGCTCATAGATGAGCTTATAGTATAGCCATGGTCCGTCGTCCGTCCGTCCATCCGTCGTCCGTCCGTCTGTCCGTCCACCATTTTCAAAGATCTTCTCCTATACTGCAGGGCCAATCAAAGCCAAATTTCATATGGAGCCTCAGTGGGATGGGGGAACGAAAGTTTGTTCACGGGGTCTGGATCGCATGACCAAGATGGCCGCCATGCCCATATATGGTAAAAAGCCTTCAGAAATCTTCTTCTCCAGAACCATAAGGCCAGTGGCCTTGAAACCTGGCATGTAGCATATGGTACTCAGGCCCATCATGGTTTGTACAAATGGTGACCCTGGGTTGACCTTGACCTATTTTACAGCAATGTTGCCCCCAAGAATCAGGTAGGTACCTCAATGATAAAAAAAGGGGGGAGACATCTGTGTTTTGTAGAAAAACAAATTCCAGTTTTGTTCTGTTACTGCTCTTGAGATATGAAAATAAATTGGAACAAGTTTTCTTTTTGTTTCATTTGCTTCTGTATACAGTATACCATTTATGTCCAATGGACAGTTCCTCATATTTTCCCTTTCTGTGAGCCAGGCACCGAGGTTATAAAACTTTTTTTCACGCTCAACTCACTTCAGCATGAAATTTACCCTGCTCATAAGTTTTAAAATGCCAACAAATATTGAGATGGCATTTTAAAATTTATGAACAGGGTAAATGACATTTTCTGCTGATCTAAGTAGGAAAATTGTCACCAGACAGGTGAGCGGTTCAGGACCACTGGTCCTCTGGTTTATGACACTGGCCAGCATTGCAGACCGAAATCGGACGCCGCGTTTGCTGAAAGTACATACATATACATTGTTTTGCAAAACTTACCGCTAACAAAACAAACCACGTCATTATAGGATATTACACGTATTCAGTATAATACAATTTCATTTAAAAGTGGCTCCAGGATGGGAAAGTTTTGTTTTGTTTTTCATATTGAAAGATTTTATAGTTTCCCACTTTTGTTACAACAAAGATTGTAGATGACTTAATTAAACTCTATACTATACTTTATGTAGAAGCATCCGTGGTGTAGTTGTTACGCTACTCGCCTTGTAAACCAGGGATCGCAGGATCGATCCCGGGCTTCTCCAGACTTTCGGATGAGCCCCGTCTCCGTATGGCCTTAGCTGTTGGTGGGTACGTAAAACTCAAACACTCACTCACTAAACTTTTTGTCAAACCCTGTATTCAATAGTTACCGAACTCAGGCATGGTGTATGGGCTCCCTGTATATATACTCTTCTCCTGTTGGCAATGGCGTTGAAGCAGCGTCGCACCAACGTCAATACCATCACCTATATGATTTTGACCCCCTTTAACCCAATTTTTATATAGTAAAACTACGGTTTACAGGGGTAAACCTTATTTTTCATATATAGGTTGTTGGTGTTCGTTAGAACCGCCTCATCGGATTTCTGTTCTAAAATATAGATTGTTGGCACTCATTAGATCCGCCTCGATGAGGCGGTTCTAACGAGTACCAACAATCTATATTTTGAGCTGAAATAAGAAAAATATCCCAACTTTTTCATCTTAAAATTTTCGTGTTTTTTTTTTTTTTTTTTTTTTTTCAGCGGTAAAGTTTACAATGTATTTGTATAGGCATGTATTCGTAATGGTCATGACATTGCAACGACATTTATACGACGTTGCCTAACTGCTTAGCAATAGACCTTTACTGTAAAGAAATTTGATGTGTTTTGATTTATTTATAATGCCTGGTTAAAAAAGAAGGTGTTCCCTTGTTTCATTTTAACCACCGGATATATGAATAAAACCAGCATGGCCAGCGACCAAAAAAAAACTGAGATTTTCCAAAGAGCATGGAATTGACCAACAACAAGATGTTTCTTCAAAACCGATAAAAAGTCAACTTGATTATAGAGCACTACCCAAAACTGGCCTTACAGCCAGAACATGCAACATAAAAATTCAGAGAATAGGGACAGAAACAAAAGCAACACATTTGTTGGAGATCATATTTATTTTTAACAACATAAAACCGATCACATAAATTATCACATAATCACAGCCCAATCTTCGATGAACAGGAAAATGATATACAAGTTTACCCTTATCCCGCTGAACATGACAAATCATACCTTTGCAAACAGTTTACAGTCAAATCAGGTCATCTGACAAGGATCTACACCGTTTGTCATGCAGTTTGTGAATTTAATGAGTACATTACATAGAGGATCTTACATGAGTGCTCATGTATTATTGAACTTATTAAACGAGTTGAGGACGGGCCTCCGTGGCCTAGTGGATAAGAGCGCTGACTCTTAGTCATTAGGTCTCTCACCGCCGTAGGTTCGAGCCTCGCTCGGGCCACGTGTGAGACGCCAAGTTCTGCAACGGAAGGTCAGGTGGTTTTTCTCCGGGTACTCCGGTTTTCGCCCACCTCTGATTAACGATCGGCTCGATATGAGTGAAATAATCTTGAAAGGGCCGTAAAACCCAAACCAAAAAAAAAAAAAAAAAAAAAAACGAGTTGAGGAAAAGAGATAAAATGCGAGGCTTTGCCGAGCATTTTATCTATTTTCCTCAACGAGTTTAACAAATTTAATAATACATGAGCACGTATACAAGATTCTATTTATCATATGAGAGTTTAAACGCATTTTATCACCATTGTTTTACAAAAAAAGGTCAATATTCCACCATCAGTAAACGCGACGTCGTTAAGGGCGTCATACATGTAATTCTACGGAGCGTATCGAGCGACTTTGCATATTTAATCCACTATAGTGGATTATCGAATTTATTACATGGCGTTATTACTATTCCAGACGCTACGTCATATGATAAATCAAGTTATTTAATTGATGAATATTCAGGTGTGGGTAAATTAATTTATTCAGCAGGATTAGGGTTAACACGTTCATATATGAGCCAGCGCACGACAAAACCTACAGTAAGACATATGCGCCTAGCGAAGATTCAGATCAGCCTGCGCATCCGCGCAGTCTGATCAGAGTTTTCGATGTGCGCTCTAAGGATAGCTAAGGGCCCAATGCTCCTTCATGCAGCAAGGGAAGTCTCTGGTTAGATGCGCAAGCTGATCTGATTCTTCTATGGGCGCACATGTCTTATTGTAGGTTTTGTCGTGCGTTGGCTCAATTATATCATATACAGAAAACAAGCTTGGGAAGTACGATCAATGGATACACCCAAAGCATTTTCAGTCGTTCTTTACGTGGAACAAAGTCGCAAGGCGTTGCATCGACGTTGATGCGATGTTGCTTAGATGTCATGTACCCGTTCGGATGTTTCTTTACTACCGTTTCGTTTTCTTATGACGACCCCCTTCGGAAATATGGCTACTCTATAAGGAGGGACTTTGTCATAAAGAACACTAATTGCTCTTATAATAGAGGGGAATACTTTTTAACCCTTATCTTGCTGAATATTCATTTAAGCCACACCCATTTCTGTCTATCAACCAATCAAATTACGTGATGTATTTTATTGCTACAATTCATAAATTGAAGGCCAAACAGTTTGCAAAGATAGGGGTTGTCGTGAACAGCAAGATAAGTGTTAACACTGTACCCTCCTCTCATCGCGTATCTGCGGCGGGTACACTTAAGAAATGAAATTTATTTTTCTGCAGTTCATGGAAGTATGAACGCAGTGGGTCGCGTGCAAAGTAAATGAACCCCAAAGGGGTTCATGTCAACTTTGCTAGCGACCCACTGTCGTTCATACTTTCGTGAAAAGCAGAAAAATTAAGTTTATTTTATATATTTACATAATTTGCCCCTCATCACTGGGCAAAAAATGTTTGTAGGGCAAACGTTTAAAGCTGAAAAACATGTACACGCTGTTTTTCTACAAAGAGCGGAGCAGCGTTGACGTCATCAACGCCCGTAGAGAACAATGGTTTAGAATGACGTCACTTAACGTCACTGAAAATCATGTGATTCGATGCGTTCATGGAAGTATAAACGCATAGAGGATATTTGATTTTTTCAGTGTAAGATCGAATTTTATTTCATCGAATGAACACCAAAACTGTTATTTTCACGAGTGGCGTAGCCACGAGTGAAAATAGCAGTTTTGGTGTTCATGAGTGAAATAAAATTTGATCTTGCACTGAAAAAATCTAATTTTCTGTTTCTTACATGCTTCAAAAGGCAATATTTAGCGTCTTTAATGGTGTCGCTCACATTCGGAGAAAATTATCTTTGTTCCTGTTCGTTTCGCGTCAATAAGGTGGTGCCCATCGTGTTTAGTGGGTATACTATTGGGTGTAAACTGAAAGTTTGCACCTGAGAAATGGCCTGGGATGGTATTATTATGAATGATTAATGAAATAATTGAGAGAGTAGTTTTCCAAAGAAGTTGCTGGCAGGTCTAACGTCGCGCGACAAAAGACGTGACGTCAGCGTTATAAATGACGTCAGTAACGTCCCCGTCACACATGGACGGGCTATGCGTCAATTAGAACACATTTCAGTATTGTTCAGTTATCTGACAAAGATAAAATTGAAATAAGAGTTAGATTTGAAGAAAAAAGTAGTCCCAAACAGTGAAAAATAAAAAATCGTATTTTCACTGTTTGAAACAGTGAAAATATCGATTTATATTTCACTGATAAATCTCTATCATTCATTGAAAAGCATGTAAGAAAATTGTTTTCTATAGGTTTACATTAGACTTTACACTGGACATGTAAATATACGTGTATACACACGTGTATGCAACATTGTATTGCGACGTTGTTTAAACGCCAATTGCCCAATGCATCCATTCCCGTTCTTCTGAGCTTAGAAAAATAAATTGGGCTGCATGGTGCTTCCACGCAGAGCTGAAACTGACCACACATTAGTACTGGTAAACTGCTAGGAGGAATAAGTCTGCCCATGTAAAGCGGTGTGAGTCAGACCGGCCTTTAGGTTTCATTGGGCGGCAGGGCTTGAGATGTCATTTCATCTCAGTGTCGGGTGTAAGTCCACACAATTGGAAGCAGTGTCTCAAAAATGACCTAAAAAGTGTCCAGCCAACACTATTTAGGTCATATTGAGCCTGTCACTTTACCTAGCCACATATTTCCTGGATAGGATAATACGTTTGTTTGTTTGTGGTTTTACATTCCCGTCAACACTAATGAGGTCATTTTGGAGACGTTACTTATAGTTTTGTGGTACTTTGACCCGACATTGAGATAAAATGATATCTCAAGCCCTGCCGCCCAATAAAACCAGCAGGGGTTATATGCACTGGGCGGTTTGACTCGAACCACTTTGCCTGGGCAGGCTTAGTCTGTCTAAGCGGTTTACCAGTACCCATGTGCGGTCAGTTTCAGCTCTGCGTGGAAGCATCGTGCAACAAGTAAAGTGCACATTCTTTCGTCAGAAATTGATAACTGCCCTTTTCGAGTCAATGACCATAGACAAGATTCCATGATCAATCTCCACGAAAGAACGTTGCGGACCTGGTCGGCGTCCTCCTAATCACCAGTCAGACACGCATCCGACTGAGCTACAGAGGCCGGCTGCCTTAGGATGTGAATTGATGGGTAACAAATCATGGTTTTTAGAAAATAAGCATATTACAAAATGCCGCCTGCAACTTCGAAGGACCAAGCAATTTGATAGATTATGATAAATAATAGGGTGAAATAACATATGAGAGATACACAGGGTGAGACTAGGATTACAATACCATATTAAAATGCCAGATATTCTTATCTTGTGTGCAAGAAAAAAGTTTTCTGACATATGTAAAAGTCCTGATGAAAGTTTTAGCTTGTTGCATTAAATATGCGAAGAGTTTTGGCCTGTTTTAACTTTTCCGGACCCTGAGACATTATACCTTATGAACCTTTTAATATATGAAGATGTTATTACATATACCTTATCAAGGTTCATATACTCTTTTCTGACAAAGCGGATCCCTTGATGATTTAAGTATGTTAATGAATTCTTTGCTCCTTACAATGAAACATACACATATAGGCGAACTGTGCTCTTCTAGTGGATGTAAAAATATGAATACTACAGCTGGCACAACATCAAAGAAACAAAAAGGAACTAATTAGCTGAACAATTGTATAACTATAGACAAATATTTTAGAAACTGTTTTTCGCTGTCATGTCAACAAACAAGTGCAATGAACATTCTTGAAAACCCTACTTTGTGTAAGTAAAATTGTAGATAAAAAAGATACAGTGAGGCTTTGATCCCGAACCCCTTTGGGGCCATGAAAATATGTTCGAAAAAGGTACGGTTCGAGTCCCTAAGGTTATTCATAGAATCATTCAGGAGGCATAATGCTTATATGAAGTTAAGGTATGCTGTGTGTACTCATTAGAATCGCCTCATCGAGGCGATTCTAATTAGGACACACAACATACCTTTTTAGCAATGAAACGTTTTTCTAAAGTATACCTATGTCTTAACAGGACCTACAAAAAGCATTTCTAAGGTACTCAAGAATGTGTTCGAATCAGTCATGGTAAACGAGCCATCGGTGTTCGAGCCATCGAAGGTCTACTGTATACATTTTGTTTCCTAATTTCTGGACCAAGACATAGATTGTGAGGGAATACTCGTTAGAAGGCGGTTGGAACAATTTGTTTTGACCAAAAAGCAGGCGAAAGTAATCTTTCACCAGGAAACGCCTACGTTTAGACATATAAAAAGAAGTGCAGTAAACATTTTCGCTATTATGACCATTTATGTGGTCTTATACATGTTGCGGTCTTAATATTGAAATACACACTGTCTATGTCTTGGAGTAGAAATAAGAAAAATAATGTAGACCCTCGTAAACCCCAGTTTTCTCTATATTAAGTGGGTTTATAGGGGTGTTCATTTCACGGACTTGATCACGTGATAGTAAATCGAAATTTGCGACCGTAATACTGACAATCTACCTCTCCGAATGACATTTTAATTGAGCTATCCCAATTCCCAGCCAGGGAAGGATGACAGGCCAGCGTCAGGCTGACAGCGATACAACGTGGCAACGTCGTATCGATACCGGCCCGGCGTTGACCCGCTGTTGCGTGCTGTATGGGTTCTAGTGCACGTGAATAAGATAAATCTTCGTTTCACGGACTTGTTACCATGAGGGTAGGAATCATTTTTTTCTACTGAACTGATTACAAAATAAAACATGAACTTGTTGCTCTTCATTACGAAAACACGCCTATACAAATACATTATAAATTTTATGACCAGAAAAAGGAAAATTTTAAGATGAAAAATTGTGATATTTTTCTTATTTCTGCTCAAAATATAGATTGTGGATACTCGTTATAACCACCTCATCGAGGCGGTTCTAACGAGTACCAACAATCTATATTTTAGAGCTGCAATAAGAAAATAAGGTTTACCCCTGTAAAACCCATTTTTTAGTATACAAAAGTGGGGTTCAAGGGGTCAATATAATATCGGCTTGTTTTTGTGATGTCAAGTATTTATAACCAACCCTAAATATCGCGGAAAAGTTAACCAGCACACCCCACAAGACAAGACCTAGTTTTTTTTAACATCTTCTTTCTGTTTATGTGTCATCACATAGAGTAACCACTTGCGACCACTAACAACAGTAATCCAAATAGCAGCTTGCTTGTCCGTGTCTTTTCACCACCTGAAACTGAGCTTTTGAAACAGAGACATAATAAAAGTACCTGGCAGTATGTGTTATTTAGTTTCATGAGGTTGTACTTTTTGGGGGTCGGGGTAGGTGGTGCGGGATTCGTTTTACGGTCAAATGAAGATCATTTCACTCATTTTAAGCCGGTGGGCGAAAACCGGAGTACTCGAAGACAAATCACCTGACCTTCCGTTGCAGAGCTCGACTTCTCACGTGACCTGAGCGAGTCTCGAACCGCAGCGGTTAGATACCTAATGATAAGGAGTCAGTGCTCCTACCCACTAGGCAAAGATAATTAACTAAGACAATTTATTGTTTCAAACCCTATTCTGAATGGGATCTAATACTGTTGTTTTTCCTGAAAGCATCATTAAGGAGATGCTAACAACTATCCACTCTTAACAACAACAACAACAATAAAAAAACACAAACCGCTATTTGACAAATGTGCTTTGCTCAGCATAAGCAGGAATACTCGTACTAGAGGTACTAATCCACACTTATCTGTCACTTCTGTGACGTCACAGCCACTCGCTAGTTTTCATACAGGTAATACTAGGAAAATGTATAGAGTTATATAGGAGCCCGTCATTTAACTAATAAAATCTTTTATTTTCATTTCTACAAGATATTATTATAACCTCGCATTTGATAGAAAAATGTATCTGCTTCATTTTGGTGCCAAATTTGTTGAAATAAAATAAATTTTAAAGTGGCCCAGATTCTAATGAATGTCACTGGGGTATTTCCCTATTAAGTCTTTGTATTTTACAACAAAAATTAAAAATAGCCTTAATTCAAAGGCTCAAAAGTCATATTTTTTAAAATTTCTCCGTGCGCTATAACCTCTCACTAGAAAGATCTATTTAATATCTATATTCATGTGGTAAAAAATTTAGAAAAACAGTTTATTAAAAGTGGCCCACAGGTTGTAGAAAATAGCTATATTTGAAGTTTCGGATCAAGAATGTGTAAAGATTACACAGACGCAGGGCTTGTATACACAGTATATTAGAATGAATCGCAAAAGAAGTTATAAGAATTGAAAATCGGTATCAATATGAATAATATTGTCTAATATTATTGATAGAATTAGCAAGAATATTTTGCTTTAAGAAAACAAACATACATCCATAATTAAAAACTTTGCACTCATAACTTAATTAATTTATTTTTGGTAATGTAAAATTATGTTTTTAATTTGCAACCTTTTGAAGCTTGTTTTAAGATTTGCTTTAATTATATTTTCGCCTAGGAAAACTACTAACTGCTTAATTAGAAATCTTGAATGATACGATGTATATTTCCACCATTACGAAAACGCGCCTATACAAATACATTGTAAATTTCACGACCAACTTACAACAATTTAAGAAAAAGTTCTTTCCTATTTCTTCTCTTAATTATAGATTGAGGGTATACTCGTTAGAATGACGATGATGACTCGATAGAACAGTCAAACGTATGATTTTAAGCTCAAACGTTTTTTTTTTTTATTATTATTATTTTTATCTCATTTCTGCTCAAAATAAAGATTGTGGGTACTTGTTAAAATCCCCACTGAGTCGGTTCTAACGAGTAACCACACCCTATGTTTTTAGCAGAAATAAGACAATTATTGTTTGTGAGGATCAAATAATTTTCAGTTTTTGACGGTAAAATTTTCAATCTATATTTGAATAGGCATGTTTAGGTAATGTTTGTTAGATTTTACACCAGTCCTGTAGATGCAGTGTTTTAATTCATGTGTTTAGAAAACTTTAATGTTCTTGATATGTTATAATTTATATAATACGATGCATATTTCCATCATTACGAAAACACGCCTATTCAAATACACTGTAAATTTCACCGTCAAAACCAGCAGTTGTAAAAAAAATATGATGTTTTTCTTATACATATACTGTGTGGGTACGCGATAGAACTGCCTCTGCTAGGCGGTTCTAACGAGTACCCACAATCTATATTTAAGAGAAAAGATAAGAAAAATGAGCACCCTGAATTTATGGTTCGTGGCTAAAAGTCATACATAAGAAGTAAGAATCTTTCGTCTGGATCGTGTCATTTTTCTCTTATGAAGTCCAAACATAGTGGTTCTTTTTTGTCTCATTAATTAATTTTAATCTTCTCTGGGCTTAGCCGAAATAAAATATTAAATTTGGCAAAATATCTCATTTGTGCAATCGTTTCAGAAGCTGTGTTTCTTTCCCACACCTACTCCCTTAAATTACAATATACAATGTTGTCATTTTTAAATGCAAAATACACAATGGTTCACCCGAAGGCTATGCTATGAAACTGATCGTTTATGTCAAAAGGTGTGTGTGTGGTGAGGTGGGGATGGGGGCGTGATATACCGCGCAAGACCACGTTAGTTTTATGGATTGTTTGATTATCTTAATTACATTGAAAAAAGTGAGGTTTATAATGACAAACAAACCACAAACCAATTGTTTTTTTACATTGCATTAACCCTTATCCTGCTGTTCACGACAACCCCTAACATTGCAAACAGTGTAGATCCAGATCAGATTAGTTCTAAAGAAGCCATCTGATCAGGATCTATACTGTTTGTCTACCAGTTTGTGAATTTGAACGAAAACAGTATACAATGTAGTCTGATTTGCTGATAGTAAAGATGTGACTTATTATATTATTCGCGTTTGAACAGCCTCGTCGAGGCGTTTCTACCGAGTACCCGCAATGTATTTTATGTGCAGAAATATCAAAATTATCAGGATTTTTAAATCTGAAAATTTCAATTTTAGGGTGGTAAATGTTTTAATATACATGAAATATAATATAATGTGAGTATAGGCTACTTTCGTTGTGTCTTGTTTAAATCTTAAAGTAAGGAAATTACGACACAAACCCTCTTTCTTTATTCTGAAATGACTGAGGATATATCGGTGTATATTCAAATAATGTGAGTTGCTCGCCTAGGGCGCCCGAGATATGTTTATCCAAAGTTTGTGAGTGTTGTGCATTAACCCATTTTGTACCGAATCGCACAAAACGGGTTATAGCAAAATGTGCAGGCCCAGATCAGACGCCACCGAGCTCGGCTTTTGTTCAGGAACTTCTTTTTGCAAAAAGTTCAGCCATTTTTTTATTTTTCAAATATATTTAGAAAACACTTCACACCATCAAATTTTGAAAGACCACGTTAGTTTTATGAATTGTTTGATTATCTTAATTACATAGACAAAAAATTGAAGTTTATAATGACAAACAAATCACAAACCATTTTTTACATTGCATTAACCCTTATCCTGCTGTTCACGACAACCCCTAACTTTGCAAACAGTGTAGATCCCGATAAGATTAGTTCTGAAGAAGCAATCTGATCAGGATCTATACTGTTTGTCTACCAGTTTGTGAATCTGAACGAAAACAGTATACAATGTAGTCTGATTGGCTGATAGTATAGATGTGACTTATTATATTGTTCTCGTTTGAACAGCCTCGTCGAGGCGTTTCTACCGAGTATCCGCAATGTATGTTATGTGCAGAAATATTAAAATTATCAGGATTTTTTAATCTGAACATTTCAATTTTAGGGTGGTAAAGGTTTTAATATAATATAATATAATGTGAGGATAGGCTCCTTTCGTTGTGTCTTGTTTAAATCTTAAAGTAAGAAAATTACGACACAAACCCAGTTTCCTTATTCTGAAATGACTCAGGATGTATCGGTGTATATTGAAATAATGTGAGTTGCTCGCCTAGGGCGTCCGAGATATGTTTATCCAAAGTTTGTGAATGTTGTGCATTAACCCGTTTTGTACCGAATCCCACAAAACGGGTTATAGCAAAATGTGCAGCCCCAGATCAGACGCCACCGAGCTCGGCTTTTGTTCAGGAACTTCTTTTTGCAAAAAGTTCAGCCATTTTTTATTTTTTAAATATATTTAGAAAACGCTTCAAACAATCAAATTTTGAAATGGACTTGTGCTATGTATAAGGTTGACGAATTCCGGTCGGTACAAAATGGGTTAATCTGATATAAACGACAGAGCTTTAGTTGCTTTAATTAGCACATCCCAGTATAGGTATAGAGCTCTTCATATCAGAAATAAGACTGGAGTTTAAAGGCCTTCTCAACACTTTTTTGTGATATCGAGCTTGTCAGTTTACCTTTCCCCATTTTTCTACTGAGTATACGTACGCGATTAACCAGTATGGCGCAAATTCTTTTGTTTGAAACTGACAGCTGCCCTTTTGAAACAGTGGAAGAAAGAGAATGAATGTAGAGAAGATTTCATGATCAGTTTCCACGAAAGAATATAGCCGTCTCCGGCAGGTATCGAACCCGCATCCTCCTGATCACCAATCATTCGCGCATGCGACTGAGCTACCGAGGCCGGCTTCAGAAATAAGTCAACACCCATGTAAAATTAGGTCTTCATATATGGTTATTTAAAATGAATTTTCCATAACAAAAAAAAAAAAAAAGCCGCGACGTGATTTTAAACAATGTGGCATTGGCGACTAGCATAGACTCATATCAGACTGCGCTTAAGCAAGTGCAGTCTGATCAGAGACTTTGGTACGCGGAAGCAATGCAATTCATAGAACCGTTATTGAATCAGTAAACGTGCAGGCTGATCTTGTTTTCACCCTAAAAACTACCACATTATTTGAAATCCTGTGTCGAAGCTGAATTCCAAACATACGCCACCGTGTCTACTAGGGCCTATGTTCGGATACATAATTGTTTTACGTGGAAATTGATCATGAAATCTTTTCTACGGTCATTCTCTCCCTTCCGCTGATTCAAGAAGGGCAGTTGTCAGTTTCTGGCGAAAGAATGTGCACTGTACTGGTTTACCGCTTACGTATAAGCCTGCCCAGGAAAGTGTTGATAGGTAAACTGACCGGCTCAAAAATGACCTAAATAGTGTTGACTGGGCCGTTAAACTCCAATACAAACAAACAATTTACGGCGTAACAGTCCTCACTAGAGGCCAGAGTTTTATAAATGGCATGTCATTACTATACGCTGAATTTCATTAATTAAATAAATTCTTTTGCATATTGTCATCATTACGTTTCTTTTATTATTTACAAAGGGCCACAATATAAAAAGGAACAAAATTACATGAATATACCCATGAAATATATAAAAAAGAAATAATATATTTATACATGTATAAACGTGATCTATTTTTATTTCCCTATAATTTTGGCCATGAATATTTAATTTATATCGAGGACAAAACACCTGGTCAACCGTTAGCAAAACATGCCCTTTTTATATAAAATATCAGAATTTTTCATCTTTAAATTTTCGGTGACAAAAATATCCATACTAATTTTAACAGGGCACTGGATAGAACACAGACTGGTTGTGTATTGTAACACAAACCGGGAGGTGTGAAACTCTTATTACACACTGTTAACACAGGTAAACGACGCTATTTCGACTACGGTGTAAGGGAATTAACTGATGTCAATCAAATATGGGATATCGGTAATCTGAGTGACAGTTCCTGTAGTACGAGAATTCCTGGTAATGGCAAAGGCTTCGGTCAACATGCCCATCCTGACAGTCTTATCCGAGCATTCACTGGCCGCAAAATCTTAAAGATGTGCCGATCTATTTCTGGGGCAAACAACAATACGTTGGTAGATGTACCCGGAAGTCACGCTTTCTCATTGCACGTTTGACATTTTCTTGTTGTTTCCAAAGGAAATTTTTACTATTCACGCTAATTATAGTAAAGGGATATATCAGACATATTTTCGGCAATTTGTGAAGGGGAGACAAAGGGGAGACAACTTTTGAGAAGAAGCGTAAAAATCCTACATTTAGAGGACATTTGGGGACAATCCAAAATGGTCTTTAAGACAACTTTTAAACAGTTCAAAAGTTGGTCTTTAACCTGGGGACATTTGGTGTAGCAAACACACAGGAACAGTAACAGAACCATTCTAAATATGTGTTAAGTTGCGGAATTATGAAAAATTTTAGCTGGTCCTAATAGTGGAATTTTACTTCATTATTTTCTAAAAAAATAACTTTTTATGAACTAGGGGACTTGATAGTTTTGAAGCAGTTGCCTCCCTTGATAATCCACCCATCCCCACCCCTTAAAGTTTTCCAAAAATTTCCAAAACCTACCCTTCCCATTAGCGCCAAAAGAGCCAACGTTAATGGCTGCCATTTGCTCCTCGTCCATGTAGCTTCGCTGCATTGCTGTTATGGCATTCTTTTGGTTGGTACTGAAAGCTGACAACTGATCTACACTAAAGCCCTGAAAATATATATGGCAATTAATGTAAACGAAAAAAACGTACCATCAAAAACACCTTAGAGCAGATAGGGCAAAAGTCATTTACGTGATCCTTTTGGACGTGCCAAGCAAATTGCCTCCCTGGACATGTGTAAACAGCGAAGACTCCGCTTCTGTGCGGTCAGATCACTCTTCACTGTGTGTTGTAAGGATGTCCGAGGACCCACACACAGGCAATGCTGTTTTCTGATTGAGTGGGCAAGCTGGCTGAATTTTTTGTCCTCGTTGAACGCACATGCTCGAAGATACCTTTTTTGCTTTTCGTGGCTGATACGTATAATACAGCATTAACATAAATTCTATTCATAGAGGATCTTACATGAGTGTTCATGTATAAAGGCCGAGCATTTTATCCCTTTTCGTCACTGAGTTTAATAAATTCAATAATACATGAGTACGAATTCAAGATTCTAATTATAATATGACATTTAAAACGCATTTTATTCACCAGATTGTTTACAAAAATGTAAATATTCCGCCATTAGTAAACGCGACGTCGTACATGTAACGTTACGGGACGTATCTAGCTAATTTGCATATTTAATCCACTAGTGGATTATTGAAAATAATATATGGCGTTATTAGGGCCCCGCAAATTTATTTGCGGGTGCCCTATAGTAATCACCCTGTCTGTCCGTCCGTCCGTCTGTCCATCTGTCCGTCCACATTTTTTATGTTTTTTTCTTAATAACTTAAAAACCGTCAGATGCATCAACTTCAAACTTTAAATATAAGGTCACAATATCATTACACAATTTCATGGCAAGTAAGGTAACTCTAGCTACAATACTGTCAGAGTTATGGCCCTTTGAAAAACTTAAAAAATGACCACATTTTTCATGTTTTTTTTTCTTAATAACTTACAAACCGTCAAACCTATCAACTTAAAACTTTAAATATATGGTCTCATCATCATTACACAACTTTATGGCAAGTTACCTAACTGTAGCTTCAATACTCTCAGAGCTATGGCCCTTTGAAAAACTTAAAAAAAAACAGCTTTTTCATGCTTTTTCTTAATAACTTACACACCGTTAAACCTATCAACTTCAAACTTTAAATATATGGTCTCACCATCATTACACAATTTTATGGCAAGTTACCTAACTGTAGCATCAATACTCTCAGAGTTATGGCCCTTTGAAAAACTAAAAAAATCAGCTTTTTCATGTTTTGTTTTCTTAATAACTTACAAACGGTCAAATCTATCAACTTCAAAGTTTAACTATTTGGTCGCATTATCATTACACAATTTTATGACAAGTAACGTAACTGTAGTTTCAATACTTTCAGAGTTATGGCCCTTTGAATAACTTAAAAAATCAGCTTTTTTCGTTTTTTTTCATCTTTATTTTAAAACCGCTATAGATATTCAAATGAAACTTCCTGTAGTTACTGACAGTTGCCCTATAGTAATGCCCTGTCTGTCAGTCTGTCCGTCCGTACGTCCGTCTGTCCATCTGCCCGTCTATCCATCAACATTTTTCATGTTTACAAACTGAAGCTTAAGTTATTGACAGTTGCAATATAGTAATACCCTTTTGTTATTCATTCATAACTTACAAACTGTCAAATGCATCAACTTCAGAACTAAGATATATGGTCACAATTTCATTACACAATTACATGGCAACCGACGTAACTCTAGCTACAATACTCTAAGAGTAATAGCCCTTTGAAAAAATCCAACTCCTCTGATGGCACTGCCGGGGCCCTAGTCAGTTTCACTGACAGCTCTAGTTACACGCTCAGACGTGACGCCATGTGATAACAAGAGCACCGCATGCGGGTGCTAACGCTCGTCTGCAGTTTCTTTTAGAAAACAAAAGTTCTAAGTCAAATCAAATTGCAAGATGGAGTTATAAAACTTGTAGGGAATGTAGCTCTTGTGATGGTGAGTATGTGTATGAAGTTTCATGAAGGTAGGCCAAATACTTTTGGAAATATGGTGAAGGTTAAGTTTTTTGGTTAATTTTTCGAAAAATAGGTCAAAGTTCAAAGGTCAAGTCACAGGTCAAAAAGCGTGGTATGACTGAAAAGGTCTTGTCCCAAGGAACATTCATGTGAAGTTGGAAGGCTCTGTTGTGAATAGTATTGAAATAAGAGACAAAAACAATTTAAAAAAAAACGGAGAGAAAAGGGGAGATAATTCAATCAAATTGCAAGATGGAGTTATAAAACTTGTAGGGAATGTAGCTCTTGTGATGGTGAGTATGTGTATGAAGTTTCATGAAGGTAGGCCAAATACTTTTGGAAATATGGTCAAGGTTAAGTTTTTTGGTTAATTTTTCGAAAAATAGGTCAAAGTTCAAAGGTCAAGGTCACAGGTCAAAAAGTGTGGTATGACTGAAAAGGGACTGTCCCAAGGAACATTCATGTGAAGTTGGAAGGCTCTGTTGTGAATAGTATTGAAATAAGAGACAAAAACAATTTAAAAAAAAAACGGAGAGAAAAGGGGAGATAATTCAATCAAATTGCAAGATGGAGTTATAAAACTTGTAGGGAATGTAGCTCTTGTGATGGTGAGTATGTGTATGAAGTTTCATGAAGGTAGGCCAAATACTTTTGGAAATATGGTCAAGGTTAAGGTTTTCGGTTAAATTTTCGAAAAATAGGTCATGGTTCAAAGGTCAAGGTCACAGTTCAAAAAGTGTGGTATCACTGAAAAGGTCTTGTCCCAAGGAACATTCATGTGAAGTTTGAAGGCTCTGTTGTGAATAGTATTAAAATGAGAGCAAAAAATGTGTTTCAGAAAAAAATTGGAAAAGGGGAGATAATTCAGCCAAAATCAACAATGTTGTTATGGTCCTTGGTCAAAATGTAGCTCTTGTGATGATGAGTGTGTGTATGAAGTTTCATGAGGCTAGGTCTAATACTTTTTAAGTTATAGCCAAGGTTAAGTTTTTTTGGAACGACGCAGGACGACGCAGGACGACTCAGGACGACGCATGACGACGCAGGACGACTACGCAGACGCCGGAGTGATGACAATAGCTCGAAAGTTTTTTTTTCAAAAAACAGACGAGCTAAAAATAACTTCCGCTTAGATCTGACAGGAACAGTCGGGCGGGAATCCGACCTGTGATCATAAGGTCGCATGTTCAATCCCCGTCGGGTCCGGCAATATGATTTCATTATTATTTCCATCATGTTATCAAGTCCATGAAATGAACACTTCATGTGGGAAAACTGGGGTTTAGATGGGTATATATATAGAAGAATCTGATATGGGGTTCTGTTGTTGATCAGCCCATCTACAGCAGAACCCCATATTGAATTATTTTTCTTGCACAACATCTCCCAAACATTTCCTTTTTATTTTGTAGCAAATAACAGAACTACAGACAGTATTTCTTATCTTCTTTTTAAGATTTCATACAAAAGTCCTGTATTCAGTGTCCTTTAACAATAAATGAGTCAAATAATTATCATTCTTATTGATTATTTTATTCCTTTTTTATCTTTTTTTTTCTTTTGCCGGTTAGTTTTGACAGCTCGCACATGTATATTTTTGTTTACAAAAAACACGTAGTGCGGAAGTAGTTCCGGCAGTTGAATAGAATTGAAGCGTACTTATGTTAGTTGCCTGGGTCGGAACACCAGGGTCAGAACATAAATTTCTATCCCAGGGTAAATGAACGGATTTCCTTGTCTGGTGTGCAAGAATAATTTTTTCTTATTTCTCCTCAACGAGGCGGTCCTAGAGGCGGTTCTAACGAGCACCATAACCTATGTTTGGAGTATAAATAAGAAAAAATATCACAAATTTTCATCCGAAAATACCGTTTTGGAGATATAAAAAAATGTACTATGTTAAACGGACGTGTAGCCTGTTGGCCATTTTATGGAAAAGTAACTGTCCTTTTGGCTTTCCGCTGTTGGTGTTTCCATTAGGGTCTGTTGTTTAATGTTTGTGTGTCTTTCCCTTTGGAGTCTCTGATGGGAGCTGTGGGTTGATTGTATCGATTCCTGATCATTGCCTCCACTTCTATTTTATTTATCGTAATGGTCTAGGTATTAAACACGTGCTGATTCAAGAGTTACTTACCTTTACTTTATCGACAGGCATTTTTGAAATAGTTGCTGGTGCTACCGCTTGGATCTGCGTTGGCGTGAGCTTCGACAGCTGGTCGTCTGACAAACCACCTGGCAATAACAGGCAGAGGTGTAGTTTAGAGGTATCGGTTTACCCTCCAAGTCCTGCAGACAATTCTATAGCAGACGGCAATCATTTTTTGTTTTTCATTTTTCACGACTATATAAATGTATTGAAAATTTTACCATAAAGAATATGAAAATTTTCAGATAAAAATTCAGATATTTTCACATTTCTACTCAAAACAAAGATTATGGATACTAGAACCGCCTCAGTGAGGTGGTTATAACGATTACCCACAATCTATGTTTTAAGTAGAAATAGGAAAAATAATGTATACCCCTGTAAACCCCAGTTGTAACGTATAAAAGTGGGGTTAAAGGGGTCAAAATTATATAGGCGTGTTTTCGTGATGGTTTTAGCATAAAGGACCTAAACTGGCATACTCTTGAACAGCGAGTATAGATTGCCGACTTATCCTAATGTACAAGGTCACTCACGATCTAGTAGACGTACATACAACAGAGTACCTAACCCTAAGCAGATTAGAAACCAACCCACAAAGGCTACTGCAAGCATATTCTTTCCCCGCGCTGTAGTCAACTGGAACGCCTCATTTTTACACTCCGGTTTTGAAAAATTTAGCCATGCTATGTGCCATTTAATACACGTATTATTCTCGATTTTACCATTTAACTATATTAACACCTCCCTTTCAATTATAAACTGTTTGATAACTATTAACCCTTAGTTAAATAACCCCCTTCACACTTGTAGGAAAGGGAGAAGAGGGAAAATCGAAACATGATGACTAGCGGAAATGTGTTGGAGAAGACCAGTTTTAAGAGCTACCTCTCCTTCCCCTGTTCGTGGCAGTCCAGAACATGCAGATCAAGACACTGAGAAAGAGCCAGCTGCCAAAAGAACTAAGCCAGACGGAACAGAGGTCCATGATTCACAGTGTGAAGGTATGATTCACAGGGTGAAGGCATGTTTGAAGCCGGGGGACCAGAGCAATCCAAGTAGTCCCAGTCAGCCCTTTGTCTCGTCTCAGAAATCAACCATCTCCAAGAAGCCGAAAAAGTCTTGTCGTTCTTGAATGAGTGCAGAAGCATCCATGCTTATGGAACCGGCATGCGATTTAAGTCAGGAGGACCTCCGTTTGGTCCGTTACATGTCCGGTAGACGCCCGGTCGCGAATGGGTCCACCGGACACCAACGGGCACCAACGGATGAGGACCGGACAAGTACAGCACAAAAATCGAACAAGTAACGGACAAAACGAATGCCTAACATACAACCACCTGATGTTTTTGTTTGTTTGGATTTGATGTTTAACACTGTAAAGGTCATTTTGGAGACGTTGCTTCCAATTTTGTGGGACTTTTACCCGACATTGAGATGAAATGACATCTCAAGCCCTGTCGCCCAGTAAAACCAATAGGGTTTATTAACATGGACGGTCCGCCTCGCACCGCGGTTCGTGGACAGGCTTAGATCCTCTAAGCGGTTTACCAGTACTAGTGTGCGGGCCGGATTCAGCTCTGCGAAAAAGCATCATGCAGCCCATTTATTTCTTCAAGCCCCTATGGGCGGGGGCTAACACCCACCTGATGGCCTAATCCATTCGTGTCCGTTCCAAGATTTGAGCATGTTCCAAAATTCCACCGGACATAAACGGATGTTAACATACACGGGACAGACTCACCGGACGAGAAATGGACTTGAAACGGATGCCATCACGCAAACATTCCTATATGGTTTTGACATCCTTGAATCCCACTTTTATATAGTAAAACTGGGGTTTACAGGGGTAAACCTTATTTTTCTTATTTCTGCTCTAAAATATAGATTGTGGGTACTCGTTAGAACCGCCTCGATGAGGCGGCTCTGCCGTGTACCCACAAACTATATTTTGAATAGAAATAAGAAAAATATCACAATTTTTAATCTTAAACTTTTCATTTATACGGGGGTAAACTTTACAGTGTATTTGTATAGGCGTGTTTTCGTAATGAAACGAAGACGAGCGGACTTATTTTTTTTATCCGTTGAACGTCCGCTAGTGCTATCTGGTAACAGTGCTTAAGCAATATTGTAGACTATTTCTATATTCTGTGCGCGACTACGACTCATAGACCTAAAACTCAACCTCTCTGCATTTACAGGTACTACTAAAAAGAAATGAAATGCAAAGTTTCAGCTGTTTCGACTTACGTAGCTGAAAGTAAATGAAAAGGAACACCTGCAATAAGCTTTAAAATATTCAACACATTTTATTATAATTTTTAAACTGATTCTTGCTGTCAGATATAAAGAATGAAACATAAACAAATATATCTCAAATCTGTCCTCAGATGCACGTCAATAAAGTTCGGATCTTTGACCCCAAGTCCGAAATGGATAATGGTAATAGATTTGTAATCCAACACAGAATTTTGAATGAAATTTTCTCGAAACTCCCAAAGTGAAGCAATATAAAATTATTTCTTCTTATATACATTCATGGAAGTTACTAGAACAAACTTGTTAAAGAATTGTTTATAAAGAAATTACGGGAACACAGTTTGATCAAAATTAAAAATAAAACTGCGAGCACTGCATGATGCCCCACCACTACAATTACATCAAGCAAGTGCCGTATTACAGGGAAAAAAGAATTCAAAGTAAGATGCATTACTCTTTCCCTTAATAAAGTTGACAGGAATACATGATTGAGATGACTATTTCCTATGATCAAAGAGCCATGGCTCCAAAAAGAAAGTAAACCAGAATTAAAACTCCATTTTCAGTTTTGGGGGACCAGTGCCCTTTCAAATAAAGTCTAGGTCTTCAAATTCTAGTCCGATCTTTGGTCAATTGCAATGATTTTTTGTACCAAGTATAGACCACATTCATTTATGTGTTCATGAGATTGTGTGCAGACAAGTCATCTTTGGTCCAAAATTGACTGTTTTGGGGGGCCTGTGCCCTTGAAAATAAGGTCAAGGACAACAAAACATAATAGCTGTTTTCCCCAATCCTAGTGATGTAACCACGCGAGTTTGGTAAGAATCAATCATTAGGTTCAGGAGATATAGTGCTTCAAACAGACTACATGATAGAAATAGCTATTTTCAATGTTCAAGGGGCGATAACCCATATCGTTGTTCTGCACGTTGTCTTATTATGCTCTACATGTCTGTGAAGTTTCATGGAAATACGTGGGGTGATCAATAAATTCGAGAACTTTTGCTATAACTTTTTTAATATACAACCAATCGCAATAAAATTTATACGGTCGATAGAATAGAATGTTACGGACAACGTCATCAAGCTATTACGTTAGTGACGTCACTAGTTTTTCAATGACGTCATTTTTGACGTCATACTTCACGTTCACCGTTCAGAAATGGCTGACGACGTTGTTGCAGAACAGAGGACTATCATTAAATTCTACGTAAAATTAGGGAAGACTATGAGCGAAATGAAAGAGAATCTCCAAAAAGTAAACGGAGAAGCAGCATTTTTGAAATCTTGTATTCATAAATGGTGGCATCGCTTCAGTGACAGAAGAACATCGACCAAAGATGACGCCCGATCTGGCCGTATTGTGAAGTATACTACAGAGGAAAACTGTGCTGCCATTGAACAATACGTAATGGAAGACAGGCGAGTGACTGTTAGAAATGTAGCGGAGGACTTTAACTTAAGTTATGGTACAGCCCAAGAGATTCTGACGGAAAAAACTTGAATTAAGCCGCGTCTGTGCAAGGTGGGGTACCCCATCTACTATAGCCTGGCCAGAAGAGAGTAAGGAAACAGATCTGTCGAGATATTCTCAACCGATATGCAGAGGAAGGTGATGGGTTCTTGAATGAAATAATAACATGTGATGAAACATGGTTCCACTTCTTTGAGCCGGAAAGCATGCATTGTCACCATCGCCTGTAAAAGCCCGATTTTCCAAGTCAGTGGGTAAAGTTATGTCCATCATATTCTGTGACACAAAAGGAATTGTGTTGAATCACATGGTGCCAGCTATGACTACAGTCAATAGTGAATACTACGCACATCCAATTAAATTCCAGTTGCAGAGAGCTATTCGAGATAAACGTCCTGAACTTGTAAGGTCGGGGTTCATTTTGCACCAAGACAACGCTCCAGTGCACGTGAGTCAAATTGTGACGTCCATCCTCAAGGAACTGGGTATCGAAACTCTACCGCACCCACCATATAGCCCAGACTTGGCTATCTGTGACTTTTTCCTGTTTCCAGATGTGAAGGATCAGCTGCGTGGTGTAAAATATGAGACGCGAGATGAACTAGGGGCTGCTATAGCGGTGGTGCTTAGGGAGGTGTCACGTGACGCCTTACGTCATGCGTTCGGCACGTGGATGAACAGATGTCAAAAGTGTATCAAGGACAAGGGATCCTATGTCGATAAATAATAAAAAGTATTCGTGAGTATCGTTTTTCATATTAAAATATAGCAAAATTTCTCGAGTTTATTGATCAACCC
The DNA here is from genome assembly GCA_963580285.1 of Lucinisca nassula. Lineage (NCBI taxonomy): Eukaryota > Metazoa > Mollusca > Bivalvia > Lucinida > Lucinidae > Lucinisca > Lucinisca nassula. The sequence continues at coordinate 145,302,134 of OY757011.1, read as the reverse complement.
TCGTATCTCAGACGGTATGGAAGTTATGGAGCGGACAGGAAACTTTGACAGAAATGACTATGTTCAATGTTCAAAGGGCAACAACTCCAAAAGTAGGAAAATCAGAGTCACGGTTCATATGTTTTGCATGTCGTCTCCTAGTGCTCTACATATCTGTGAAGTTGCGTGAAAATATCTCAAATGGTATCAGAGTTATGGAGTGGACACTAAACTGATAGCACCAGCTATATTCAAAGTTCAAAGGGCAATAACTCCAAAAGTAGGAAAATCGGAGTTACGGTCCATATGTACTGCATGTCGTCTCATTGTGCTCTAATATCTGTGAAGTTTCGTGGAAATATCTCAAATTGTGTCAAAGTTATGGAATGGACACGAAACTATGACAGAAATGGCTATGTTTAATGGTCAAAGGGCAACAACTCCAAAAGTAGGAAAACCAGATTTACGGTTCACATGTTCTGCGCGTCGTCTTAAAGTGCTATACATATATGTGAAGTTTCATGGAAATATCTCAACCGGTATTAAAGTTATGGAACGGACATGAAACTGTGACAGAAATGGCTATGTTCAATGTTCAAAGGGCAACAACTCCAAAAGTAGGAAAACCAGATTTACGGTTCACATGTTCTGCGCGTCGTCTTAAAGTGCTATACATATATGTGAAGTTTCACGGAAATCTCTCGAACGGAATTAAAGTTATGGAACGGACATAAAACTGTGACAGAAATGGCTATGTTCAAAGTTCAAAGGGCAATAACTCCAAAAGTAGGGAAATAACAGTTACGGTTCATATGTTCTGCACATCGTATCATGGTGCTCTACATATCTGTGAAGTTTCATGGGAATATCTCAAACGGCATCAAACTTCTGGAGCAGACTTGAAACTATTACAGAAATGGCTATGTTCAAAGGGCAAAAACCCCAAAAGTAGGAAAATCAGAGTTACGGTTTATATATTTTGCACGTCGTCTCATAGTGCTCTACAAATCCGTGAAGTTTGGTGGAAATATCTCAAATGGTATCAGCGTTATGGGGCGGACACGAAACTATGAGACGCTGGCGGACGGACAAACGTGCGGACGGATGGGCACTCAAAACTTTGGAGGGTATAACATAATATCCCGCCATTTTTTGGATGGCGGGGCATAAAAAAATATGGACATCGAATATTCCAGGATACCTCTTCTTGTAAACAAAAGTTGTTTACCGACATTTAGAATTCTATCATAGCCAATGCCATTTTTATCCCCAAAAATAGCATAAACAGTCTGGAAAGTGTGCCTGACATGTCAACCAAGCCTTTTTTTTAACAAATGAAGAACTAATATATTACACAAGCAAACCTTTACATACTAGATAAAAAGAATTCAGATATACACAGAAAAACGGTAAATTTCTTCTGTATAAAATAAACCCAGCGGGCATGACGTTGACTCGATGTTGCACACACGCTGTGTGTCTGCTGGGAACCTTTTCCCGACATACTCATTGACCTTCAGATAATACTAGAGGCCCAAGTTGGCCAGAATCGCTCACCTGGATGAGGCTGATCATATATTATATTGGGCCTTGGTGGCCATTTTGTCTATCAGATCACATTACGTTCAGCAATTCTGAATCTGCATGTTTAAATAATCTTGATGCTTTTGATTATGTTTTTGAACTGCTTTGTCTGATTTAGGTATCAGACAGACATGATGTTGATGCAGAGTGGAAGTGTATAGTTTGACAGGCCAGAGCTATTGTTTGCAACTGCCTATGGCATATTCTGTTATCAAAAATGCAAACCAAGTCAACCAATCATGTGAATACAACTGCAACACCAAGCTAAGGTCACATTGGTGTATATGGCCGCTTGCAAAACAAAGCCACAACACCGAATTTCCTTGTGGACTCTGCGAGTTTGACATATACTGACAACATCTGAGCTGCCCCTCCTTGTAAATCTTATATGCAATTACTATACAGGTGCTTTGAAGAATTTTACGATGGCCGCCATTTGGGATATCAGAATGCAATAATTTTAGCAATTCTGAATCTCAATGACACCCAAATGTCAACCACCAATTTCAACCCCATGCAACAGACCATTCAGCAGCAGAAGTGGTTTGAAGATTTTCAAAATGGCAGCTATCTGAGATATCAGAACAGAATGGTTCTAAGAAGTCTAAATCTCCATGTCATGCCAATGTCTCCCATCAAGATTCTGCTAAATTCAACCTGTGGTTTGAAGAGTTTCAAGATGACCAAAATGGAAGCCACCTGAGATAACAGAACAGAATAATTTCAGCAATTATGAATCTCCATGTTGCTGTGATTCCTCTAATCAAGTTTCAGCTCCATCCAACCTTTGGTTCAGGAGGAGATGTAGATTGAAGAATTTCAAGATGGCCATCTTGTATATCGGAATGGAACAATTTTAGCAAATCAGAATTTCCATGTCGCCCCAATACGTCCCATCAAGTTTCAGCTTGATCTGACCTGTAGTTCAGGAGGAAATATTATTTGAATAATTTTAGATGGCCTCCGTGCGCAACCAATGTCATTTGAAGAATGTCAGGATGGCCACCATGGTGGCCATCTTGGATATTGTAACAGAACAATTTTAGCAAATCTTTCAGCTTGATCAGAACTCTGATTAGGGAGATGTCGTTTGAACAATTTCAAGATGGCAGCCATGGCCGCCATCTTGGATATTAGAACGGAAAGATTTTAGCGAATCTCCATGCCACCCCGATGTCTCCCATCAAGTTGCAAATCAATTTGACCTTGAGTACAGGAGGAGATGTCTTATGAATAATTTCAAGATGGCCGCTATCTTTGATATTGAAATGGAATGATTTAAGCAAATCTGAATCTCCATGTCACCCCGATGCCTCCCATCAAGTTTCAGCTCATTTCGGCCTTTGGTTTGGGAGGTGTCGTTTGAAGAATTTCAAGATGGCTGTCATGGCGGCCATTTTGGATATCTAAACGATTTTAGTAAATCCGAGTCTCCATGTCACCCCGATGCCTCCAATCAAGTTTCAGCTCAATTAGACCTTTGGTTTGGGTGGAGATGTCCATTGAAGAATGCCAAGATGCCTGCCATGGCGGCCATTTTGTATATCGGAAGGGAACAGTTTTATCAAATCTGAATCTCCATGTCACCCCGATGCCTCCGATCAAGTTTCTGCTCAATTTGACCTTTGGTTTGAGAGATGTCGTTTGAAGAATTTTCGTATGGTCGCCATAGCAGCCATCTTGGAAATCCAAACGAAACCATTTTAGCAAATCTGAATCCCCGTGTCATCAGGATGCTTCCCACCAGGTATAAGCTTAATTTAACTTCCGGTTCGGAAATGTGAAAAGTTAACGATGGACGACGGACGGACGACGGACAAGAAGCCACGGCATAAGCTGACCTGGAGCTTCATTACAAGCCCGAATCTCTTCTTGACATTACTTTTCAAGTGCTTGCGATCAATTGCTACAAGTATTCAAAATGCAAAATTGACCAATAAAACTGTATCTCAGTGGAAGAGAAGATAAGCTTTTGTCGGAGTGTATTTACCTATAATGTGGCCAGCCGCTGCGACAGCCCACATCTTCCACTGAGTAGTATCAATTCCAAACCCATCTTTGTGCACAAGTTTGGAAGCGAGAGCTTCCAGTTTTTGGGGCTACATGTGGTCAAACGTCCCAGTGCGTCAACAGTTTCCCTGTAATGTAAACGACACAATACATTAAGCCAATCCAACTTTTTAACCCTTTCTATCCTGTGCAGCAGTATAGATAGCTATGCATACAGTGACGATCCATATGAGAGGGATCATTGCTTGAAATGAGCCCTCTCAGCATTTTCTACACCTTGCGTCAACCTGTTTTATTAACCCTTATCTTGCTGTTCACGACAACCCCTATCTTTGCAAACAGTGTAGATCCAGATCAGATGGCTTCTGAATCTACACTGTTTGACATTCAGTTTATGAATTTGTAGGAATAAATTACACAAAGTAATCTGATTGGTTCGAAGTCAGAGATGGCTGTGGCTAAAATGAATATTCAGCAAGAGAAGGGTTAAATGAATATTGACTAGACACCGATTTAATAGAATGGATGTGTCAAAATTCAAAGATGCAAGAGTCCACTTCAGAAACACAAGAGTGAAAGGTTTAAAAAAGGACCCATTACGCAAACACGCCTATACAAATACATTGCCACTTTTATCGCTGAAAAATGAAGATTTTAAGATGAAAAATTGTGATATTTTTATAATAAGAAAAATAAGGTATACCCCCTGAAACCCCAGTTTTACTATATAAAAGTGGGGCTCAAGGGGGTCAAAAGTATATAGGCATGTTTTCGTGCTGATGGTCCTCATGATGATCTTGTTAAGGACTTCTATGTAATCAGTCAAGAATGGTGCGAGATCTTAATTTTCTTTCTATGGTGTGCTCTTTCACTCTGAAGCCACAATTTCAGGTCATTGACGGACAATCTTGTAAGACAAAAATCTCTTCTTCAGATACTTCAAAAATTTATTTGGCCCATCCAACTGGAAATAATATAATTAATGAGCAGTTCTGCTCATCCCATATTTCTCTTTTGCGTATATATTAAACTAACTTCACTGTTCCAGGCTCGACCATTGACCGCATGTCATCTGTTGGCATTCCACAAACGAAATTCTTTAAAGCCAAAATGTCATCTGGAGAAAGCTTTGTCTTCCCTGTCTGGTGTTTCCAGCCGTCGAATGCTGCAAGAAGCTGAAATATAGAAAAGTGAGAGCTGACTATACCAAAGAACGTAGTCGTTTGCTCAAACGCCTTTGGGACAACAAAAGAGAGAGTGTGTGTGTGAATTCGGGTTTAACGTCGCTTTCAACAATTTTTCAGTCATATCACGACGGTGTCTGGTTGCGACAGGGAGCTCAATTTTCACGTTTATAGTGCTGCCTCACTGAAGTATCATGTCCCCCTGACACATTACATGATACCACACCCAGTCACATTATCCTGACACTGGATCGACCAGTCCTAGCTCTTCCCCGTAAATCTGAGCAGCTAGTACCATTTTTAACGACTTTGGTATGTCGCGGCCCGGGATCGAACCCCAGACCTCCCGTTCCCCGGAGCGGACATTCTACCAACTGAGCTATCGGGGCCGGTAAAAAGAGAGAGTGTAATCCATCCCAATTAGTGTATTTTTAAACATACCGCCACGTAAGGATGCAGAATGTGGATCAATTAGGGATATCTTTTTGATTGTCTATGCAATAAATGTTTGTTATATGTACTCAATAGAATCGTCTCGTCGAGGCGTATCATCTGAGAACACACAAATAACATTCTCGTTTCAAAGGCTATCGACATTAACACTGACTACTTCTTAACTGGGGCTACATTACAGTGAAACTTCAATTCATCACGAAAACACGCCTATATAATTCTGACTCCCTTGAATCCCACTATTATATAGTAAAACTGGGGTTTACAGGGGTAATATTTATCTTTCTTGTTTCTGCTCTAAAATATAGATTGTGGGTACCCGTTAGAACCGCCTCGATGAGGCGGTTCTAATGAGTGCCCACAATCTATATTTTGAGCAGAAATAAGAAAAATATCAAAAAATTTTCATCTTGAAATTTTCATATTTTCGGCGATAAAGGTGGCAATGTATAGGCGTGTTTGCGTAATGATCTCGAACATGGATGGTTCATTTACCACGGCTAATTCCAACTTGTTCTTGAGCCCCTTGAAAATTCATCTCATAGTTAGAGATATCTATATATTTAGGATAGTTTATGGATAATTGTCCCATTTTCATCCTGGAAGGGAATGTTGTGTGTACTCATTAGACTCGAGGCGATTCTAATGAGAACAAACAACATTGCTTTATTTCACAGAAGATCAAAAAGATATTGCCGCTTCTCATGACCTTACGTTATGGTTATTTCTATGGTCCCAAGTTTTTCAAGTTATTGATCGTTGGTTGATTCAAGGTTTAACGTCCCCGTCAACACTGTAAAGGTAATTTTGGAGACGTTGCTTCCAATTTTGTGGGACTTTTCCCCGACACCGAGATGAAATGACATCTCAAGCCCTGTCGACCAATGAAACCAATAGGGTTTATTAGCATGGACGGTCCGGCTTGCACCGCGGTTCCTGGACAGGCTTAGATCCTCTAAGCGGTTTACCAGGACTAGTGTGCGGGCCGGATTCAGCTCTGCGTGGAAGCATCATGCAGCCCATATATTTCTTCAAGCCCCTATGGGCGGGGGCTAGTTCAAGTTATTGAAGCTTGTCTGTAGAAACTCAAGAACGATTTCTAAATACCGGTGTCCAAGTCAGTGAAGCTTCAGGGTATTACGAAATACAAGCATCCATACTTATACAGGACGAAAGGCTAAAGCATATTATGAAATAGATAGGCGTTTATTTATTTATCTGATGACATTTAAATGCAAACATGTTCATTTCCTAGTATATTTAACTTGTATGTAAAGTCTCAGGCGTTATCATTTAAACGTCTCCCAAAACTTAACTTTAAAGCAATTTCAGTATTTTTTCTGTTTGTTTGTGAAAGATAAACGCGTTTGGTATTTGCAAAAATGACAGAAAATGTGTCATTCTCGTTAATTCATGAATGACCGATTTTGCAACCGGATGCAGACGTCGGCCCGAATACGACTTTGGAAACCAAGATGCTTGACCTTTCCATTGCTTGTATGTCAGTTACCAAGCATATAATTGCCTTAACTAATCCGTGTCATAAAACAATTATAAACCTCCAACTTTATATAATGAAACACGGGGTTGATTTAAGCCACCCCTATCCCCCCCCCCACTTCCAGTGGAATTCGTTTCCCTGACCGTTCCTAGGCGGTTCTTCTGTCGCGGTTTATTTTTGTTATGGTTTGTCTTTGAGTGTGTTTATCGCTTATATCTTTGTTTTGGATGGCCAATTGGTCATTTTGTGGGAAAGTGACTGTCCTTTTAGCTTTCCGCTATTGGCGTTTCCATTAGGGTCTAGTTATTTCATGTTTGTAATTCTTTCCTTTTGGTGTCTCTGATGGGAGCTGTGGGTTAATCGTATCGATTCTTGATCATTGCCTTCTTTTTTTCCAAGGGTATGCATAGTTAATGTTTGCTCAAAACCATAGCTTGTGACCAAAGCTGGGTACTCTTTAGAACTGCTTCAACGAGATGGTTACAATGAGCATCAACAATCTACGGTTCAGGCATGGTAAAATTTTCACAAGAAAAAGGTAACTTTAGGGGAACTAACAAATGACATTTACTTTAACATGGGGGGCTTCGTTGGCTCAATCGGATGACTGGTGATCATGAGCTCGCGGGCCGTTCACTGCCGGGTCTATAACAATGATCATGAAATATTTCTACGGTTATTCTCTTCCTTTCGCTGATTCAAAAATGGCAGTTGTCAGTTTCTGGCGAAAGAATGTGCACGGTACTGGTAAAATAGAAGTGAAGGCAATGATTAGGAATCGATTCAATTAACCCACACCTCCCATCAGAGACACCAAAGGGGAAGAAACACAAACATAAAATAACTAGAACCTAATGGATCCATCAATAGCGGAAAGCCAAATCCGCAAAATGGCCAATTGGTTATCCAAAACAAAAAGATATATTCGATCCACGCAGTCAAAGACAAACCGTAACAAAAATAAACCGCGATAGAAGAAACGCATTGGAATGGTCAGTGAACAGAATTTCACGGGCGTGGGGGGGGGGTTAAATCGATTTTACGCGACCGCAGTCCTCGCCCTTACTTCTGTCGCGGTTTAGACAAATACAGTACGAAGAAACAACTAACGGACGGACTCCGATTGGACCTGTGTGAACATGTGCAATCAGCTATCCAAAACAATAAGACATTAGCAACATACGCATGCAAAATATAATAACAATAACCGTCAATAGAAGAACCGCCTTGGAATGGTCAGTGAAAACTGTTTTCACTTGGGGGTTTAAATCGATTTAACGCGGCCGCAATCCTCGCACTTACTTCCGTCGCGATTTAGACATCGCTTATGTATCAGTCTGTCCAGGAAAAGCATGGATAGGTAAACTGACTGCCTCAACATAACCTAAATAGTGTTGCACGGGCCGTAACATTCCTATACTAAACCAAACCCATTAAATAAGTAAAGACACTTTAGGAACTGATCGAATAAGAACCCAAAGCCTATTCCAAACATCGAAGAGAACTGCGGGCAAACACAGCTTCACAAACCACCTAATGAAAAAAACAACAGGTGACTGATACGCTTTAACAAACTATAAATGCTACATATGTATGATTTGCGTATCTTTAAAGCGTATATTTTCACATGCAAATGAGCTAACCATACGCTTTAACAAAGTATATCCACGCTGAAATTATACGCCAATAATACACAGTAGCAATACGCTTTCGATACGTAAGAAACCATGTACTAATAAAACGTTTATATATGATACACTAACTATACGCCGTAGCAATACACTTTCGATGCACAAGAAACCATATACTAATAATAGGCAGAACCAATGCATGAACAGCATACTGTTAACAATACGTAAACTTTACATAAAAGATGAAATAAAAGTCATGTCAGCAAATATTTACACATGCATATATGGCTGCCTTGTGTTAACTATGTATTTTAAATCTCATTTGTTTGTATGGTCACTTGGATAAAAAAAATCATTGTTTCTTGAACTTTTTAGTGAATGTCCATGCCTGTGTCCATGACTGAAGGCTTACCATAGTTTTGCCATTTAAATTACAATTATACAGGTGTATTAATTTCCGGGGTAAATTTTTTGGCATGCTATATATAAATTTCAGTTGTTTTTTTTTACATTATAGTTTCGTGTCAGAAAGGCTTGCAATAATCAATAAGTGGAGCTCTAATGCCTTCATCCAGCTGAAGGCAAATACTAATTTAACAAGAAATGAAAACTTTATGTTAAACAGTATAGTAATTAAATGTGCAACAGAGTTTAATTGATGTAATGTACTGCAAGATAATTTAAAGCTTTTAACTGCAAAGTCTTCAGCAAATTTAATACTGTCTAAATCAATACTTACTTTTGCTTGGTATATATTAGAAAAAAACAATTCCTTTCATTTAATTAAAAAAATAAACAAAACAGGCATTCAAAACAAAACACCACCATGTGGACTCTACACACAGATTTCCTCCATTATATTTGAAATACAGGAAGTGAGTCAGCTTGATTTCTATTGGTAATAAAATTTTCTAAAGCAATACGCAAACAATACACAAGTCTCTCAGATCTGCAAACCATGAATGATACACAAGTTTATGAGATTGCCTAAAATGATACGCAAATCATACGTTTTTTCCTCAGACTAATATGTTCAAGAAAGGGTTAACCTTTGGAAGCAAGGAATGCACCACAGAACTGAAAAATACGGATTGTACATGTTTTCTGGGTCAGACTAGCTAGTTTTGGCCATTTAGGCCTCATCAGTGACCCTCAAATATTTTAAAAATTCCACACTGGAATCAATAATCCCAAAGGACAAGAAAATATAAACTACACTATGATGTAAAATAGAAGTGGAGGCAATGATCAGGAATCGATACAATCAACCCACAGCTCCCATCAGAGACACCAAAGGGAAAGACACACAAACATGAAACAACAGACCCTAATGGAAACACCAACATCGGAAAGCCAAAAGGACAGTTACTTTCCCACAAAATGTCTAATAGGCTATCCAAAATAAAATAACACAAGCGACACAAACACCCAAAGACAAACCATAGCAAAAATAAACCGCGACAGAAGAACTGCCTTGGAACCGTCAGCGGTAACAAATTCCATTGGGGGGGGGGGGGGGGGGCGGGGCCTTTAATCGATTTTACGTGGCCACAATCCTCGCCCTTATTTCCGCCGCGATTTAGACAAATAATTTGTTCACTCCGCATGAAGGCCTCCTAACTCATCAGTGCAACATCTCATTGAACACAAATAATCAAACAACCACAGAGATGAAACAACGGTGAGGATTCGACAGCAAAAAACTACTGAAATGCTAGAGCAAAAGAAACCCAACAGTTAGACTCCGATGGGCCAGACCAGAGACCGAGCATCAGGCACCAACTTTGAATTAGATCTCTCTAATTCTCAATAAGCCTTTACGTTGGAACCGTCATAGAATCTGAGGCCTGACCCACCGGCGTGCAATTAAAGAGGGAAGCAAAGTTGTCAACCGTGATTGGGTTAACTACCATGCATGCAGTCTGTCGTATAACATTTATGCTGTATCCAATTTTTTTTATATCGAAGAATGATTTTACGAAATTGGGTGCTGAAGTCATTGCGGTTATATATTTTTCTGAATTTATATACTAAATCACCATAAAATTCGGGTTCCGATAGACCTTGTTGCAGAAGAGATTTAAGTCCAATATTCAATTCTGAAATTAAATCAGAATGGCATCTATAAAATTTTGAATATGCTTTGAAGCCTTCATGCGGACTGAACAAATTATTTGTCTAAATCGCGACGGAAGTAAGGGCGAGGATTGTGGCCACGTAAAATCGTTTAAGCCCCACAGTGGAAATCTTCCACTGACCGTTCCAAGGCGGCTCTTCTGTGGCGATTTATTTATGTTGTTGTTTGTTACTTACTGTGTGTATCACTTGTGTCTTTTAATTTTGGATGGCCATATGGCCATTTTGTGGGAAAGTAACTGTACATATGGCCTTCCTTTGTTTAGGTTTCCATTATGGTCTGGTCGCTTAATGTTTGTATTTCTTTCCCTTTGGTGTCTTTTATGGATGGAGTAAGTTAATTGTATCAATTCCTGATCTTTGTTTTACTTCTACTTTGCATAGTTTATGGTACCGATAACCCTTATTAAGAAGTTTAGCCGTTAACAATTTATTACGAGTGTTGAAGTCAGTTACATGACTATACACTCTGGCAAATCGAATTAATCGCGAAATATAAACGCCATAGGATGGCGCACGAGGAACATCACCATCCAAAAAGGAAAATTTACAATCTTTAAATCAAAATCATCGCGTTTATCATAAATTTTGCACGAAACAAACCCATCTACAATAGATAGATGTAAATCCAAAAACAGGGCCTCGGTATCAGAAGAGTTTGCTTTATTTAACTGAAGTTCTAGGGGGTAAATCTGACTGATCTAACCATCGAAATAGGTACTATAAATATTTAATAAATTATCCAAATACCTAGAAGTTGGACTAAAAGCTTCAATGATTTCAGACTGGTTTTCAGCAGATAGAGACATCATGAAGTCTCTCTCATAACAGATAAGCCACAAGTGGTGCGCAATAAGTACCCATCGGTATACCCACAAGTTTAACAATACGTGAATGAAGTTACTGTTATAATCAAAGTGAAATAATACGCTTTAACTGTTTGCATATTGAAGATGGTTTGTTAAACGTATCACTTTCATACGCTGTAAAAACTCATAAAACTATTGATAATATATCAATTATGTATGGTTTGCGTATGGCTGATTTTTCTTTTTGTTTGGGTATAAAATCACAACCAATAAGCTAAAACGGGTACAACTAGTCACTTTTACATGAACTAATTCATTTGGATAAACAGAAGTGTTAAAATGAAACTATTCACAAATAGAACATCACCGGACTTAAAAGAAATGAAAAAACAACGAGAAACTGTACATCAAAGAACATAAAACGAATAACACCGCAACCATAATAACACATGGAAGTGCTTGCCAAATGCATGTTGGCGTATGTCACTCAGATACCGTGACCTTTTATCAATGTAATTTGAGTTTAAAATTATTGCCAGTTTATACCTTACAATAGAAAATTTGTTTCAGGTATATTTTGGTTGTTTTCTGGAGCAGACAGTTGATTAGGCTGGAAAATATGCCTGACATGAGAATCCTTATCCCATGTATGACAATGAAATATTCCACCCGATAGGATTGGAGTGGTTCATTTTCAATAATAGGGGTGACAGGTTTATTTTTGTTAGTAGCAAATTAAAAAAAATTAATGTTCTTTAAACAAACAGTGTACACCCAGATCAGACGCCGCATTATGAGGCGTCTGATCTTGGTTCTGCACTGTTTGTCAATGTCCCAGAAAAGGGCTGCTAGCATATATGGGTTAATATTCATCATGTGATTGTCATACTGCATTTCGACAGTTAGTTTCGACAATCAATGCAGTCTATAATTTGTCATAAAGATACACACCTGGTCGGCAGTATAGCCGCTAAACTCTCCTATCGCTGCTATTACATCAGTGTCATTAAGTGTCAGACGCCTGATTTCATTCGGTGTTAGGCCCTGCATCAAGCCTGCATTCTGTTTAATCACCTCTGGGGTCATGTTGTGTGCCAGATCTTCCAGGTCAGCAAAATTAAGCTGAAATAAAATGTGAATTGCTATCAGGATAACATGTTGCATACATCGAGTATATTGTCACGGACAAAAAGTGCCGTTTTTTAGACGAACATCCGTGTTATCTGTCTTATCCGTGCTGATAAAAGACTGTGGATGTTCGTTAGAAGCGGTGATTCTGTTGAGCACTCACAATCTATCTTAGGAGCAAAAATTAGGAAAATAATATTATACCATTATTACCCCCACTTATTTTATCTAGAGTGGCCTTTCAAGTGTATTAATTAAACAGACATGATAACGTGATATATGTTGGGAAAACGGAATGCATTAATATTTTCCAGCCGGAAATTCGCATTTTAAAAGCATGTATGAAGTACGGAACTGAAGTCAAGGCTGATTCAGTCAAGAAAAATATTATACTTAAAAATAGTTTATCTGATACCTGTTTATGAGGCGCCAAGTACAGCAAATGGTGGTTTGAAAGAATTTGAACTTTTTAAAAAGATAGGAGAGATCATTTTTTGGATAAACCTCTTAGTACAATTCGGTTTTACCAAGCTTTTGGGATTTACAAGCGTATCGCAAGTGCTGCTTTACCATAACGTTGTACTGAGTTTGAGCAGATTTGGATGATATCTATCCTCATTATGGAGACACCTATTATCAGTATCATGTGCAGTTTTCCAAAAGGGCTACAAACTATTTGGAAAGTGAATAAAAGTCAACTACTCAAACTGGGACAAAGACCTTTTTAATAATACTAGTGGTGCTAAATCAAAGGTTTGCAGACACTATTTGCAAGATGACCATGAAGACCTTTTCTGTTCTCAAATAATGACCTTCCAGTGCCAAGAAATCAACTGATAGGCCTCTTCGAATTAGGACCCGACCAAGAATGCTAGGGCTAAATTTAGATTTTTAATAGATAGGAAATTTGTAACTTTTTAACTCTTAGAATTGTTGAAATAGGCTTAAGTGATATTTTTCCCATGTATGTAAGAAATGCAAATACACTGATTTTGTCAGTTATCTGTTCTTGATTTCGAGAAGCTTTTGATACAATGGTCACTGAAGTTTCTTTACCTTGTAAACAAAAATTTGTCTGCTTGGAAACATCTTGGGGTTGTGAAGCAACTGATTAACTCGATTTCGTGGGGCATTTACCCGACATTAAGATGAAATGACATCTCAAGCCATGTGGCCCAGTGAAACCAATTGGGTTTATAAGCATGGACGTTCCGACTCGCACTGCTTTGCCGGTGAAGGCTTAGATCCTCTAAGCGGTTTACCAGCACTCGCGTGCGTTCGGTTTGAGCTCTGTGTGGAAGCATCATGCAGCCCATCTTTTTCTTCAAACCCTGATGGGCGGAGGCCAGACAGAAAGTTGTGATTGTAAAATAATTGTAATATTAGGACAATACATCTATGTGGCATAATGCTTCCTTTTCACAGCTCAAAAAAGGGCATTCTTGTGATGATGGTCTATGTTTCTTATTTGTGCTATAATTTTTGAATGTGAGTGCTTGTTAGAACCGACTCATTGAGGCGCGTTTAAACCCACTTTTCTCTATAAAAGTTGGCGTTCAGAGGAGTGTTTATCGTACCGACATGTAAACTTGGGGTAAAGAGGTCGTTATAAATGAATGAATTATAGAACTCAGATCTTCTATTTAGATACACAGGGGTACCAAACAAAATCAAATTATAAAAAAATGCAAAATGTCAGTGTCTTATAATATATTCAGTAGCGTAGGTGGCACTTTAGATAAAATAATCCACTTCCGTATATGAATAATACCTGTGCCATTGATTCCAAGCGACGCCTAGCCACGCCTCTTTCCCAGTTAGGTAAGTTTCCTATTTCGTCATTACATGGCTCTTGCTGTTCGCTATAATTAATGTGTTGAAAAATCTCGGTAATCTTCGGTCCAAGGCTCCGCAGAATGTGACAGTTGTTTTCTGTTGATAAGTCTGGCAAAATGTTAATATCAATATTATGACCATATGGTGCAAAACCGCAACCAATTGCAAATTTGTTGTATTTCATGTTTCAAGAGACCTAACACAGATGAGATTGCACATCCACGAAGTCTGATCAGAAGCTTCACTGGTTCTGATCGAATGGGCCTTCTACAAGCACCGGATATTTCCAAAGAGACATCCGCGAAAACTTGTCATACTGGTGAATGTGCAGGCTGATTTGTGTCTTTACTGATCGTACATGTCGCATGTCCTACTATAGGTTTTATCATAAGCTTGCTCATTTGGATGGCGTCGAGAGTAAAAATGTCCGATAATGTGCGTCCAGCAAAAAATCCGTTCAGCCTGCGAATCTGGTCAGAGCCTTCGTTGTTGGCTATACGGATGACAGTTTAAGGGGAAGGGGAACACCTTTAGGGGAGGCAACTCCTGCAGAAGTATTTTGTCTCCCATGTCAATAGGGGACAACTCTTATAGGAAAGAATTTGCTCCTAAAGCCAAATTCTTTCCGTTAAGAGCAAACCCCTTTTTCGGTGGGACAGGATTAATAGAAAAGTGAACAGGAAGTTCCGAAAGTTATCTCCCTTTGAAAAATGGTGAAAAATCTGGCAGGTGTTCCAATTCCCCTTAAATTAAGCTTCTTCGTGCAATTGGGAAGGTTGCAATCTGACTACACTGATTTCTAAGTTCGCTGAGAGTACATGCTCGAAAACCCTTCCTCGATTATAGCAGCCAGTTTCATTCTAAATGTATTATCATTGCCATTATATAATGCTTTGCCTTATCATGTGACGTCGTTACTAAGCAGTGGATAACGTCGTGTAATAAAAATCGTATGGCCACACTTATCTTTATCATATGACGTCGCGTCTGAGAGTGTAAAAACGCCATCTTATATTTTCGATTATCCACTAATGGATTATACATGCAAATTAGGTAGATACTTCCCGTAACGTTACATGTACGACGTGCTTAACGACGTCGCGTTTACTAATGGCAGAATATTGATATTTTTGTAAACAGTCGTGAATAAAATGCGTTTTAAATGTCATATGATAAATAGGATCTTGCATTCGTGCTCATGTATTATTGAATTTATTAAACTCGTTGAGGAAATGGGGATAAAATGCTCGGCAAAGCCTCGCATTTTATCCCTTTTCTTCAACTTGTTTAATAAATTCAATAATATCATGTATTATTGAATTTATTAGACTCGTTGAGGAAAAGGGATAAAATGCTCGGCAAAGCCTCGCATTTTATCCTTTTTCCTCAACTAGTTTAATAAATTCAATAATACACTCATGTAAGAGCCTCTATTTATGCAGTTGGGAAGGTTGCAGTCTGACAACACTGATTATTAACTTCGCTGAGAGTAAAAGCTCGAAAACCCTTCCTCGATTATAGCAGCCAGTTTCATTCTAAATGTATTATCTTTGCCATTATATAGAGGATCTAACATGAGTGCTCATGTATTATTGAATTTATTAAACGAGTTGAGGAAAAGGGATAAAATGCGAGGCTCTGCCGAGCATTTTATCCCTTTTCCTCAACGAGTTTAATAAATTCAATAATACATGAGCACGAATGCAAGATTCTATTTATCATATGCCATTTAAAACGTATTTTATTCTCGATTGTTTACAAAAATAATCAATATTCCTCTGTTAGTAAACGCGACGTCGTTAAGGACGTCGTACATGTAATGTTACGGGACGTATCTAGATAATTTGCATATTTAATCCACTAGTGGATTATCGAAAATATTACATGACGTTATTACACTCTCAGACGCGACGTCATATGATAAATAATGTTTGCCTTTCTTAGGCACATAAAGGTTATTCACAGAAAAACAGCATTTTATCAGTTAGCCCCTAAATTAATTGTATCACCACACCTTGGCCTGATAAAGCTATGCTATCTTATGACAAGTGTGCTTTATCCGGTCAATGTGAAATTGCAATTTAATGAATGAACCGGATTTCTGCAAAAAAATGGCAAACATGTTATTTTTACTGGAAAAAGCACATGATAAAATATCATAGGAAAAATATATGAACCGATCATTGCACGCCGTAATCTTGGAAGACACAGAGATAAACAGTTAATTACTTACCCTATCTTAAATATGGGATTTATAAACCGAGGAATGTTGAATATCCGATAAAGAAACGAGTGCGCTTGCTCAACCTCCTGAGGTTTATAAATACCATATTTAAAATGGGCTGAGGAAGTGAGTATCTGATCAAGAAACGAAATCGCTTGCGCACGAGTATCTTTATCGGATGTTCAACCTCCCGCGTTTTATAAATCCCTTATTTAAAATGTGCTGAATCAATAAACTGTCATGCATTTTGATGAAGTTGATGGATCATTTTGCATCTCATTCTTGGTACAGTTTGGTTTAAACATACAGTCCATGCAAACGGCATTCGGCGCAATGACACATAAGCTGACTGAAACAAAAACTGTGTAGACGCCATCTTAAAAACGCTTTCTATTTTACTGAATGAAAACAGAAGCAAATTGTGAGAAAGGATACAGCAAAAACATCAGAGAATAAAAAAGTTAAGAGTCTAATGAGCATATTAGTTGAATTAAAGCATAAGACTGTAAGTTGATTTAATCCAAATACAAAATGTACGCGATTGCAGGATGACAACTGTTAAGCACTCGCTGATTGCGTGGAATGTATTATTTAATTGTGATATAATTTATCTTTGTAAAGGCATACAAATTACAAAATAGAACATCTATAGCCAGATAAAGCGTCATTTTTCATGGCATTCCATTGAATTTAGAAGTACGGATTCAAAATCAATCTTACTCGCGCCTGTGTGTGTCACTGTCTTTAAAACAGATTTCAGTTTGAGCATTATTCTTCTCTTCCCAGCAAGACTTCCCTGTTTTTCAGCGACCGTCCGTTCCCTGATAAAACCATTGTTTTCGCGAACCTCAATCTCTCTGTCTCGTCTGGCAAGCAGGTCAACAATATATTCAGATACAGTAGCCATTTCTTCCTGTATAAAATAAAGCAATCGTTTATTTTTGGGATGGATTTAAGTTTTGTTTCTCCGACTCATCTAGAACAGCATCCTTTAAAATGTTTAAAAGTGCATGAAATGAGCACACTTTAACAGTCATATAAAGAAACGTCAATTTTACGAAAGTATATGATACTTTCTCTAGTTTTGTTTAAAGCATATTTCGTAGTCCAAACAGAAATTTAGCCAGATCCGGAATCTGGCTAGACCAAATAGGAATTCTTATTTGGCCTAGGCAAATTCCGGCTCTGGCTAAAATGATATTTAGTTTCTGGCTAAACTCTGTTTAGTCCAAATAAGAATTCCTATTTGGCTAGGCAGATTCCGGATCTGGCTAAGCTGGCCAGACCAAATAGGAATCTAGTTATTCCATCAATAATGTATGGCTGAAAACCCTTACTTCTTTCCATATTGGTGTTAGGGGCAGAATTTGGGTTATGGTAGCACTGTGACCATTCTTTAAAAATTGTTTGAAGAAATAAAAGGAGAAACAAGATATAAAATTCCATTCTGAGAAAAAATAAATTCTTTTTCACAAACAGTCTTTAAATTATTTGGGTAGGTAGTTAAGTTTTACTGGGTCAGCAGAGTGACAGCAAACAAATATTTAAGGTTGGCCTCATGTTTTTAAAAGACAAATAGATATAATAAAACATTATTTATCATTTTAGCTCACCGTCACGTAGTGACGAGGTGAGCTTTTGGGATCACTTTTATCCGTCGTCCGTCGTGCGTGCGTCCGTGCGTAAACAATTTCTTCAAACGACATCTCCTCTGAAACCACGGATCGGTTTTTGACCAAACTTCACAGAAATGATCCTTAGGTAATCCCCCTTTCCAATTTGTTCAAATGGTTCCGGTCCGTTGCAGATCTAGGTCACAGGAGCCAAAAATAGTTTTTTTACTGAAAAATTAAAAAAAAAAATTCTTCTCTGAAACCACAAGGCCCAGGTCTTTGATATTTGGTATGAAGCTTCATCTAGTGGACCCGTACCAAGATTGTTCAAATTATAGTGCTAGGGCCAAAAATGCCCCCGCCCCGGGTCCCTTTGGTTTACATAGGATTATATAGATGAAATCTTTAAAAATCTTCTTCTCTGGAACCGCAAGGCCCAGGTCTTTACTATTTGGTATGAAGCTTCATCTAGTAGACCCCTACCAAGATTGTTCAAATTATAGTGCTGGGGCCAAAAATGCCCCCGCCCCGGGGCCATTTTGTTTTACACTGGCTTATATAGGGAAAACCTTTAAAAATCTTCTTCTCTGAAACCGCAAGGCCCAGGTCTTTGCTATTTGGTATGAAGCTTCATCTAGTAGACCCCTACCAAGATTGTTCAAATTATAGTGCTGGGGCCAAAAATGCCCCCGCCCCGGGGCCATTTTGTTTTACACTGGCTTATATAGGGAAAACCTTTAAAAATATTCTTCTCTGAAACCGCAAGGCCCAGGTCTTTGCTATTTGGTATGAAGCTTCATCTAGTAGACCCCTACCAAGATTGTTCAAATTATAGTGCTCGGGCCAAAAATGCCCCCGCCCCGGGGCCCTTTTGTTTTACATGGGCTTATATAGGGAAAATCTTTAAAAATCTTCTTCTCTGAAACCGCAAGGCCCAGGTCTTTGATATTTGGTATGAAGCTTCATCTAGTGGACCTCTACCAAGATTGTTCAAATTATATTGCTTGGGCCAAAAATGCCCCCGCCCCGGGGCCCTTTGGTTTTACATGGGCTTATATAGGGAAAATCTTTAAAAATCTTCTTCTCTGAAACCGCAAGGCCCAGGTCTTTGATATTTGGTATGAAGCTTCATCTTGTGGACCTCTACCAAGATTGTTCAAATTATATTGCTTGGGCCAAAAATGCCCAAACCCCGGGGCCCTTTGGTTTACATGGGCTTATATAGGGAAAATCTTTAAAAATCTTCTTCTCTGAAATCACAAGGCCCAGGTCTTTGACATTTGGTATGAAGCTTCATCTAGGGAACCCCTACCAAGATTGCTCAAATCATAGCGCTGAGGCCAAAAAATGCCCCCGCCCCGGGGCCCTTTGGTATTTACATTGGCTTATATAGGGAAAAAACTTTAAAAATCATCTTCTCTGAAACCGTAAGGCCCAGGTCTTTGATATTTGGTATGAAGCTTCATCTGGTGGACCTCTACCAAGATTGTTCAATTTATATTGCTGGGGCCAAAAATGCCCATGCCCCGGGCCCTTTGGTTTACATGGGCTTATATAGGGAAAATCTATAAAAATCTTCTGCTCTGAAACCGCAAGGCCCAGATCTTTGATATTTGGTATGAAGCTTCATCTAGTGAACCCCTACCAAGATTGCTCAAATTATAGCGCTGGGGCCAAAAAAGCCCCCGCCCCGGGGCCCTTTGGTTTTACATTGGCTTATAGAGGGAAAATCTTTAAAAATCGTCTTCTCTGAAACCGCAAGGCCCAGGTCTTTGCTATTTGGTATGAAGCTGCATCTAGTGGACCCCTACCAAGATTGTTCAAATTATAATGCCGGGGCAAAAATGACCCCGCCCCGGGGCCCTTTGGTTTTACATAGGCTTATATAGGGAAAATCTTTAAAACTAATCTTCTCTGAAACCTCAAGGCCCAGGTCTTTAATATTTGGTATGAACCTTCATCTTGTGGACCTCTACCAAGATTGTTCAAATTATAGCCCCTGGGCCAAAAATGCCCTTGCTCCGGGGCCATTTGATTTTACATAGACTTATATAGGGAAAATCTTGAAAAATGTTCTTCTCTGAAACCACAAGGCCTAGGTCTTTGATATTTGGTATGAGGCTTCATCTAGTGGACCTCTACCAAGATTGTTCAAATTATAGTGCTGGGCCAAAAATTCCCCCGCCTCGGGGCCATTTGGTTGTACACTCCGTATTTTCTAGTCCTGTGGTGTATTCCATGCTTCCAAAGGATAGCTCTTTTATATTACATATTTATATAGGGAAAATCTTTAAAAATCTTCTTCTTCGAAACCGCAAGGCCCAGGTCATTGATATTTGGTATGAAGCTTCATCTTGTGGACCTCTACAAAGATTGCTCAAATTATAGCCTTGGTGCCAAAACTGCCCCCGCTCCGGGGCCCTTTGGTTTTACATTGACTTATATAGGGAAAACCTTTAACAATCTTCTTCTGTGAAACCACAAGGCCTAGGTCTTTCATATTTGGTGTGACATTTCATCTAGTGGACCTCTATCAAGATTGTTCAAATTATAGCTCTGGGGCCAAAAATGCCCCCGCCCCGAGACCCTTTGGTTTTTCATAGAGCTATATAGAGAAATTTTTAAAAATCTTCTCCTCTGAAACCGCAAGGCCCATGTCTTTGATATTTGGTATGGAGCTTCATCTAGTGGACCTCTACCAAGATTGTGCAAATTATAGCTATCGGGTCACAAATGCCCCCGCCCCGGGGCCCTTTGGTTTTACATAGACTTATATAGATATAATCTGTGAAAATCTTCTTCACTGAAACAGCAAGACCCAGGTGTTTGATATTTGGTGTGAAGCTTCATCTAGTGGACCTCTATCAAGATTGTTTAAATTATAGCCCTGAGGCCAAAATGCCCCGCCCCAGGGCCATTTGGTTTTACATAGCCTTATGTAGGGAATATCTTTTAAAAAATCTTCTTCTCTGAAACCGCAAGGCCCAGGTCTTTGATATTGGGTGTGTAGCTTCATCTAGTGGACCTTTGCCAAGATTGTTCAAATTATAGCCTTGTTGATATTTGGTATGAAGGTTTACCTTTTTAGACCTCCCTCAACATTATGCACATTATAGCCCTGGGGTCAATAATGGTCCTCCCTGGAGCCCACTTGTTACTCTATGAATCAGGTGAGCGATCCAGGGCCATCATGGCTCTCTTGTTATAAGAACAAATTAAAAACAACAATTACCATCTATCATCAACTATTGTTATTAACTACTCAATTAAGACACGGAATATTGATATTTCTCTTTTTTCTACTCTAAAACATAGATTTTTTGCCCTTAGATTATCCATATTTTAGATTATATTATTTATCATCTGTTGACAGGTAAACGATACAGGGCCATCTTGGCCCTCTTGTTATAAGAACAAATTAAAAAAAAACAATTAGCTTCTATCATCTGCTATTCTTATTATCTACTCAATTAAGACATGGACTATTGATATTTCTCTTTTTTCTTATGTCTACACTAAAACATTTTTTTTCCCTTAGATTATCCATATTTTAGAGCAGATATAAGAAAACTGAAAACATTCCCATTCCAGTACATATTTACAGTAATGAAGTTACTGAAACCATGCTCCTCAGCTCCATATACCAAGGCACTCTCATGTACAGTTCTTAACTGAACTCTTAGATACTTAATAATGAAGTAAATACATAGGATCTGTCATTTACAAGATTGTTTTTAAAACCATGTGTAGTGATTAAACTTTAGGACATAACAAATAAGAGATTTTCTTTTGTCTTTTGTTAGTATAAAAATTGTCTTTGATTGGTTTTCACACATATTTGAAACAGACAGATAATCAATGAAGCATGTAAGACAAAAAATTCAGAAGATGAAAAGTAATGTTTTCAATATTGTAGTAATTAGGCAGGGTGGTCTAAACAACACAATCATTAAAGACAAAAAATGAGTGTCATAAATACTTTGAACATTAAATATGTTCTATAAAACTGATACTGAAGCCAATTAATAAATATTCAAAGAAGGTCTGTTAGCATTTAACCAAGATTCCTATTTGGTCTGACCAGCTTAGCCAGATCCAGAATCAGCCTAGCCAAATAGAAATTCTTATTTGGACTAAACAGAGTTTAGCCAGATCAAGAATCTGGCTAAACTAAATTTTGTTTTGGCCAGATCCGGAATCGGCCTAGGCCAAAAAAGAATTGCCATTTGGCCTAGCCAGATTCCGGATCTGGCTAAATTCCTATTTGGACTACGACATATACATTACGTTAACACATCCGTGTGGCAAAGTGCATTCTTTCATTTCTCCAATGATAAAAAATTTGTGATACTTTTTCCTAACTTAAAAAGGTTGTGGGTGACCGTTAGAAGCCTCAACGAGGCGGTCTTGTAACAGAAATAAGAAAAATAATGTATACACCTGGGCCCCGTTTCACTAAACTTCTTAAGTCTAAGATTTTCGTAAGATTTATCTTACGAATTCTTAACTCAAAATTTGCGTTTCACTAACGTCAAATTCTTAAGTTTTTTCTTAAGTTTGTTCGTAACTTTACGATAGGGTGTAGGCAGTCGTAACTTTAAGAATTTTCGTAAGTGTCATGGCGGCGGTTTCGATTTGCGCCCATTTAAAGCATAAATCCAGTATTTTAAAGCCCTGTGAAACGTGAAATAAAGAAAACTTACCTGCTTCCATTAATCCTTAGCAACGTGGACATTTTCAGCGGCTCAGCTTTTGTCGTTTTTTGGATAAAAAGCAATTTCATGGTTTCAGGATGCGACAGAAGCAGAAAAAGCACCTGTTGTAAGACTTGCAACAGATAAGATTGTGTTTGTCCTTATCAATCGCCATTATATTATTTGTCTCTATCTTCAGTAACAGCTGTGTTGACATTTGAGCGTGAGGAGAAAAAAAAACATCATTTTGAACGTCATCATGACGTCATTATATAATTGAATACTCAGGGTAAAACACGGAGTGTGGTAACACCCGTGTCTTTTAGTACCCGTTCTCTCTCTCTCTCTCTCTCTCTCTCTCTCTCTCGCTCTGTCTTTCTGTCTGTCTCTGTCTCTCTCTCTCTCTCTCTCTCTCTCTCTCTCTCTCTCTCTCTCTCTAATTTGAATCGTTTGAGATAGAGCCTTCGTATCTGGCATGTACACTCAGTGGCAATAAATGAGTTCCCAAAATGGCTGACAAGAAATTGGGGAAAAATAAGGTGTGAAAGAATTGCAATTTCCTAACTAATTACAAATCATACTCAAATGCTAATTGCCCCATATCACTAATTAGGGTATATGTTTACATCACCACTTAGTAAAATGATGATGCCATTAGTTGCCATGGCAACACCAGACAGCATACAGATTAGCACCTTTCTTTTGAAAAATCAGGGTAGGTGAACTAAAAGAGTTATAAAATTATCACTTTCGGATCCTTTTAAATATAAATTGGTAGAAATGTTGGCAAACTACTGAAAAACAATCTGATTGTGTATAATGTTACCTAGAGACAATACATTATGGGAAATCTAACCTGCTTTCGGATGGAACATAAATTCGTGAAAATCACCGAAAAGCAAACTTTTTTGGTGATAGACACTAAGGAAACAGACAGAAAATGGTACCTTTGATATATCTGATTTGAGAGATATTGAACCATAGTTTCTAGCAAAAACTGTTGGTTTGAATATATTTTAGGGGACTGAAGCAGCGAGGCGGTCCAGGAAAAAATGGGATTATTTGAACAGCCGTGCACTCTTTGCGCTCCATAAAACAACATAAAAATGTGTTGTAAAGTTTTGTGAAAAATATTGTTAGTTTAAAGCACCATTCTGGACTATATTTTTACAAAAGAATTCATCTTTCGTATAACAGTATCAAATAAATGTGTCAAACTCTACGGTACCCCCATAAAGACTAACACCCTTCTTGATGTTTATCCACTGTTGATAGCTACATTTCCTATATCAAAGAAAGATTCTTCTTTTCAATGATTGTTAATTTAGCATTGGAGAGTGTGCCAGTAATTTTGATCAAAACTATGCAGCCTACTTACTTAATGTTTCCATAGCAACTATTTTACTGTCAGGGGTAAAATTACCCCACCCACTTCTAATAATGTATTAATTCGATCGGAAAAATTTAAACATATTTGGTTTCTCAGCAGTCCATCATACTAAAAAGACATCTGAGTAACCAAAATGATATAGATTATAAGAGAAAATCTTAATCATTCAGAATAAGAAGAAATCTGTGAGCCAGTGCAGATTTTTGAATCCATTTTAAAACCACGGTACTCTAAATGAAGAATACACCAGAGCTATGCATGGCAAGATTTCTAAGAACAATTGCTATATTTGTTATTGGTAATGAATAAACAATACCACCTAGTAAACATAGCATACATTGGATCTTTTATTTTTAAGTAATTTGATCAGGAAACGTAGTCACAGATTTACGCACATCACGACGTCAAACAGTTTTGGTAACTCATTTATGGCCACTGAGTGTAGGTTTCTTGTGATAAGGGCTTCCCACTCACACAACAATTTTGACTGACCGGTGTCCTACTTTATCCTTAGAACTGTTTGAGATAGAGCCTTCATGAGTGAGTGAGTGAGTGTGTGGCGAGTGAGTGAAATGATGAGTGAGTGTTTGAATTTTAAGTCCCACCCACAGCTAAAGTCATATGGAGACGGGACCACAGTTTACAGAGCGAGTAGCGTAACCCCTACACCACGGAGGCTTCTAATAGAGCCTTCATATTTTGCATGTACATGTTTTGTTTTTGTTTGATTTGAGGTTTAACGTCCCCGTCAACACTGTAAAGATCATTTTGGAGACGTTGCTTCCAATTTTGTGGGACTTTTACCCAACATCGAGATGAAATGACATCTCAAGCCCTGTCGCCCAATGAAACCAATAGGGTTTACCAGTACTAGTGTGCAGGCCGGATTCAGCTCTGCGTGGAAGCATCATGCAGCCCATATATTTCTTCTAGCCCCTATGGGCGGGGGCCTTGCATGTACATGTAGCTGTCTTGTGACAAGGGCTTCCCACTCACACACCATTTTACTTCTGACTTTAACCTTGACCTGCGATCAAATTAAAAAAAATGACCTCGGCATTTGGACATGTTTTCCATAAGCTATGAAACATCTTGGACTCAGGTGAGCGACCCAGGACCATCATGGCCCTCTTGTTCATTTTATGGTGGAAAAAATTCAATATATTTGAATAGGCACGTTTTTGTAATAATGATTATGTAACTGAAAAAGAGACATTCTGCTCTGTTCTGAACTGGAAATGGGTGTCAATAAAGAAAAAATATGGGTTATGAGGCAATGATCGTGAGAAAGAAGGACTGAGTGAAGGCAAAATGATAGAAAAAATCAGTTACAAAAGTGTTTGTGTCGAGGTCAAATACATGCGATCAAGATAGAACTAGTACCAAACAGTGACCGCTCGGTCTTTGCTGTAGAGTAGAGTACTCTGAAAGTTTAATGACGAACTAGGGGTTAGGCCTACAGCTTGGGAGCTCGGGTCAAAAGGACATGCTACTGATATAGGCTATGACAAAGTTTCATGACACAGTTAGGAGTGGCAGACAGTGAGGACCCTGATCAGATTGCTTCTGAACTGGGTCTGCACTGTCTGGTTAGGACTGTCTGTCCAAATACTTAGATTCGCGATGATATCACCCAGATACCATTTACTGGGTAGATCTATTCCATTTTTTTTTTTTTTTTTTTTTTTTGGTTTCGTGCCTCTGTCATTTGGAATTCTTTCCTTGACTGACTACTTGGTTTATAGATTATAATATGCCTCTTTATGTGCCCCTACTTGGGCCGAAAATTCGCAATAAATTCTTGTATCTTGTATACCCGACCTTCATGATGGGTCGGAGTTAGCTCCCCTGTGTATTAGGATTTATGACGTCATCGGTAACTACGTAAGCATCAATAATGACACCACAGTGTGTGTGTATGAAAGAGACATGAAAACTTGTGCCTTGCATTCCCTCTTCTTCACAGCACTCCGGTTTGACAACATTGATAGCGTGATTTGGCACAGCTTTGATCAAACAGGTTAAATAGATCATTCGCTTTCACATTCAAAATTGATCTTTTTCTGCTCCTCGCAATCGGTCCCCAACAAAACATGTGATGTCTTATGTCTAAAACGTGTTTTAAGTACAATAAATTCCCGCAATCTCATCTTCCGTGCGTAAAATACACATCTTCAGCATTAGAGAGTAGCTACGAATTCTTAGCTACGAAATTCGTAAGTTCTTTTCTTACGAAGACGTTAGTGAAACGCACATACGATTTTCGTAAGAAAGTTCGTAAGTGCACTTCTTAAACTTACGAACTTCGTAGATTTAAGAGGTTTAGTAAAAAGGGCCCCTGTAAACCCCAGTTTTCTCCATATAAAGTGAGGTTTAGATGGGTAAGCGTTTCATGGACCCGGTAACCTGATGGTCGCCATAAAAACATAAGCAATGTTTGAAACAAAAATGAGAAATTAGAAAAATATCATTAATGTTACATGGGTGTGTCCAGATGATTCGTTCTGCAAGTTGTTTTATCATTTATTATCAACTCATTTAGAAGTGTGTTTTTTTATTACGTACATCATGCAAAACTTCATTCGGTAACATCCCTAGCTTACTGTAAAGTAATTAAGCCAGGATTGACCAAATTTTGTTAGACATCTCTCCCGCACATTTACAGATAATCACTGTCTTAGGACATAGGTGCGTGAGCTCAAATGATGGTGATGGTAATGATGATGTTGTTGATGTTATTTGTTTTATGTTAAACACATCTTTCAAACTTCGGGAAGAGCAGACTTTATTGCCTTCACTCCTATAGCAACAATATTTTCGAATTTAAATGAGATTACATAGTAAAGCTAGAACTGGCTATAATTTAATTGCATCGGTTTTATCATGGCATAATTTAAATTTTGTCAAACACAACTGAAATGATGCCAAAATAAGTCATAAACATAATTGAAATGATGCGTGTCAGCTTTTAAGTTACATAATAAAGACTAAAGATATGAAGAGTGAACATGAACGCAGGAGCCCAATTCTCAACAACAACCTGAATGAGGTGTGTGTGTGTGTGTGTGTGTGTGTGTGTGTGTGTGTGTGTGTGTGTGTGTGTGTGTGTGTGACCTAGTTTAATCTTCCGAGAGCCTCAGATGGCTGTGTTCTTGGCTGATTTTTTATGAGTAACTTTTACATAATGCCACTCATTGTATGTCTTTGAGATTATTTCTGCTTAAATATACTCAATCTCAATAGGTCCTCAGAGCCAACCTGCTTTTCTTATTTTAATTTTGCAGTTACCTTCGATGTCAGTATTTTTTTAATTATGGGCATGTCTGTCTTTCTGTTGGATTAACTTCTCTCCCTTCAATGGCTGTTCAGAACGTAGATGGCTCATTAGAGCCTAATTTGTTTGCTATCCTGTCAATAATTTTGAGTAAATCCTGTATTGACAAAATGCACCTGTCCGCGTTTGAAGTTCAGAAACCCATGGTCAGAGCAATATGGTACCATGTGTGTGGCAAATTAATCCTTTTTGTATTTACGGTAATACTTATACCTGGTCAGTTGTTGCCAGCTCTTTTTCTGACACATATGGCAACAATGCTCCTATTCCCACCAGTAGTTCCCTTCTTTTCAACCGATTTCTGGAACAGAAACATTAGTCTTCATATCTATTTATTAAACCATTCTTACCCGGAGACCCGTAAAAGAGACACAGGAAACAGTGCATACCCAGATAATGCGGGGTCTGATCAAGCCCTACACTGTTTGTTAGAAGGATTTTCCGCCAAAAAATAACTAAAAGCGAAAAAATAGACACCTCTTAAATGACAAATAAACTTGTCCAACATGTAACAATGGAAGAATCAACCAGTATACAATGGATAAATAGGTAATCACAGTTAGTTATCTCCCGCTACGATTCACTAGAGGACGTAACTCGAAACAACGGTCCTTTTTAATATTGCTTATGTTTTCCCAGTGCTTTTTTCCGTTGGTTGATCCTGTGTTTGATGCCAAATTAAAATTAATAGCGACTTTATTTTCTATTTGAGCTTTCAGAAACTTTGAAAAATTTAACAAGAGGGCCCAGAGGGCCCTGGTTCGCTCAACTGATCCAAAGCATAACAAATGTGCCCCGGGCAGGGTCAATTTTGGCCCCAGGGCTAAAATTTGAACAATCTTGGTAGAGGTCCACAAGATGAAGCTTCATATCGAATATGAGAGACCTGGGCTTTCTGGTTTCAGAGAAAAAGATTTTAAAGGTTTACCCTGCATATAGAAGTCTATGTAAAACAAGATTTTCCCTATATAAGTCTATGTTAAACCAAAGGGCCCCAGAGCGGGGGCATTTTTGGCCCCAGTGCTATAATTTGAACAATCTTGGTAGAAGTCCACTAGCTGAAGCTTCATAACAAATATCAAAGACCTAAGCCTTGTGTTTCAGAGAAGATGATTTTTAAAGATTTTCCCTATATAAGTCTATGTAAAACCAAAGGGACACATGGCGGGGCATTTTTGGTCTCAGGGCTATAATTTGAACAATCTTTATAGAGGTCCACTAGCTGAAGCGTCATAACAAATATCGAAGACCTAAGCCTTGTGGTTTCAGAGAAGAAGATTTTTCAAGATTTTCCCTATATAAGTCTATGTAAAACCAAAGGGCCCCGGAGCGGGGGCATTTTTGGCCCCAGGGCTATAATTTGAACAATCTTGGTAGAGGTCCACAAGATGAAGCTTCATACCAAATATCAAAGACCTGGGCCTTGCAGTTTCAGAGAAGAAGATTTTTAAAGATTTTCCCTATATAAGCCTATGTAAAACAAAAGAGCCCTGGTGCGGGGGCATTTTTGGCCCCAGCACTATAATTTGAACAATCTTGGTAGGGGTCTACTAGATGAAGCTTCATACCAAATATCAAAGACCTGGGCCTTGAGGTTTCAGAGAAGAAGATTTTTCAAGATTTTCCCTATATAAGCCAATGTAAATCCAAAGGGCCCCCGTGCGGGGGGTATTTTTAGCTCCAGCACTATAATTTGAACAATCTTGGTAGGGGCCCACTAGATGAAGCTTCATACCAAATATCAAAGACGTGGGCCTTGCAGTTTCAGAGAAGAAGATTTTTAAAGATTTTCCCTATATAAGCCTATGTAAAACAAAAGGGCCCTGGTGCGGGGGCATTTTTGGCCACAGCACTATAATTTGAACATTCTTGGTAGGGGTCCACTTGATGAAGCTTCATACCAAATATCAAAGACCTGGGCCTAGCGGTTTCAGAGAAGAAGATTTTTCAAGATTTTCCCTATATAAGCCCATGTAAAACCAAAGGGCCCCCGTGCGGGGGCATTTTTAGCTTCAGCACTATAATTTGAACAATCTTGGTAGGGGTCCACTAGATAAAGCTTCATACCTAATATCAAAGACCTGGGCCTTGCGGTTTCAGAGAAGAAGATTTTTCAAGATTTTCCCTATATAAGCCCATGTAAAACCAAAGGGCCCCCGTGCGGGGGCATTTTTGGCCCCAGCACTATAATTTGAACAATCTTGGTAGGGGTCCACTAGATGAAGCTTCATACCAAATATCAAAGACCTGGGCCTTGCAATTTCAGAGAAGAAGATTTTTCAAGATTTTCCCTTTATAAGCCCATGTAAAACCAAAGGCCCCCGTGCGGGGGCATTTTTAGCTCCAGCACTATAATTTGAACAATCTTGGTAGGGGTCCACTAGATGAAGCTTCATACCAAATATCAAAGATCTGGGCCTTGCAGTTTGAGAGAAGAAGATTTTTAAAGATTTTCCCTATATAAGCCCATGTAAAATCAAAGGGCCCCAAGGCGGGGGCATTTTTTGCCCCAGCACTATAATTTGAACAATCTTGCTAAGGGTCCACTAGATAAAGCTTCATACCAAATATCAAAGACCTGGGCCTTGCGGTTTCAGAGAAAAAGATTTTTTAAGTTTTCGGTGAAAAAAATCTATTTTTGGCTACTGTGACCTATATGTGCAACGGACCGGAACCATTTGAACAACTTTGAAAGGGGACGACCTAAGGATCATTCCTGTGAAGTTTGGTAAAAATCCGATCAGTGGTTTAGGAGGAGATGTCGTTTGAAGAAAAGTTTACGGACGCACGGACGCACGCACGGACGCACGACGGACGACGGACAAAAAGTGATCCCAAAAGCTTACCTTGTCACTACGTGACAGGTGAGCTAAAAATGGGCAATTTAACACAACTTTTTTTGTTAAGCTACATGTCTTAGAATCTATTCCATAGCGCTTTAGAAAACTATTGTTTTGGAATGATAAGAAGGCATATTAATTTTCGATCGATAAAGGTTAAGGAAATCAGTTGCTTTTGAACAGCTATAGGGAGAGTGAAGGGAAGATAATCGCCCGCGGACTGTCCTGTTTTATGCTGGTAGTTCTGATTCTTTACCTAATTATGTATGTTATTATGTCTTCCACACTTTAATTGTTTTTACATTTGCCCTTCTTTATTTAATGTCTATGTTTCTGAGTCTGATTCTTTCCTCCATTAAGTATGTTGTTCTTTTTTTAGGTTCGTTTGGATTATCAGATTCACAACAGGTTTGGGAAAGATCTGCTGAATCGGTTTAGCAGTGGTCTGTTTTGTTTAATGTCGCCACTCAATGTTTCGACTTCTTTCCCTGGTGATATTGTGGGGAGGATTTGGGATCTGATTGCATCAGTTCCTGGTCGTTTCCCTTTTCAATTCTCACTTAATTCCATTATAATAAATCACCCGTGCGCAAAAATGGCGTCGTCCTTATCTCTAAAACTAGTATTTTCCAAATCCAAAAAGTTGATATTTTTCTTATTTCCAATCTAAAACATAGATTGTGTGTGTTCGCTAGAATTTTAGGCGGTTCTTACGGGTTCCAACAAAGTATGTCGTGAGCTGAAATAAGAAAAATAATTAACACCCTCGGAAACCAAACTTTTCTCCATAAAAAGTGGGTTTAGAGAGGGGTACTCATTATACGGACTTGTTAACGTGATACTTTCAAGAGAGAGAAAAAGGACAAGAAGCCCTATGGCCACCACGCTCACCAGAAGTCATTTGTTTTATACTGTATACAGGCATGGTGCCCATCTTGGCCATGTGACCACAGTCCCACGAATAACATTTCAATGCCTCATCCCACAGCGGCTCTTCGTGTAGTTTGGTTTTAATCAGCCCATCAGTTTTAGTGGACAAGAAGATAAGAATACTGAATCTAAGTCATCCAGGACAAAGGTCAGTAAATGGACTTGACCTTTGAAATTGATAAATTTCCATTCATCTGATTGCAAAATTATCAACTTTAATGACACAGAGCATCTAATTTAATGTAATGTTAGTTGGTGCCTGATGCCGGTCGGGCCCATAGGAGTCTTTTGTTGGTCTTCTTTTGCTTCAGCATTTCAGTGGTTTCTTGCTTTCGAGTCCTCTCCGTTGTTTCATCTCTGTGGTTGTTTGATTTTTTGTGTTCACGGAGATGTTGCACTGATGAGTTAGGAGGCCTTCATGCGGACTGAACAAATTATTTGTCTAAATCGCGACGGAAATAAGGGCGACGATTGTGGCTACCTATAATCGATTTAAGTCCCTCAGTGGAATTTGTTTCACTGACCGTTCCAAGGCGGTTCTTCTGTCGCGGTTTATTTTTGTTATGGTTTGTCTTTTAGCGTGTGTATCACTTATATTATTTTGATTTGGGTAGCCAATTGGCCATTTTGTGGGAAAGTAACTGTCCTTTTGGCTTTCCAGTATCGGTGTTTCCATGTGGGTCTAGTTGTTTCATGCTTGTGTTTGTTTCCCTTTGGTGCCTCTTATGGCAGCCGTGGGCTAATTGTATCGATTCCTGATCACTGCCTTTACTTCTATTTTTATTAGGATGTTCATTGCACTTACTTAATGATGTGATGTCACTATTAGTTAAAGCTTGAGTGAAAACAGTGAGTGTTGATCGCATTTAATGACATTGGAAATAAAGAACGCATAACAGAAAGAAAATGGATGTATAGCCATACATACTCGTAAAACACATCTACGTACGAAAAAACGACATGTTTCTCAAAAGCAATTTGTAGCAGTTTTTTTTTTTCTGCCCACTGTAAAAGCTCGTGAATGTTTGTTCGAGGCACCCCATGAGGCTGGTATAATGAGTACACTTAGCTTACGTTTTAGAGCAAAGAAAAATAAACAAATAAAAATAATGTAAAGCTGTAATATTTGCTTCATATTGATAACTCCAGAACTCTGAGATACTGTTGAAAATACCTACGTATTCAAATCTAATGCTCGTTTGACAAGAGCACTTGCGTCAGAATCTTTAAACGGACAAAGCTGAATCTCTTCAATGTTTTCGTCGATAGCTTTAGCAGTGAGTTTGTTTATCTCGCCTCTCCGCATACCACATCGAAGGTATCCCAAATCTTCGATAGCAGCTTCATCCAACTGATTTTCTCTCGTAAAATCTTCTATATTTCCTTCAGCTGTTTTCTGAAGAAATTAATAACTTGAGTTAGTTGCAAAACCAAACCGAACCCGAAATGTTTTGTACGTTAACTATTAAGACAAATATACTGGCATACACTTGAACAGTACTTGGTGTGTAGTCCTGTTTGTTTTCGACAGGATCTGGAGCAGTAATCAGTCTGGTAACTTGCTTTTCAGCGCTCCAACTGACAAACCTAATGACGCATTTCTCCGATCTTATTCCATTTATACTTTTGCTAGATATAGTAGTGCAGACTTCCATAAAGAGCTTGTTGGTTGGTACCTGATGCTTTGTCTCTGGTTGGGCCCATTGGAGTCTAACTGTTGGTTTCATTTGCTCCAGCATTTCTGTTTGTTCTTGCTGTCGAGTCCTCATCGTTGTTTCATCTCTGTGGTTGTTTGATTTTTGTGTTCACGGAGATGTTGCACTGATGAGTTAGGAGGCCTTCATGCGGACTGAACAAATTATTTGTCTTAACCGCGACGGAAGTAAGGGCGAGGATTGTGGCCATGTAAAATAGATTTAAGCCCCCCAGTGGAATTAGTTTCCGCTGACCGTTCCAAGTTGTTCTTCTGTCGCGGTTTATTTTTGTTATGGTTTGTCTTTGGGTGCTTGTGTCACTTAATTTATTTTATTTTGGATAGCCTTTTGGCCATTTTGTGGGAAAGTAACTGTCCTTTTGGCTTTCTGCTGTTGATGTTTCTATTGGGGTCTGTTGCTTCATGTTTGTGTTTCTTTCCCTTTGGTGTCTCTGATGGGAGTTGTAGGTTAATTGTATCGATTCCTGATCATTGCCTCTACTTCTACTTTGTCGTATAGCAAACCTAACTTCACCGAAGACTAAATATTTCTACAGTTATTGTGTAAGAATTATCAAGTCGAAACTACTAGGCAATGAAGATTCAGTAACGTCGCATGAACTTTGATCCAACTTCATGAAGTTTCCGCAACGTCACATCAATGTCAGATGATGTTTTATCGAAGTAAATTGAATGTTGTCAACACGTTGTGTATTCGCTTATTCGCTGGATACATATATACTGCATCTGTGAACAGGTTATTAAAAATACACTCACCATATTTTTCAATGCGAATTGCAAGAGATCATTCCTCTTTCCAGAAGATATCTTGTTCATCTTCGATTTGCCTATTTCCTTTGCTATTTCTATCCGTAAGCCTTTAGGAAACTTCGGTAAGTCACGTTTTACACTGAAAAATACATAGGATGAGCGGCTGCAACAATATTTTATCTTTGCATTATGCACACTTTTTTGTTTCTTTCATACACGCCTCAAAGGGTTAATTTCCTAAGATAAAGATAACAATCTTTGTATTTTAATTTATTTTTCTTGTTGTTGCTGTTTTAATCATTACTTACAATTTTCCATTCAAAATATTAAATATCATTACTGTGTTGGAATATTTTGGATGCCATGTCAAGATTCATCAACATGTACGAGGATGATATTTTTCTTATTCGTATGTAAACTTAGAATTAGCTTGTATGGAAAAAGATATGGCGTCTTACTGCATTCGCAGGTAAATAAGTAATAAGACTGAGAGCGATCACAAATTTAAAGGTATTTGTCTGTGTTTGATATTCCCTTTGAAAAGTGTCTTTGTTTTTATTTCCTACTTTTCATGAAAATCGAGCGATATATTTGGCTAATGAACACTACTTGTAAGGCAAAAAAAAAAAAACATTATTTCTTTTTGGCTAACATCCACTGCCGGCTTTTGCTTTAGTTCCAGGTGAAAAGTTTTGCCTATGAGCAAGCTGCAACAAATTTTATAACATTTTAGCGATACGAACTTAGCAGACTATGTTTACTGTAAAGTGCACATTAATCAACTCAGTTTTTAGAGTCTCTTTAGTTAAATGTGCCATTACAAAAACTAAAAGTGAAGGCAATGGTCAGGAATCAATACAATTAACCCACAGCTCCCATCAGAGACACCAAAGGGAAAGAAACGCAAACATGAAATAACTAAACCCTAATGGAAACATCAATAGGGGAAAGCCAAAAGGACAGTTACTTTCTCACAAAATGGTCAATTGGCTATTCGACACAAAAACATAAGCGATACACGCACTCAAAGACAAACCACAACAAAAATAAATTGCAACAGAAGAACCGAATTTGAACGGTCAGTGAAACGAATTCCACAGGGGGTGGCGGTGCTTAAATCGATTTTACGCGGCCATAATCCTCTCCCTTACGTCCGTCGGAATTTCGTCAAATAATTTGTTCAGTCCGCATGAAGGCTGTTGATTTTCATTGGACCCAGCATTTCAGTGGTTTCTTGCGTCATCGAGTCATCGCCGTTCTTTCATCTCTGTGGTTGTTTGAGTTTTGTGTTCTCAAAGATGTTGCACTGATCACTGGTGAGTTAAAAGGCCTTCGTGCAGACTGAACAAATTATTTCTAAACGGGCGAGGATAACGGCCGCGTAAAATCGATTTAAACACACACACACCCGCCCCTCCCCAGTGAAATTCGTTTCACAGACAGTTCCAATTTGGTTCTTCTGTCGCGGTTTATTTTTGTTATGGTTTGTCTTTAAGTGTGTGTATCGCTGTTTTTTTTTTTTTTTTTTTTTGGATAGCCAATTGGCCATCTTGTGGGAAAGTAACTGTCCTTTTGGCTTTCTGCTATTGATGTTTCCATTAGGGCCTAGTTATTTAAAGTTTTTGTTTCTTTCCCTTTGGTGTCTCTGATGGGAGCTGTGGGTTAATTGTATCGATTCTTGATCATTGCCTTATGGCCCCCGCCCATAGGGGCTTGAAGAAATATATGGGCTGCATGATGCTTCCACGCAGAGCTGAATCCGGCCCGCACATTAGTACTGGTAAACCGCTTAGTGGATCTAAGCCTGTCCAGGAACCGCGGTGCGAGGCGGACCGCCCATGCTAATAAACCCTATTGGTTTCATTGGGCGACAGGGCTTGAGATGTCATTTCATCTCAATGTCGGGTAAAAGTCCCACAAAATTGGAAGCAACGTCTCCAAAATGACCTTTACAGTGTTGACGGGGACGTTAAACCCCAAATCAAACAAACAAATTGATCATTGCCTTCACTTCTATTTTACTATTTTTCTATGTACTGTTTCTACACCAAGCAAATTTTAAACATGTGTTAACTGGTGTTATTTATGGACGAGGACGAAATAGTGGTGTGTTTGCATATGAAGGAGTGTGCGCGTGTGTCTAAGAATGAGTTAATGTTTTAGGAAATAATGAATTGTTTATTGTTATTGCAATCACACACTTGGCGATCGAAAGGGGACGCTAAAGGTGTTCTAAGACTTGCACCCGTTTAAAACATAGTCTGCCTTTTCATGTTAAGGATTATGAAGCATGAGCCTACAACCTATTTCAATTACTGCAAGCTGCTCGTCGGAAGAAAATAAAATAGCCTTACTCAATATACTGCAAGAAGCGCCCGATCTGACTGACTGTTATCGCTGTTACTTCATCAAGCTTTTTTCTGTTGCCCATATCGAAGTACTCTCGTATTTTTGTTCCAAGGGCCTCAACCTGTACAAAAACATACCACAAGCATCACATAAACAACAGAATATCGTGTTTCTAAAATTCATGAACAAGGAACATAGTCACCGAAAGAATAGAAAGATTTCAAATTGAATGTGGGACTCAAATCGACAAGGCCTATCGGAACCCGAAATTGAATGCAATAGTTTTAGTTCTCAGCTTGATACCCCCGCCCATGCCCTTTCCATGCCCATGGTCAAGGTCAGGGACTTTGAAATTGTATGTTTAAGTCTTATTTAGGAGTTCATATTTTCTAAACCATATGATGGATTTGGTTCATATGATAATAGATACAGGTCCATTGGTTAATTCAGCAATACCCACACATACGCCCATAATCCCAAGGACTCTTCCAGGCGAGAAAAAAAATAATCATTCGTTATAAAAATATTGGATGCAACATTAACGTAGTATCACAGACTGCATACACGGTAGTTAACTAAATCACGGTTTTCATTTTTTTTCCATCTTTTATTGTAAACCGGCGGGTCAGGCCTCAGACTCAGGTTCCTGATCATTGCCTTCACTTCAACTTTTCTATGACGGCTCCGATGTTAAGACCTTTTTAGAAAGCCGGCTGGTGTATGGTGCTCTGTCTCTGGTCGGACCAACAAGAGTCCTAAAGTTGGTTTTCTTTTGCTTCAGCATTTCAGCTATTTCATGCTGTCGAGTTCTTATCGTTGTTTCATCGCTAAATTTGTTTGATTTGAATATTCTCGGAGATGTTAGAAACCATTCACGCGGGCTCAGTTTGTTATACGACAGACTGCATGCGTGGTAGTTAACCCAATCGCGGCTGATAACTTTGCTTCTCTCTTTAACTTTACATAGGCGGGTCGGGCCTCAGACTATATGACGGCTTCGGTCTAAAGACTTATTTAAACTTTTTAAGTAACGTCGGTTTCTGCCTCATGCTCTGTCCCTGGTTTGGCCGGTTAATTTTCTTTTTCATTTGCTCCAGAATTTCAGTTGTTTCTTACTGTCGAGTCCTTATCGTTGCTCCATCTCTGTATTTTGTTTTATTTTTATGTTCTCGGAGATGCTGCACTGATGAATTAGAAATCTTTCATGCGGACTGAACGAATTATTTGGCTAAACCTCGACAAACCAAAGGCGATAATAATCGAGTAATATGTTTTTACTGACCGTTATAATGCGGTTCCAATGTTGTACTTATATTGTTATAGTTGGTCTTTGTATGTATATTTTGTTAATATCTTTTTTATTTTCTGCTGACATTGGTCGTTCCTTTGCAGGCTGGTGCGCTTACTATTTATTATGATTGCGTGTGCCACAAAGCCACAGAGTGAAAGACATGTAGTGATCAGGAACCGATAGAACCGCCCTACACCTTCTGTATAAAAACCGAAATGAAAACGAACGCTCACAAAACAACGACACCACAACCAAACCAACAAATGCAGAAAGACAAAGCGATTCCCTTTCCAAAAATGGTCAAAAGGCTATCAAACAAGAGGCCTATGGGCCACTATGCTCACCAGAGCTCAGGTGGGCACTGCCCAATGACAGCCACGTATTTTAACATGATATCATTTTAATCTACCAGTTATAAAGTCTCCCAAAAGAACCCCTATATCCAAATGAGCATCCATCTGGACTCAGTATCTAAAACATTAGGCCTTTTATTAAGTAGAGGGCGCAGGTCATGGACCAAATGGAGATCTGGTTGGTATCACTACATGCGTCTTATCATAAGGAATAAGAATATATATATGATGTAGCAGTGGAGGGGTTGGGGCATGTCCTGTTGATCCCAGGAAAGCCCAAGATTGTTTTCCCTGTAAGGACCAAGGGTATATATAAATGGTTTATGGGTGGGAATCTGAATGGTTTCTGATATATGAGGCCCTTCTATGACGTGGAGAGGAGAGGAGAGGAATGGCCCCTGCGACCCCAAAGTGGGTATGCTATTGATAAGGAACAAGAATATATATGGTTTTGGGGTTGGGATCTAAATGGTTTCTGAGATATATGGCCTTTTGTGAAGAAGAAGATGTCCAGGCGCACCCCGGGAGACTCCCAGGTTGGTGTCACTGAATGCTTCTTATCATAAGGAACAAGAATATATATGGTTTGGGGGTAGGGATCTGGATGGTTTCCAAGTTATATGGCCTTTTATGAAGTGGAGGGGGTGGGGCCTGGCCCCGGCTTAACCTGGGGGACCCCATGTTGGCATTAAAGCATATGGCTGAGAGACATTTACTAACGGAACATTTCTATAAAAGTTTTGTCAAAATATCTGCAATAACATGGCAGCAAATGCCATTTTTTAATTTTCCCCATTGTAAGTCTATGGAAAATCTAAGTTGCCATAGCAACCAAACTAAAGAGTCAACTTTTATAAAAAAAACACAAAACCTGTAAAGGCAAATATGGTGAATATTTCCAAAAACTCTCAGCCTAATAGAGAATTCGGTTTCTGAGGAGATGATTTTTGAAGTATTTTTGTTTCATTTTTTTTTATTTTGGTTTCCATGGCAACCAGTACAAATGAGCAGTAGGCCTAAAATCTTATGGCAGATAGTAGATTGCCTAAGGAACATTTCTATGAAAGTTTTGTCAAAACATCTGCAATGACTTGGCAGAAAATGCCACTTTTCAATTTTCCCCATTATAAGTCTGTGGAAAGTCTAAGTTGCCATAGCAACCAAACTAAAGAGTCGATTTTCATAAAAACACAAACTTTCAATCCCCCAGCCCAAGGATACTACACATGAAATTTGGGCCCATCGGCCCAGTGGTTTCAGAGGAGATGTCGTGTGAAAGTGTTGACATCACAAGATGCAGACACAGACGACGGACAACTGCCTATCCTATAAGCTCCCCCGGAGCCTTCGGCTCTGGTGAGCTAAAAACCTATCAGGGAATACATGTTAGCAATAAACCACAACAGATGCAACGCCCAGGAACGGCCGCGATTTACAGATATGAAATAGAAGTGAAGGCAATGATCAGTAATCAGTGCAATTACATCACATCTCACATCAAACACACGAAAGGGAAAGAAACAGCAACATAAAACAACTTCTACATAATGCAAAAGGACGGTTTCTTTCCCATCAAATCGGTGTGTGTGTGTGTGTGTGTGTGTGTGTGTGTGTGTGTGTGTTCGAGCCACTGCATTAGATGGTTGTGTTATTTGATTGTGGACTTTTCCGGGTCAGTTTTCCATTATATCTTACCGATATGTTCGACCACATAAATGCCAGATATCTGGCTCTGAGTCTGAGGATTGTATAAACCCATTCAAAAACACTCTACACTGACTTAAATGAATGCACATTCAGTGAAGGCAATTCTGTCTAAACTATTTATATGGTCTTCTCTTAATGAAAAGACTTTGCTCCTACGGAGAATGAAAATATACCTCAAACACTTAAACGTTGATCCTACCTGATTTGCATCCATATCGTCTTCAAAGTCTGACATTATTTCTATAATCGTTAGTAATTCAGTATCTTCTGGGAGGTTCTCAATGTCCTCTGCAGACATTCCAAGTACAAGACGGCCAATTCTTTCAAAGAAATCAGCGTTGTTATCCGGACGTCCTGAAGTCAGATCTCCTTTTTTGATCATTTCGAAGGCAGCATAAATCTAAAACAACAATACAACAAACAGAATACAAAAGGTAACATCAATATTATACATTTACAGCAGTAGAAATATGGGACCATTCAAAGTAACCTAATTGCATGGTCTATTGACAGTATAGAGGACCCTCGATACATCACGAAAACACGTCTATATAATTCTGACCCCCTCGAACCCCACTTTTATATAGTAAAACTGGGGTTTGCAGGGGTAAACCTTATTTTTCTTATTTCTGCTCTAAAACATAGATTGTAAGTACTCGTTAGAACCGCATCGATAAGGCGGTTCTAACGAGTGCCCACAATCTATATTTTGAAATAAGAAAAATATCACAATTTTTCATCTTAAAATTTTCATTTTTTTCGGCCATAAAGGTGACAATGTATTTGTATAGGCGTGTTTTTGTAATGATAATGACAGTATTTGTTCCCTTATTATCTGCCACTATAGCGCATTTGCTGCAAAAAGAATTCCAATAAGTAACAATATAATATGTAATAATGGACTTTTCCCCCTTAATAACTCAAAGAAACAAGTGTTGTGATTTTTGATAGAATCACCTCAGGGAGGCGATTCTGACAATTATTCACAACATTTGTTTCTGGAGTATTACATGTAAATAATTATAATATTCTTGAATATTTCCAGTATTCCGTCTTAACCTGTGCTAAGGATTTATTCCATTGAAAATGTCGGTTTCACAAGTTTTGTCGTTTTATCGAATGTCGGTATAAAGAGGGGTGACCGTATATAGACATCCCAGCACCAAGCTAAACATCACATCGACCAATGTTTGAAGCAGATATAAGATAGCGTTACAAATTTTCGTTTCAGAAAAACGCCACTTTTCATTAAACAACGGGTGTGTAAACCTAAAGGGCAGTTCTTTCAAACCCAGATTGTATAGATGATATGCAAAGTGAGCAATCCTATTTGAAATCATTTTGAGCCATGAAATTACATTTAACCCAGTACAGACGGAAAACCCCTAATTGGCACATTTTGTGTAGGCCCAGTTCAGACGCCACAGAATCAGAGTCTGATCAGGCTATTCACTGTTTGCAAAATATTCAGCCATTTCCAAATTGTATTTTCTGAAAGTAACCCAACTTGACACACATAAATGTCGAAATGGATTCATGTTAAATATAGCGAGGAAGACTCCATCCAGTTAAAAGTAGTTAAACAATAAATCATTACGAAAACATGTCTATACAAATACATTGTAAACTTCACAGCCAAATAACTAAAATTTTAAGATGAAAAATTGTGATTTTTTCTTATTCCTGCTCAAAATATAGATTGTGGGTACACGTTAGAACCGCCTCAGTATGCAAACAGCAAAGACTCTGGTGCCTAGGCTCGCTTGAGCA
Organism: Lucinisca nassula; assembly: GCA_963580285.1. Taxonomy (NCBI): domain Eukaryota; kingdom Metazoa; phylum Mollusca; class Bivalvia; order Lucinida; family Lucinidae; genus Lucinisca; species Lucinisca nassula. The sequence goes on along the minus strand of OY757011.1, from coordinate 145,260,924 downwards.
CTTCGCCTATGCAATAAGTATTTGCATTGATGAGTTAGGAGGCCTTCATGCGGACTGAACAAATTATTTGTCTAAATATCGACAGAAGTAAGGGCGAGGATTATGGCCACATAAAATCAATTTAAGCACCCCCTCCCCGACCAGTGGAGTTCGTTTCACTGACCGTTCCGAAGCATTTCTTCTGTCGCGGTTTATTTTTGTTATGGTTTGTCTTTGAGTGTTTGTGTCGCTTAAAATATTTTGTTTTGGATAGCCAGTTGGCCATTTTGTGGGAAAGTAACTGTCCTTTTGGCTTTCCGCTGTTGATATTTCCATTTGGGTCTGTTGTTTCATGTTTGCGTTTCTTTCCCTGTGGTGTCCTTAATAGGAGCTGTGGGTTAATTGTATCGATTCCTGATCGTTGCCTTCACTTCTATTATTCAAGGGGTTCAAAATTATATTGGCGTGTTTTCGTGATGTCTTACACAGTAAAGCAAGTACATAATAATAAGGTATTTAAAATGCATTGAAGTTCTGTTAGTAAAGGTTTCAATATTTGAAAGTTACATATATATTTGTCTGTATGTGTGTATCCAGGAATGTTATTTGTGGAATGAGTCGAAAACGGATGTTATGATAAAAAATATCTTGTTTCTGATAACATCACACATAAAATGACTATTCTTAATATGTTCTTTACCTGTGGTTTAGTAAGACGCTTATCACAACTGGCACCATGTGCATCGTGACGCATTGTTTCTATCCAGTGTTGGTGGTTGGATAAATTCGCCATCTAAAACCATCTGGGAAGGAATATATCGCACAATGTTTTCAAGACCATTAATCCCAGACCATAGACATGCTTTTCCAGCCATATCTCCTCTGACCCGTTCCCTAAGCTACATAAAAAATAATACAAAATAGACACACATGAGAAACGAGCCATCAGCAGGCTCCGGTTTATAGTTTTCAAAATGCATGCGCAGTCAACTAATTGGGCTAGACCCATGTCTTCTTGCATGAGGCTATCCAAAGGCCTCTTTTACATGTATGCAAACAGCAAAGACTCTGGTGCCTAGGCTCGCTTGAGCACTTCGCCTATGCAATAAGTATTTTTGTAATGAGCTGGCCCATTATCCCTTTTTGTACCATTTTGTAATCTTCCTCCTTATATATGAAAGGAGTCCATTACGAATTTTAGGGAATGACAAATTGTGTTATCTTTAAAATTTCTCCGGAAAATAGCCGAATGTTTTGCAAATAGTGTAGGGCATGACCGCTTCTGTTCTTGGCCTGCAATGTTTGCCAGGATACCCGTTTTGGGGTTTCCGGTGCAAAATGGGATAAAGGCATCATGTATCTCGCCTTTTAAGAACAATAAAATCAAATGCAGTCAAACTGTTGTCGCCGTCAGCATCGTTGGCAAACTCTCCCACTTAATTGGTACCATTGGTAAACCGAAATATATAATTGGAGCTATTCTTTTATAAACTTCATTATTTTACCCAACATCGGCAAATGCAAAAATAGAAAAATACAGTAGTTCTGAAGTTATATCTATTGTATTTATTTATGACAGATAAATGTCTATTACCTTTTCAATTATTTGTCTGGCAAGTGCTTGGTCCACTCTGATTTCATCCATTTCCACTATCGCTTCAAACACAGAGTCTGGACTGAGTCTTCCAATAGCATTCAAACCAATATTTTTAAACAAGTTTCCAACTCGATCGCCCTGAGATTTAAAAAAAAAATGGTTAGTAATGATTTTCGGACTTTTTCCTGCTTTTATGTTAAGAAGCAGAAGAAGGAAAAAAATGCATTTATATCAGAGAAATGTACAATTTGGTGTCATGAAAGAACACACTTCATCTATGTTGCACGGGTGTTATAGTCCTTATGTGTGGACCGACAGAAATATTAAATGTATAAGAGAGCAGTGGCAGAGAAGAGGGGCGTCTGTGGGTGACAAAATGTCATCTTGAATAATCTTTTATGACCCTAGGAATGCTTTTTGTGTCGATAGTTTATCAATCGACCCAAAGCTTTAAAGTTGCATTCTTTAGGAGATGACCTCAATATAAGCGTATCGCTTACTGTCAAATCCTATATATCCTTGTATGTATGATATGTGTATTTGTGCATTGAAACACAATAAATATTGTTTAAACCAAGTTTTATATACAATATCGCGTATTCTTCAGACGTCCACGTGACTACAACTGTTTGTTTGTTTGTTTGTGTGTTTGATTTAAAGTTTAACGTCCCCGTCAACACTAGAAAGGTCATTTTGGAGACGTTGCTTCCAATTTTGTGGGACTTTTACCCGACATTGAGATGAAATGACATCTCAAGCCCTGCTGCCAATGAAACCAATAGGGTTTATAAGCATGGACGTGCTGACTCGCACCGCATTGCCTGGGCAGGCTTAGATCTTCTAAGCGGTTTACCAGTACTCGTGTGCGGGTCGGTTTCAGCTCTGCGTGGAAGCATCATGCAGCCCATCTATTTCTTCAAGCCCCGATGGGTGGGGGCGAGTGACTACAACTGACCAGTTAAGTTAAATATCGCGCAAATTAAAATAAACAGGGGCTAGCTGTTCAAAGCTAACGACAGCGTTAGTTGACAAATCATTGCAGTTTTTAATCATTTAATATGGCAAATATACTAATACGTCGTATATTTGCTGAAAAGGGGAGGAGATTTTGCATATGCAAAAGCTTCTCACATTCTTTATTCAGCAAAAATACCAGAACACTAGCTTGAAAACTAAACAATTTGACCACTATATTAAAACGAGCTCGTTAAGCTAACAGTGCTTTGGACAACTAAACCCTGGGCCCAGTTGTTTAAAGCACTGTTAGCTCAACGAGCTCGTAAGTGGTCAACTTGTTACCTTGAGAAACAAACAACATTTTACATGAATTATATAAGAACTGAAGATAAACTCAAATATGTACCCACCGTTTTCATTCTTTTCAAGACAGCTCTCGCCTACATGAAATAAACAAATACATATTTTAATACATAAATAAACAATGCTGTAAATGACTTGTACTAACTTTAAATAAAAATGTTACAGAAAACAGAAATATAGAAAATAAAATTGTATTTGTATTTTTCATCACGAAAACGAATGTTCTATAAAAGTGTTATCCTTTAGAGGCAATGAATTCACCACAGAACCGAAAAGCATGGAAAGTACATGTTTTCTGGGTCAGACTAGCTAGTTTCGGCCATTGGGGCCTCATCAGTGACCCTGAAATATTTTCAGAGTTCCACAATGGAATCAGTGAATCAAAAGGCCATAACCCCACTTTTATATAGCAAAACTGGCCCCCACCCACAGGGGCATGAAGAAATATATGGGCTGCATGATGCTTCCACGCAGAGCTTAATCCGGCCTGCACACTAGTACTGGTAAACCGCTTAGAGGATCTAAGCCTGTCCAGGAACCGCAGTGCGGACCGTCCATGCTGATAAACCCTATTGGTTTCATTGGGTGACAGGGCTTGAGATGTCATTTGATCTCAATGTCGGGTAAAAGTCCTACAAAATTGGAAGCAACGTCTCCAAAATGACCTTTACAGTGTTGACGGGGACGTTAAACCTCAAATCAAACAAATATAGCAAAACTGGGGTTTGCAGAGGCATGCATTATTTTTTCTTATTTCTGCTCAAAACATGGACTGTGGGCGGTTCTAACGAGTAAAAACGATCTATGTTTAGAGTCGAAATATGAATAATATTGGTATTTTTTATCGAAAAAATTATCATTGTTCGGTAGCAAAATTTTCAATACATTGGAATAGTCGTGTTTTCGTAATGATTTGTATTTAGTACAGTATGATTACAGTCGAAATCAAATACTCGAACACCATTGAGACCACGAATTTTTACTCGAGATCCCGATAGAGATTTTGAAGGTTTTGTTTGTTTATTTAGGATTGTTTTATTAATATTTAGGCCCTTTCAAGATTATTTCACTTATTTCGAGCCAATCATTAATCAGAGGTGGGCAAAAACCGGAGAAAAACTACCTTATCTTCCGCTGCAGAACTTGGCGTCTCACATGTGACCCGAGCGAGGCTCGAACCTACAGTGGTGATAGACCTAATGATTCAGTGTCAGCGCTCTTATCCACTAGGTCATGGAGGCCTCCATTGTTTATTTGGGAATTTAACGACCCAGTCAACACTATTTAGGTACAAGCGAGCTACATTTTTCCTGGACAGGCTCTTACATATGTAGTTAACCAGTACAGTGCACAGTCTTTCGCAAGAAACTGATAACTGCCCTTCTTGAATCAGCGGAAGGGAGAGAATGACACCAGAAAAGATTCCGTGATCAATGTCCACAATGTCGAACTCGCAACCTCCAGATTTCCGGTCAGACAAACGCACCCGACTGAGTCACCGATGCACTCTAAGGCCGGCATCTGAGAAAAACATTCGAATGACATAGAGCATTCTTTCCCATATCTCCAAAATGGTTTCTTTTCTGATGAGGTTCTGTGATATTTTCCTTATTAAGACTCTAAACATCGGTTGTGGGTGCTCGTTAGAACCGTCATATTATGGCGGTTCTAACGAGTACTCATAACCTTTGACTTTGAGCAGAAATAAGCAAAAAAATGTATACCCCTGTTAACTACAGTTTTCTCTATATAAAGTAGGGTTTAGAGTAGATGGGTGTTCATTACACGGGCCTGTTAACATGATGGATTATGAATAGGTACAACTGGGTGGTTTAGGAATCATCTATAAAATAAAGCTATGTTTTGCGTACTGGGGTGAGTGAAAAAAGGACACGCTTAATGCAAAGGCATCACAATCAAAACGCCACAAGCGGAAAAGTTAGTCTAGCATATTTCAACCCTTTTAAAGAGTTAGTCTAGCATATTTCAACCCTTTTAAAGCTGCTTTGACGAGATGCATAGCTGCTTATAATTTGACAAATGCTGACACACACACAAACACAAACATACACACACACATACACAAACATAAATACCAGTTTGGGCCCACCCATCGGATGTTGGAGAAATAGAATGGGCTGCATGATCCTTCCACGAAGAGCCGAAACCGACCGCATAAGAGTACTGTAAACCGTTTAGAAGGCAAAAGTGGTGCGAATTGGTTTCATTGGGCGGCAGGAATTGAGATGTCATTACATCTCAATGTCGGGTAAAACTTCCACAAAATTGGAAGCAATGTCTGACGGAGACGTTAAACCTCAAATCAAACAAAACAAAATATACCAGCTGTGAATATTTAGTTTTGAAAAGGTAAGATCCGTGTTCGCCTTGAAATAATTAAGATACCTTGGCTTTAGATGAAAAGCGCGTGTGTGGAATCACGGTACTGTTGTTTAAGGCTTCGTCTGAAAGTTCGTTGAAGAAAGTGATGTCAAAGCCATCTAGCAGTTCTCCTAGAGCATCTAGCTTCTCGCTTGATATGCCAGATATATTCTGAAACTCAGGAAGTTTTGTCAGCCTAGAGGCCAACAGTGATACCTGAAAATGTTAAGAGATATTTTAGGCTACGATATATTTTAGCTAATCGTTTCAAAACACGTTACGGTTGGATCTTAACAGACGTGGGAGCTCTCAAATATGAACGATAGAAACGTGCTCGAGCACGTATATATGGAAGTGATTTGGAATATAATAATTTTGAGTTATTTTTTCACTTTCATTAGAATAAAGAATTCACGAATGCGCCTGTGCTATATAGACTAATCAACTGTGAAGAAAGTCAGTCTTTTGGAAGAGGTGTTTGTCGAATAGTCAAGAATTAGTAAATTGGCTAAAGTTAGAAAACAAGATAAAGGGGGTCTTTCATCTGTGCCCATGCATGTTTTTTCTTTAAACTTCGTATATTGATAACTCAGCATATACAACCTATAAAAATATATTTAATAAATTATATAAATCAAAGTAGGACTCAAGAGGCCACTCTAACTGACTCCCTCCATGAGCTGGGTCTGTCTCTAAATAAGTGCGTCTTAAATCTTATGTTTTATTTAGTTTCAAGATCTGTGAACTTGATTGAATGCAGAACTCTATAGGCATTCCTTTGATACTAAAAAACCCTTTGAATTAATTAAAGTTTACATTTTCTGATAAAATAGTTATCAAAAATCTCATTTTTTAATTTAAATTTTAAAAAATTATCAAAATTCAATCCCTAAGATAAATATGTTCTAGTCTTTGTCAAGATTTCATTTTGCTATGAAAACTTGCCATATGTATCTTCTTTAGCTATGCCAAATTTCATGAAAATCCGAAACCGGTAACACTGTATTTTTACACCTTTATTGGATGTAAGTCGTTTCTGCAAAGTTTACTATTTAACTGAATTCATTCAAGAACCTTACAAAAAGGCAATTCGTACACTTACGTAATAAAAATGAGATTATACAAATCAAAATGAATACATATTGAGCTGATCTAGCTTAGAAACTATTAAAATATCATGAAATTCTGATATTTTCCTTTCATTTATACACTATGATCTATCCAAAATAGTAGATAGTAAAACACCAAATCGAAAGGTATTCTAACAACAAATTAGGCTTAACAACATACGAGCATATTGCTTTTTTATTAGCAGGAAAATTATTGTTAACATGTGCAACTTTATTTAATGACTTTGCAGAAGTCATGCTACTCAAATACGTGTAAGGCAAGGAGATCCATTATTTTCATTTCCATACCAAGCTGGTATGCAAGGACGCAATGGTCAGTGGTTATTTGTTACTAGCAAAAATAGTTCTGTTGATAAATCCATGGCCATGGCCAGATTAAGCCTTAGATATACTCTGTCTTTATTAATGCTGGATTATTATCCTAACAAAAAAGTGACAGTAATTATTGGTTAGTATTTCCAAAATTCGAATGTCACTGATATTGAGTTTCTGTTGCAAAAGATATCATTGATGGATGAGGCGCAGAATATCTGGTGTAAACAAAGCTGCTCCATGACCTAGAGAAATTTTGCTGTTAGACAGGGAGAGAAACAGTTTCCTTCCTTATAGTACACATACATAAATATGTCTCTTTTCTGCATTGGTGTTGTAATTGTTGACGTTTCTTTAGTGTCTTATTTTTTCTATTTACTTTGTCAATATAGTGGTTAATTTATCGGAAGCGAGCTTTTAGTATTTTTTTCTGGTTGTGAAACTTTCAACCACTTCTTGAATGTTTCTGTTGAATGCAAGTTCACTGTTTATTTAAAACACTGTTCTTGCTTGCTTTTTGTTCATTAATAATTACCATTACATTTCTCTGCAATGTATCTCTCAGCTTAGAAAGAGCATTGTACTGTTTGGACAGAAAAAAAGCATCACAATGTACTTACTGAAAATAATTTAAAATCCTATGAGTAATGCGATAACTACTCACAGATTGAATAATTATTATCAAAGGTTTAAGTGCTTCTTGGTATCTTACATAAGGTGCTTTGTAATTACTACAACAACTGCTGAGATAGGTAAATGAAGTGAAAGACCTATACAAATATATAGACAACACACTCATGATCACATAAGTTTTGAAACACTGCCAAATGTACTACCATGTGCATTCTAAAAGCAAATTCAAATGGCTTTGGAATACAGCTTCAGGAAGCCGTTTGATTTCGTTCAAAGGGGCTATACAAAAAAGATAGATTGGCTAGTGCCTATGCAGATACAAATTCTGAAAACTTAATGTCCAGGAAAAGTAATCTCGAGTGTTATTGATTTTCCCTAGAGTAAGCGTTTCTTTTTAAATGGACATTTAGGGTAAAATAAACGAACAACAGTTTGACTTGAGAGTCATTTATCTCGAGTCGGATAACAAATCTCACAAAATCTGAAGCAACATCTAAAGTGTCTAGTATGTTGTTGATTTGAATGTTAAATCTAAACATCACCTTAGCACCATTACCAAATTAGACAAGAAAGACAGAAAGAAAACTGTGCACATGATTACATTGGCTTGTCATCAAAACCTTTGCGGTATAGTTCTGTAGACAAAATAGTTTGTTCCATAGCGGACTAATTTACTGAAATGGATGTTTTGAAATAATACTTATAATTATGCTATGAACTACTTACACAAACCATACAATACTATAGCAATCCAAATTGAAAACAATAGTAAAGTAATACTAAACAACATGACCAAAACATGATATTCGTATAATTTCACATTTTGCTGATGCAGGACTATCAGTATTCAGTCTGTTAAAACACAATGTTACCGGTCCTCAATTTCAATCCAAATTCATCAACATGTTTCTAACATATGGGGGTAGTTTTTATGCTAAAATGGTGTCTTGACAAAAATTGGAACATGGTAAAAATGCATATACAATTTTAATGAATACAAAAATAGGAGCTGAAATATGGGGACACCATCAAAGAAAACTGAATGCCCAGCCACTATTACTAGACATATGAGGTCATTCATAGTATCAACTAACTCACCAATTATGGCTTTAATTCATAAAACATAGCAGCATTAGATATATGAAACTCTGAATACTGTAGACAAGTTTATATGAGAGTACTCTCTGTTGTGATAGAGACTTCATAAAATATGTAATAAATTTACTACGGAAATAAAGTTTAAAGGTGAATGCATCGTAATTATAATGGTTATACCCAAGGCAATTATTGTGCATAATTTCATCAAAATCCAAGCGTGGGCAGAAACCAATGCAAATTTCCTATACCTTGAAAGACCCCCTTTAACGTTCCATGAAGTGACCATAAGCAAAGAAAGTTAGCCCCGAACTTTGATCTTGATCCGATGTTTTTCACACTAAAAAGAACGTTAAATAAATTCCCTTTATTCCTTACATCACATTATTTTCCACACATTATCTGATTGAAATATCTTGTTTAAACAAAAAACAACTGCATACAGCTTTGTTATGAACAGCGGAACAGCGCCTTTGGCGTCGAAATGTCGGTATCGTCCAATCATATTGAAGTGAACCATGGTTAATATTGACGCCATTTTATGACATTACGTCTCAATATAGATAACCGTGAGATTTTTTCTGTGCATGCACAGAAAGTTTAAATAGAAGCTTTTTGATTATTTTTCAGTGTAAGATCGATTTTTATTTCAACTGAATACCAAAAGAAGTATTTTCACGAGTGGCAGCATATATGCGAAATGTATCATTTTCATCAGAAAAAGTTTCTATTTTTAAATATGATAGAATGCATAAAGTTACCTAGTATTGTTATACCCTAATGTATTACCTCGCCTGGCCGCATTTCCTGAGTAAGATGACCTCTTGAACTTAAAGCCTCAAGTAAGTTTGTAAGGTTCAAATTATTCAGGTAGCTCCGATCAGGCTTGAGCCATGGAAAAGCCCTGAAATTGACATGAAAAAAATAAGACATGAACGGACTCTGTTCTTTTCCGATTTTCCGAAAAAATATAGAATTATATGCCCAGGAAAAGCCAAATCAAAGATTACAGCCTCATTACGCAAACACGCCTATACAAATACATTGCCACCTTTATCGCCTAAAACATGATAATTTTATCATGAAATAGTGTGATATTTTTCTTATTTCTGTTCAAAATATAGATTTTAGAGCAGAAATAAGAAAAATAAGGTTTACCCCTATAAACCCCAGATTTACAATATAAAAGTGGAGCTCAATGGGGTCTTCTTTTTAAAAGAGATATTTGCTCGTTCATTATCCCATATAAGTATAGCGGCCGTTTTTTAGTGCAGAATTAGATCAGATGCCGCAGAACGCGGTGTCTGGTCTGAGTTTACACTGTATGCTTAAAGAACATTCATTTTTGTAAAATTTGCTCCAAAAAAAAAATAAATAAAACCTGACGCCCCTATAATTGGAAACGAACCACACCAAACTGACTAAGTGGTAGATTCCATTGTCATATATGGGTTAAACATTGCCACGTGGGTAAGTTAACATGTCTCTCTAATAAACACCCCTGTAAATCCTACTTTAGGGTGAGGATTGTGGCCAAGTAAAATAGATTTAAGCCCCGCTCTGGAATTCGTTTCACTGACCGTTCCAAGGCGATTCTTCTGTCGTGGTTTATTTTTGTAATGGCTTGTCTTTGAGTGTGTGTATCGCATATATTATTTTGCTTTGGATAGCCAATTGGCCATTTTGTGGGAAAGTAACTGTCCTTTTGGCTTTCCACTAGTGATGTTACCATTAGGGTCTAGTTGTTTCATGTTTGTGTTTCTTTCCCTCGGTGTCTCTGACGGGAGTTGTGGGTTGGTTGTATCGATTCCTGATCATTGCCCTCACTTCTATTTTTATATGGAGAAGGGGTATGAGATTTCCTTTTTCTTATTAAAATATAGATTGTGGGTACGCGTTAGAACTGCCTCATTGTCGCGGTTCCTACGAGCACCTACGAGTTATGTTGGTAGCCGAAATAAGTAAAATATCACAAATTTTCACCAGAAAAGGTCAGTTTTTGAATCATGAAAAAAGCTGAAGTTACATACTGAAAACTGACTGACGGTTTCATTTGAAAGTAATTAAGTTTTTTCGTATTTTAATGTAGCATAAACATTGATATGGAGGCTATCAATTATTTTTATACCGTTTTATACTTTCCGTATACATGCTGTCCTTCCATTGGTTAGCTGGTGAACCCATATACTTGGCTATAGCGAATCGCTTTGCAACGCTTTTCATTGTTGATCTCAGTGAGCCTTCAGCATTTCTTATCTGAAACATAGAAGACCACGTCATGAAAAAACCTGTTTGTTTTTTTTTTGCCATTTGCCATAACAACAAACTAGGTGCCGATCAGACTCACATCCTAAATAGTTCTAAAAAACCTGATAATTTATATCCCAAGTTCGGCCCCTCGAGATTTAACTGACTGTGTTTTTTCTGTTCGGATTTCTAATAGTTCTAAAGAACCTGATGTGTTTTATGTCCCAAGTTCGACCCTTCGAGATCTAACTGGTTGCGTTTTTGTCTGTTCGGATTGCGGTCATACCCCAAAATCGACCTTTTGAGTTCTAACTGGCTGTGTTTCTTCTGACAATCCATTGATTGCTCGGTCCGTTAATTTATACATACTGGTTTTACACTGTATGTTGCTTCCATGTCTCATTGCTAAGCTGTGAGACAAATTATAATTATTATGTCTGATACTGTATTGGAACAACAACAACGCTCTTTTAAAATCATTGAGTAACTATGAAAAATATCAATGCATTTTACTTCTTACTCCTAAGTTTTCGTTCAAAAGCAACAAGATATATCAAAGAACATCTTATCGTTTATCTGTATTTTATACGTAACATTTATAGATGGAAAGAGAGAACCAATGCTGTTTTGTTGTTTTTAAGTCCGAAAATACTGGAGAAACAGGTGTAAAACCCGCCACTTCTAGATAAAAGTTGAGTGGTTAGCCCATTGCACTGAACGAATAACACGTTTGCTCATGGAAATCCATATTGATTTCGCTTCAGACTACATCATAGTGTAGTTTATATTTCTTGTCTTTTCCGATCATTGATTCCATTGTGGAATTATGAAAATATTTGAGGGTCACTGATGAAGGCTAAATGGTCGAAACTAGCTAGTCTGGCCCAGAAAGCATGTACACTCCATATTTTCCAGTCCTGTGGTGTATTCCTTGGTTCCAAAGGACAACCCTTTCTAGAACATATTTAACGTCACTACAGCTGTTGTCTGGGGATGTGTGGCGGTCGTAAAAAGTCTCCCTGCCCTACATCATAGTGTAGTTTATAGTTTCTTGTCTTTTGCGATCATTGATTCCATTGTGGAATTTTGAAAATATTTGATGGTCACTGATGAGGCGTAAATGGTCGAAACTAGCTAGTCTGGCCCCGAAAGCATGTACACTCCATATTATCCAGTCCTGTGGTGTATTCTTTGGTTCCAAAGGATAACGCTTTCTAGAAAATATTTAACGTCACTACAGCTGTTGTCTGGGAATGTGTGGCGGTCGTAAAAGTCTCCCTGCCCTATATCATAGTGTAGTTTGTATTTTCTTGTCCTTTGGGATCATTGATTCCATTGTGGAATTTTGAAAATATTTGAGGGTCACTGATGAGGCCTAAATGGCCGAAACTAGCTAGTCTGGCCAAGAAAACATGTACACTCCATATTTTCCAGTTCTGTGGTGTATTCCTTGCTTCCAAAGGATGACCCTTTCTAGAACATATTTGACAAGAACATACCCAACAAGACTTGAAGTGTGTTTGATGTAATTAACGCCGTTCTTGTGCAAAGTATTACGCTTGAATTCACGCGATTTAATTAAATGAATAAATAATGTCAGAAAGATTGTTACTCGAGGAGTTACAAGTGTTTGAATGGTAAACTAGAAGGATTTCTTTGTGCTTTTGTCGCATGTCTGTTGCGTCAAGGTAATTAAAAGCAAAGGTGGAAACGTTGACCCGTAAAATTTAGTTCTTGCTACCATGGCAGTTCTTAAATTGCCTGCTGATACATATAGCTTCTGGCAACATCCCAGCAGGCACACGTCACTAGGGCAACGTCAAATCAACGTCGGTGCAACGTCACGACGTTGCACCGACGTATATGTGACGTTGCATAAACGTCATGACGTTGTTCCGACGTTGATGTGACGTCACGATAACGTCATGTGACTGCTGGGATGGTGCTTATGTTTTGTGCCGTTTTGCATCGTTTTAATTCAATGAATCACCCTTTACGAACGTTTTCACCTTCCTACACAGAAATCATTGTGTGCTCTTCACCTGTTTAGTGGATAACTGTATTGAAATTTGTCATTTTGAGAAGTAAATCAGTGGTTTTACGGTCGGAAAATTCGTTAATTCGTTTTACGACGAACGCGTCGTAGTTAAACGGACTAGGCAATCGAACATAAACCCACGATTTAACTCCCCACATGAAAACTTTCAACACAGCTATCGCCATTCAAATGTACTTGTGCGTTTGAAAGATTTAAAATTATAGCGTTAAGGGCCGTCAGCTTCATAAAACCCAAATGCATTATGCAAACGTGTCTATTCAAATACCACGCAAAAACTGATAAAAATCAGATAAAAAATCTGATATTTTCTAATTTCTGCTCTAAACATTCATTGTGGGTACTCGATAGAACCGTCTCGAAAAGCAGAAATAAGAAAACTAATATGTACCCTTGTAAGCAGGTCAAAATTATATAGGTGTGTTTACGTTATATGATATGCTGTCAGGTTCGCAGAATAAAATGTCGCAGACTTTTGACGTTATCCAGTCAAACGAAATGTGACATAAGAAAGTGCATTACGATTGCTCCTGACGCTTGGGTCTCATTTGTGAGCTGTGCGTGTGGCCTTTCGTATATTCACATACATGGTCTTTCCTAAGGTGGGATATTTCATACAAGTCCATGTCATCTACCAAGCCGCCTATTTTCTCTAGCACGTTATCAGGCCAGGCAACTGGACTGCCAAACTCTTTCTTTATCTTTCTGAGAAGAGCTCGCCGTTGAGATCTGTAAGGTAGCCTCGTTGTTGTCAAGTTAAATAAACTGAAAGTAAAACATGAAATTAAGAAAACATTATGTTAACCGCCTGTCTGAGTATTATATCAAAATACAAAGGCATACCAATTCATTAACCAGTTAAGCACTGTGGAAAATTCTAGAGCAGACGACGACTTATTTTTATCTTAATTTGGAGAGAGAATGGGAGGCATTAAGTGTTATTTCCAATAAAAATATAAGAAAATCTACATTGAAAATGCCACCTGCTAGGCGTGCTTAGCCCTTTAGTATTAACTCTTATCTTGCTGAATATTCATTTAAGCCACACCCATTTCTGTCTATCAACCAATCAAATTACTTGATGTAATTTATTGCTACAAATTCATAAATTGAATGCCAAACAGTGTAGATCCTGATCAGGTGGCTTCTTCAGAAGCCACCTGATCTGGATCTACACTGTTTGCAAATATAGGGATTGTTGTGAACAGCAAGATAAGGGTTAATATGAATAACGTCAAAGCTAGAGACTTAACGCATTGCGCTCAGCTTGTGTTCTGGATGTGCGTGTTAGTTTCACGTTAGCTTGATACGGATTCCTCCGACATTCACCGAGTTTAACAAATTCAGAGATATATGGACACGAATGTAAGATTCTATTTATCATATGACATATAAAAAGCATTTCAATGACGATTTTTACAAAAAAAAAAAATGTCAATATGCCGCCATAAAAAACGCGACGTCGTTAAGGACGTCGTACTGGGCGTATCTAACTAATTTGCAAATTTAAACCACTAGTGGATTATCGAATTTACTACATGGCGTTATTACATTCTCACACGTCATATGATAAATAGAATCTTGCATTCGTGTCCATATATTATTGAATTTATTAAACTCGTTGAGGAAAAAGGATAAAATGCTCGACAAAGCCTCGTATCTTATCTCTTTTCCACATTTTTTAAGAAATTTTATAATACATGATCACTTGTGTAAAATCCTCTATATAATGAAGTTATAAATGTTGCCTCTGGAAAAAATGTACAATAATATAAATCAAGAACCAAGTTTATCATATACTGTCAAAAATCTGAATTCTGAACGTTAGGACACCTCTAGAACTCGCTGAAATTCTCAAAATAATAATAATAATAATAATAATAATAATAACATTTGTTTCACGATCTAGCAAGGTCCAGAAGGTACAGACGGAATGGCAAACAGTGCCGACCATGATCAGACTGAACTGGGACTTTCCCTGTTTGCTAAGGCCTATTTTCCAAATACTGCGGATTATAACGGTAACGTCGCTGTTATTATGTGGATAACGCCATGTCATAAAAATCATATGACCACACGTGGGAATAACACAAGGTAAATGGCCAATAACGCCATCACGCCATCCTAGACAACCCTTTGTTTTCTTTTTCACTTCTTTGGCAACAAATCCAATTTAAGATCGTCATATGACAACAGAATATTACACTTGTTATCATTTCATATGAAATTTTTGAAACAAGCCTTTGGCGAGTTTCATAAATTTCATATGAAATAATCAGGAGTGTAAGATTCTGATTATCATATGACCATTTAAATTGGCGCTTGGGACCTGGAAATCTGTCAACTTTTCATCAGAAAATACGTTGTAGGCATGGTCGTCGACATGACGTTACTTATTCCCGCCAGAGTGTCATAACACGTGTGTTCATACGATATTTATTACATGACGTTATCCATTGCATATCAGCGGCGTCATATGATCAATGGAAAATACAATCGATCGTCAAATGTTTGGAAATGAAGTTGGTTTTATAAGGAAATATTGGCCTAGATCAGACGTGTGGGGACTAATCGCACATGGTGTATTTGTGTGTTTTGAGTTTTACGTTCCCTCAACAACTTAGGTCATATGGAGACTACTCATCATCGCGATAACAAGTCCGTGTAATGGGCTCCCTATAAACCCCACTTATATAGAGAAAACTGGGGTCTATAGGGGCATACACTATTTTTCTTATTTCTGCTCCATGACCAAAGTCTTTTGTTTTTGTAGAAATAAGAAAAAATATCACAAATTTAAATAAGCAGATTAACCGTTTTGAGATCTAACACAATGCACTATGTCACACGGGTGTCTTATCGTAATGTGGTTTGCAAGCGAGAAGATTATCCACTCACTACAGAGGCTTCTAATCGCGCCTATTTCTTGGGTGGCAATTCTTGTCTCACTTACCATTAAGAAAAGAACCAGTGCTTCAGCTGAAGTGCACTACCCGCCGGATGCTTTTAGCTTTATGATTGTTACCATATATGGGTATGGCGGCCATTTTGGTCATGTGACCTGGACCCAAAACGGTTCCCCCAATAAATGGGCCTTATCGTAAGGAGCAAAAATATATCCTATACTTTAGTACTGTATTTTGAATGGTTTGCAGGATAAAATGCATTCTCACTTTTCCAATACAAAAGCAAATGTGTCAAAGTTTGACCTAGGCACAACGAAGGTCAAGGTCAACCCAGGGTCACCATTTAAGCAATTTATGATGGGCCTACGTCCCAGATGCTATTTATCAAGTTTCGTGGAAATCTGCCCATTGGTTCTGGAGAAGACTACTTTTGAAGGGTTTTTACCATATATGGCTTGGCGGCCATTTTGGTCATGTGACCTGGACCCCATGAGCAAATTTTGGTTTTCCCCATCCCATAGAGGCTCCATATGTAATTTGACTTCAATCGGCCCAACGGTTTCCGAGGAGAAGCAGTTCGAAAATTTTCACATTTTTCGCCTCGACGAAGCTATACTAAATGGAATGTAATATTTCGCAAGTTCATTGATTAGATCTCATTGATATCTATCAGTATGCCAAAAATTGTTTAAATATTCCAAGCGGTTAAGTCACTATCACCAATTTTCACAAACGGGTTACGGACGGACAGACAGACTGACAGACTGACCGAATGACAGAATGACACGGTGATTTTAGGGCACTCTTAAAAAATCAACCGACTTCAGTCGGTCGCTTTTTCTGCGGGTCGTGCAATTTGCTATCTAAGCGCAAATTCTTTCCTTTAACCCTTTTTGTACCAAATTTAGGGTTTCATCAAAATTTATTTGGAAAAAGACTGAACTTTTAGCAAACAGTGGAGGCCCTGATCAGACGCCGCGTTCGGCGGCGTCTGATCTTGGCCTGCACTGTTTGTCAGGGTACCCATTTGGGGGTTTCTGGTACTAAATGGGTTAAGAGTAGACCCCGTTTCGTACTGCCCAGTTTACAGGAATACAAAAGGAAGTCCCTTGCAAACAATGTCGGAAATTATGCCAGATGTATTAATTTCGCTAGTTTTACCTTTCTTTGAATACTTCAGTAGAAAAGGACTCGATATCTGATGGCTTCAGTACACCCCCTAATCTGGTTATCAATGACGTCAGAAGCTCTGAATCCAGTTCCGAAGTATTATACGCCCTGATTTGATCCATCAAAATTAGGCGTTGAGACTTGCTTAGAAACTTCTGAAAAAAAGTTGAGCATCACTGATGTTCGGAAAATGTGTATTTTTGTTTCTGTCTACCGTGAGCGTCAATAACTCGTTGGCCCCAAAGGCTAAATGTATTTTGTTTATTTGTATTGAGGTTTTACGTCATAATCAACATAATTTACATCATTTTTGGAGACGTTGCTTCCGATTTTGTGGGCATTTTACCCAACAGTGAGATGAAATGGCATCTCGATCCCTACCGCTCAAAGAAACCGCTGGGGTATAAGGCACAGTCCGACTCGCACCAATTTTCCTGAGCAAACTTAGACCTTCTAAGCGATTTACCAGTAGGCAAGTTCGGTCGATTTCAGCTCTGCGCAGAAGCACCATGCAGTCCAATTTATTCTGACCCCCGCCCATTGAGTCTTGGAGTAGATTGGGCTGTATGGTGCTTTCATGCAGACCGCTCATGAGTACTGGTAAACTGCTTAGAATATCTAAGCCTGCCCAGGCAAAGTGGGGCGAGTCTGACCGTCCAGGTCTATAAACCTTAATGGTTTGTTTGGGCAGAAGGGCTTGAGGTGTCTTTTCATCTCAATGTCGGTTAAAAGTCCTACAAAACTGGAATTAACGTATCCAAAATGACCTAAATAGTGTTAGCGGAGGCAGTTATATGTATTTAAAGAAACAACTGAAAATAAATCGAAACCAATGCTTAATCTATTTGTTTTTATTTAAGTATTATATATTTCTCTACCTCAGATAACCTGTGGTCGAGTGGTGTCGTGTCATGATTTTGCTAAAAACAAGAGCTTGTTCCAAGAACTGACATTAACCCATTTTGTACCTGAAACCCCAAAACGGGTAGTTGGCAAACAGTGCAGGCCCAGATCAGACGCCGCAACACGCAGCGTCTGATCAGTGTCTTCACTGTTCGCAAAATTTTCAGCCAACTTCCAAATAGTTTTTGAAGAAAACAAAACTTGACACCTCTAAATTTTGAAATGGATTTGTGCTGATATTGACTCTTTCCACAGACAATAAATACCAGGAGCCAGCGACATCGTCAGTTAACATATCGTTAAAACTTTTATTATTTGATCAGTTTATTGGCCAAATACGCTAATATTTTTGCTGAAAAAATGTGAGCAGCTTTCGCAAATGCATTTGCAAACGCAAAAGCTGCTCTCATTTTTTCAGCAAAAATAACACTATTAGAATAATAATAAATAATGATAATAATCGACCTTATTTATAGAGGGTAACACATTTAGTACTAGTACTAATCTTCCATGTGACCCTCTTTTCCTTGGTAGAAACCATACTAAGCAATATGGATAACGTCTCTTGCTCAAGGAAACAACACTTGGCTCTTTCGGGGTTCGAACCGGCTACCTCTCGATCCGATCACAAATTCGGTGCTTTACCACTGCACCACACTGCGCCACTGTGATATTGATACAGATATTGTTTTTTTCTAGAATAGTTAACAATTTGACCGCTAACGAGCTCGTTAAGCTAATATTGCTTTGAACAACTGGCGCCCGGTTAGATAATTCCCTATGGATTGAGCTGACAACTAATTTTCTCAAGTCGAAGATCAGGATCCAGTTGTTCAAAGCTAACAATGTCGTTAGTCAACCATTTTGAAAACAGGCTTATACAACTATATTGCCAATTTTTTGGCAAAAAGTTGGAAATTTTAAGATGAAAAACTGTGATATTTTTATTATTTCTACTCAAAACATAGATTGCAGGGACTCGAAAGAACCGCCTCGACGAGGCGGTTCTATCGAGTACCCACAATCTATGATTTTGAGCAGAATTAAGAAAAATAATGTTTACCCCCTTAAACCCCAGATTTACTGTATAAAAGTGGGGTATGAGGGGTCAAAATTATATAGGCGTGTTCTCGTAATGATATCGCTAAAACATTTGTAATATATTTTGGTAAATATGCAAATATTTTTGCTAAAACAAAATGCGAGTATCTTCTCACATTTTAAGCAAACTTCAAGAGTATTAGTTATTGTTCTTGCCATAAAAGTTAGCAATTTGAACACTAACGAGCTCGTTAAGCTAACGATGCTTTGAACAACTCGTCCCTGGTGAATGACTGTTTTTAGTCATTAACAATTTCAGGTCTATTAGATAGATAACTGAGGTAAAGGCCAAGTATGACTGACTCAGTATAGGAAGATATGTATTTGGAGTCTGCTCTTATTCTACGGTCGATTATCGGCCTGTTCAAGTTGCTGATGATCGATTAAATATCGATTAATAAAACTGCCAAAAAACCTCAAACACGAGGAATTCGACAAAACTCTTAGAGTCGAATCTTAAGCCACAGTCACATTGTCACGTATTTGCACCCGGTTACCCAGAAATACCTACCAAAACTTAATAAAACGTAGAATAAAACGTAGCGTTTTTCTTTATAGCATAAATTTGGATATAATCGCCTTATTCGAAACTTTTTTTAGATTATACACAATATGAGCAAAAATAGTATGGACGACGGAGAATAACGCCCAGTTATGTACTCATTAAACGAGTTACGAGTACCATCATCGACAAACCATCAACCTTTGGGAAATAAAATGAGATCATATGAAAAAGGGAAACGGCTATCTGCTGTATAATCCTTGAAACACAAATGAAAATAAAAATAAGTAAAGTTTCTTTTTTAAAGGAAGGCGTTCCCAGTTTTAAAAATTAAAACATCCGCCATTAACAGACGCTAGAGTTTAATTGTTTTTGAATATTCAGGAACAGGTAATTGAAATAATTCAAATGAGTCAATGGTGATTATTTAAGGGTTGTGCGCAGCCAACTTAACAATTGTTCGCTTGCGCTTCTCTTCGACATGTCAAAGAGCAACAAGGGGCTCTAGCGGCTCTAATGAAAACATAGGTTTTTATGGAGAATTGACCAAACATATTCTTATTCCCATCTTATTTGTTTCCATGTTACCTTTGAAGTAAGTTTTCTGACACTGCCAAGACAACTGATGCCACCACTAATTGCTGCTTGTAAATTCCAGGGCGTGGAGCTCGTCATAAGAAGTCTCTCACAAAGCGCATTGATTTGGTCTGTCGTCAGTCTTCTGATTTCATCGAACTTCTTTTTCTGCAAAATAATGTGAGCCCGTCGTGAGAAAACCTGTCGTCGAGTTACTAGGTAAGACACAGGCTGGTCTGTTCAGCTACAATTTTATGCGACAGCCTTGAAATTTCATTGCGTTTAATATCAGTCCGTGTAATGAATAAACTTGGGTTTACAGGGATAGTCATTACTTTTCTCATTTCACCTCCTAGACATAGGTTGTGGGTACTCGTTAGAACCGCCTCTTTGAGGCGGTTCTAACGAGTACCCACAACCTATGTTTGGAGCAAATATAACGAAAATATGACAAAATTTCGTCAGAAAAAAATGACCATTTTGGGGATATGAAGGAGAGCACCATGCCGTACGGATATATTATCGTAATGTAGGGGAGTGTTAGAACACAAAGGAGCAGATCAGACGTTGCGATTGCACAGGCTGATCTGCACTTTTTGTTCGCAAACGCCAGGAAACAGGTGAGGCTCATTCATTGTATCAGCATCAACCTTTATTCAACTTTGAGTGCCTTCTGGGAAGTATTCCGACCCACTGCAATAACACGGATAATGCTGTGTATCCTTCTAAATCGAACGTTTCTCTTAATAAAGTGGGCTTTACAATGTAGTTATTTACATGGACTTGTTAAAGTGATAAAAAACTTTACTGGGAACCAGCTTACTGGCAGAGAAAAATTAAAAGTTCGTTACCGTGAAAGATGGGAAAATGTTTGTAGGAAATTTATCATTAATTTCAAAAACGTCCATCTCTCGTAGTCTATCAATGCCGATGATTTTATCTTGTACATCATCTGGAAGTTTTCCTAGGTCTTGAACAAGACGACGCACGTGACACTCTGGGAGCGAGGTGAAATTAAATCCAGTGTCGTTGTCTAGTTCTGCTGCCTGGGGCCCTATAAATGAAAGAAAAAAGAAAAGAAAAGAAAAAAAAAACAATAT
Organism: Lucinisca nassula; assembly: GCA_963580285.1. Classification (NCBI taxonomy): domain Eukaryota; kingdom Metazoa; phylum Mollusca; class Bivalvia; order Lucinida; family Lucinidae; genus Lucinisca; species Lucinisca nassula. The sequence goes on along the minus strand of OY757011.1, from coordinate 145,239,915 downwards.
AAATTGTACAACTGAATATCAACGCGCTTTTCAAAAACGTGTTCCGCTGATTGACTATTGAATATTATTTATTTATTTATTTATTTATTTATTTATTTATTTATTTATTTATTTATGCATCAAATGATTGGATGCACGCTCAGCTTATACGTATCCTCTCCTTGATGGCCGGTACATATAATGAAACACACACATACTATATAGTTATATGTGAACTACATGTGTTGCTTTGTTTGATTTGATGTTCAACGTCTCCGTCAACACTATATAGGTCATTATGAAGACGTTGATTCCAGTTTTGTGGGACTTTTACTCGACATTAAGATGAAATAACATCTCAAGCCCTGTCGCCCAATGAAATCAATAGAGTTTATGTACATGGACGGTCCGACTGACACCACTTTGCCTAGGCAGGCTTAGATCCTCTAAACGGTTTTCCAGTACTTGTGTTCGGTCGGTTTCAGGTCTGCGTGGAAGCACCATGCAAACCAATATATTTTCCAAGCCCCTATGGGCAGGGCCCTACATGTGTTGAACAAGTAGATGAACGCAAATGAACGTTTTGTGATTGTTTATGAATATTAATTCTATACATGATTAAAGACATTAATGACTTGTGACTCATGTCATTGTTTTCCCTTAAGAGATGGGGTGGCGGTTATACCCTAGGGATTAGACAGCGGAATATTAAGCCACGGTCACATTGTCACGTATTTGCACCGGATACCTCGGAATACCTATCAAAACCTGCTGAAACGTAATAAAACGTAGAATATAACGTAACAATACTTAAAGACGTATTAAACCGTAAGTAATGTAGTGGATTGCTATTACATATTTTTGTAAGTACTGAATGCGTTCCGTCTACCTTTTAGAACGTTTTACTACTTTCGTCTACGTTTTAGTACGTTTTACTATGTGTTTTGCTAGGTATATCGAAATGGCACGTTTGTTTTAAAAAAAAATCATAACAAACGTATAGCGCCATATATAGCTGTATGTACTAAGTTTTTCACAACATTTTACTACGTTTATTGCCGTTCTGCTAAGTTTGGAAAAACAAATGAAAACTAGATTTCAACAAGTGGCTTATGTAGGCATATATAGCCATAAAATTATGTAATACGTTTTCACTATCCTTTACTATATTGCCGTTCTCCTACGTTTAAAAAAAACGTAGTAAAACCTAGCCGCCAACACGTGACAGTGTGACGTTTACATTAGAGGCACTTGTTTCAAAGATATTACGAAAATACGCCTATACAAATACATTGTAAATTTCACCACTTAAAATACGTAAATTTTAGACGAAAAATTGTGATACTTTTCTTATTTCTGCTCAAAATATAGATTGTAGGTACACGGTTCTAACGAGTACCCATAATTTATTTTAGAGCAGAAATAAGAAAAATAAAGGTTTATCCCTGAAAACCACAGTTTTACTGTATAACAGTGGGGTTCAAGGGGGTCAGAATTATATAGAATTATATATATGGTTTCGTGATGGAAAAAAGAAAATCTATACGGTTAGATATGAAACAAAGTGCCTGTGGGGAAACCCCAAAAACCGGGAAACTTGTAAACAATGAAGGGCAGAGACTGCACTGTTTGGAAAGTTGAAATTCATCCATTCTCTAAAAATTTTAACATGCTAATTCAGCAGACGACAAATTGGTGGTTTTGTTTGATTTAAGGTTTAACGTCATCGCCAACACTATTAAGGTCATTTTTGAGACGTTGCTTCGAATTCTGTGGTACTTTTACTCGACATGGTAATCCCTGCGGCATATACATGGACGGTACGACACGAAACACTTCGCCTGGGCAGGCTTAGACCTTCATAGCGGTTTACCAGTACTCATGTGCGGTCCGTTTCAGGTGTCAACTCTGCGTGGAAGCATCATGCAGTCTATCTATTTCTCCAATCCCCGATGTGGGTGGGGGGGGGGGGAAAGAAAAATGTTGGTGTTTTTCATATTTTTCCCAGAAAACAGGATTGGAATCTCATGCAAATCGTTTCACTTTGCATGAAATTCTACAAAAAATAAGAACAATTATTGCAAATTGTCGTCTGCTGAAAAAGTACCCAGCATGCAGAGCGCTAAACCTGATACCCTATATTTTGAATTAGTCTCCTGCTAAGTACGAGTATAATGAGGAAGTTTCTATGTGGACAAAATTTCACTTTTATATAGTAAAACTGGGGTTTACACGGGTATGTATTATTTTTCTTATTTCTGCTCAAAAAACATAGATTGTGGACACTCGTTAGAACCGCCTCATGGAGGCGGTTCTAACGGATACCCACAATCTATGTTTTGAGCAGAAATATGAAAAATATCAGATTTTTTAATCTGAAAATTTTCATTTTTGGGGTAAAATTGTCAATTTATATGAATAGGCGTGTTTTCGTAATACGAGGGTAGGCTGAAAAGTTCTGAGCCTGACCAAGATCCAATGGTTTGTCCATGCTGTAAGTGCCTTATTTTTCAACATAGTCTCCCTTCCTGTCCACACACATCCTCCAGCGATGCTGGAGTCCTTGGATCCCAGTGGTATAGAAGGTCTCATCTTGGTCCCTGAAAAACTCCTCCACAGCAGCTATCACCTCCTCGTCTGACTGATAATGCTGACCAGCCAAGTGCTTTTTCATGTTTGAAAACAGTAAATAATCTGATGGAGCTAGATCAGGTGAATACGGAGGGTGATCAACAAGTGTGAAGCCACAGTCATGCACAGCAGCCATTGCGACAACCGATTTATGAGCAGGCGCATTGTCCTGATGGAACAAGACCCCTTTTGTCAATTTTACAGGTCGTTTAGCCTTAATTGCTTTTTGCAATTGTTTTAGCAGATCTGCATAATACTCCCCATTAATTGTACTGCCCTTTTGAAGGTAATCTATGAATATTATTCCCTTGGCATCCCAGAACACTGATGCCATCACCTTCCCTGCAGAGGAGACGAACTTTACCTTCTTTGGAGGGGGTGAGCCAGGGTGCTTCCATTGCATGGATTGTCTTTTGGTCTCTGGCTCAAAGTGATGAACCCAACACTCATCCTGAGTGACAAAACGGTCAAGAAAACCATCTTGGTCTGCTTCAATAATAGCCAAGTTGGCTTGTGACAGGTTCAGTCCGGTCAACTTTTGGTCAGGCGTCAAAAGCCGTGGCACCCATCTGGCGGAAACCTTCGACATTCCTAATTCACTGTGTAGAATGTTCTCTACTTGTTCGGTGTTAGCTAACTGATTCACAGTTAAACGCCTGTCATCCATTACGGCCCTGTGCACTTGACTGATGATTTCCTCAGATGTTGCCGTTGTGGGTCGTCCACACCGGTCATCATCTTCAAGGCTGTCCTTGCCCATCTTAAAATTTGCTGCCCACCTGTTCACGGTTGCAAACCAAGAAGGAGCATCATCCCCTAATGTAGCAACCATATCGGCATGAATGTCCTTAGGAGCTAACCCCTTTTTATGGAGGTACTTGATGACACCACGATGCCAGATTTTGTCCATTTTCTCAAAAACGTGCTAGCATCAATTTTCAAAGTCTAGAATTTCTACGTTATTGCAGGTAAACTTGAACTCATTTGAGTCAAATCAAGTAATAATGGTTTGGATTTAATGAATACAAAATTGCATGGCTCTTCGATGCCTGCTTCTTGGTCAGGCTCAGAACTTTTCAGCCTACCCTCGGCTCTGAAAATTTTCATTTTTGGGGTAAAATTGTCAATTTATTTGAATAGGCGCGTTTTCGAAATACGAGGGTAGGCTGAAAAGTTCTGAGCCTGACCAATATCCAGTGGTTTGTCCATGCTGAAAGTGCCTTATTTTCAACATAGTCTCCCTTCCTGTCCACACACTTCCTCCAGCGATGATACTAGCGCGTGTTTGAGAAAATGGACAAAATCTGGCATCGTGGTGTCATCAAGTACCTCCATAAAAAGGGGTTAGCTCCTAAGGACATTCATGCCGATATGGTTGCTACATTAGGGGATGATGCTCCTTGGTATGCAACCGTGAAAAGGTGGGCAGCGAATTTTAAGATGGGCAAGGACAGCCTTGCAGATGATGACCGGTGTGGACGACCCACAACGGCAACAACTGAGGAAATCATCAGCCAAGTGCACAGGGCCGTGATGGATGACAGGCGTTTAACTGTGAATCAGTTAGCTAACACTGTTGGCATCTCCCGTGAACAAGTAGAGAACATTCTACACAGTGAATTAGGAATGTCGAAGGTTTCCGCCAGATGGGTGTCACGGCTTTTGATGCCTGACCAAAAGTTGAACGGACTGAACCTGTCACAAGCCAACTTGGCTATTTTTGAAGCAGACCAAGATGGTTTTCTTGACCGTTTTGTCACTCAGGAGGAGTGTAAGGTTCATAACTTTGAGCCAGAGACCAAAAGACAATCCATGCAATGGAAGCACCCTGGCTCGCCCCCTCCAAAGAAGGCAAAGGTTGTCTCCTCTGCAGGGAAGGTGATGGCATCAGTGTTATGGGATGCCAAGGGCATAATATTCATAGATTACCTTCAAAAGGGCAGAACAATTAATGGAGAGTATTATGCAGATCTGCTAGAACAATTGCGAAAAGCAATTGAGGCTAAACGACCTGGAAAATTGATCAGGACAATGCGCATGCTCATAAATCGGTTCTCGCAATGGCTGCTGTGCATGACTGTGGCTTCACACTTGTCGATCACCCTCCGTATTCACCTGATCTAGCTCCCTCGGATTATTTCCTGTTTCCAAACATGAAAAAGCACTTGGCTGGGCAGCATTATCGGTCCGACGAGGAGGTGATGAGTTTTAAAGGGACCAAGATGAGACCTTCTATACCACTGGGATCCAAGGACTCCAGCATCGCTGGAGGAAGTGTGTGGACAGGAAGGGACTAATAATAATAGGGAAAAATAAGGCACTTTCATCATGGACAAACCATTGGATCTTGGTCAGGCTCAGAACTTTTCAGCCTACCCTCGTATAATATGGGAGAACATGTCTCACAGTATTGTAAATACTCGGATTCGCCGAAATTATTGCACGCGCTCTTATAAACGTACATCAAAACTTTTTCAAGGGGTATAGTTAACACCAATTGAGAGTGCGAGATTTGGCAGTCTGGTGAATTTGGAGTCGTGCTTAAGCGGAAAGGGAACACCTGGCATATTTTTACGCCATTTTTCAAAGGGAGACAACTTTCGGGACTTCCTGTTCGCCTTTAAGAAGCCTCCGTTGTGTAGTGGTTATGCTACTCGCCTTGTAACCCAGGGGTCGCAGGATCGATCCCGGGCTTCGCCAGACTTTTGGATGAGTCTTTAAACCGAGGTCCCGATTCCGTAAGACGTTAGCTGTTGTTGAGACGTAAAACTCAAACACTAACTCACTCCTGTTCGCCTTTCTATAAGCCCTGTCCCACGGAAAAAAGGATCTACACTTAAAGGGACGAATTTGCTCCTCGTGAGCAAATTCTGTCTTTGAAGAGTTGATCGCTATTGACATGGAAGACAAAAATACTTTTGCAGAAGTTGCCTCCACTGAAGGTGTTCCCATTCCCCTTAAATATCATTTGCATTTGTAATATACAGTGACAAATTCCTGTTCTAATATGCATGTCCCTTATGCCAACTCTGGACAAAAGCCGGCGAAAACATTCTGGATCTGACCGCTTTATTGCTAGGATTATTCTATAATGGTTAGAATGAAGTTGTATTACGTAAGCGCATAATGTACGTTAAGACCCGGACACTGGTAAACAATGCAAGGCCAGATCAGAACACACCGTCTGATCAGGGTCTTCACTTATTGCAAAATGTTCAGCTATTTTCAAAATAAAGATTCTATAGATAAAGCAGCCTACATCCCAAAATTTTAAAATGGACCGCTGCTGTATACAAGAGGCTCAATGAGCCTAAACCGCTCACCTGAGGAACTTAAGTTTTAACAATTCACAGACTTGACTACTAAATCTGCTAATAGAATCCAGTCCATTGACCCTTACAGGATATAAGTCATCATTATTGCATTGCATTCCAAGTTTGAGACTTCTAGCTTCTATAGTTCCTGAGAAATCTTTGACGAAAATTTAACATTGGTCAAAATGGAGAGAAAGAAGAATGAAAGAACAGATGAACAAATAAGCGGAGAAAGCCCAATGTCTCTTACACAAAATAAGTCATCATTATTCTATTGAATACTAAATTTGATGCTTCTAGCTTTTATAGTTCCTGAGAAATCTTTGATTAAAAATTTAACATTGGTCTATTATCTCTATATGGAGAGAAAGAAGAATGAAGGAACAAATGAACCAGACTAGCTCCAAAACCTAATGCAGCCTTTCCCCTTGCCCAATGGTGCTACACATAAAATTTAAACAAGATTGGTCGACTGCCTTCTGAGATATGCTTCATTGAAAGTGTGGACGACGGATGGACGGACCACAGACGACGGACTCCGGAGCCTTGGTATACTATCAGCTCACTGGAGCCTTTGGCTCAGGTGAGCTAAAAATTCAAGTCGCTATTTCTGTCACAACATTTTCCCTACGGTTTTCCCTAACATAAGTCTATGGGCAATTTTTTTGTCTCTCAAGGTCACGTAACTCCGAGGTCAATATTCCGATTCGGCCCAAAATCGAACTTAACCGAGATTTTATGCCTGTCCTCGTTACCTGCAAGTTTGAAGCTGATATGGATAAAAATAAAGTTGCTATCGTGGTCACAACGTATTTTTTTATGCTCAAGGGCAGGTAACTCCAAGGCAAATATTCCGATTCGGTCCAAAATCGAACTTAACCGAGATTTTATGCCTGTCCTCGTTACCTGCAAGTTTGAAGCTGATTAGATAAAAATAAAGTTGCTATCGTGGTCACAACGTATTTTTTTATGCTCAAGGGCAGGTAACTCCAAGGCAAATATTCCGATTCGGCCCGAAATCGAACTTAACCGAGATTTTATGTCTGTCCTCGTTACCTGCAAGTTTGAAGCTGATCTGAAAAAGTTCAAGTCGCTATCGTAGTCGCAACATTTTCCCTAATTAAGTCTATGGGCAAATTTTTTGTCGCTCAAGGTCACGTAACTCCGAGGTCAATATTCCGATTCGGCCCAAAATTGAATTTAACCGAGATTTTATGCCTGTCCTCGTTACCTGCAAGTTTGAAGCTCATATGAATAAAAATAAAGTTGCTATCGTGGTCACAACGTATTTTTTTATGCTCAAGGGTAGGTAACTCCAAGGCAAATAATCCGATTCGGCCCAAAATCGAACTTAACCGAGATTTTATGTCTGCTCTCGTTACCTGCAAGTTTGAAGCTGATCTGAAAAAAGTTCAAGTCGCTATCGTAGTCACAACATTTTCCCTATGTAAAATCTATGGGCAAATTTTTTGTCGCTCAAGGTCATGTATCTCCGAGGTCAATATTCCGATTCGAACTTAACTGAGATTTTATGCCTGTCCACGTTACCTGCAAGTTTGAAGCTGATCTGAATAAAAATAAAGTTGCTATCGTGGTCACAACGTATTTTTTTATGCTCAAGGGCAGGTAACTCCAAGGCAAATAATCCGATTCGACCCAAAATCGAACTTGACCCAGATTTTATACCTGTACTGGTTATCTGCAAGAATGAAGTCGATCAGAAAAAAATTGACGGAGCTAGAGTGATGACAAGCTTTTTCCTATGTGAAGTCTATGGGAGCTAGATGTTGCCATGGCAACCAGAGTTCCACTCAGATCTGCCTGAAAACCTAATGAAGCCTTTCCACTTGCCCAATAATGCGACACATGAAATTTGATCAAAGTTGGCCAAGTAGTCTTTAAGATATACATTTTTGAAATTCCCATTAACCCTAATGCAAAAACACACAAGGGCAGGTAACTCCTAAGTGAATGATCCGATTCTGCCAGTTATCGAACTTGACCGAGATTTCATGGCTGTGCTGGTTATCTGCAAGAATAAAGCCAATCTGAAAATAATTGAAGCAGCTACGGTGATGACAACATTCTCCCCATGTTAAGTCAATAGGCAATTTTTTCAACGCTCAAGGGCACGTAACTCCTGAGTGAATAATCCGATTCAGCCCAAAATCGAACTTGATCGAGATTTCATGCCTGTCCTCGTTATCTGCAAGAATGAAGTCGATCAGAAAAAAATTGACGGAGCTAGAGTGATGACAAGCTTTTTCCTATGTTAAGCCTATGGGAGCTCTTTGTTGCTGTGGCAACCAGAGTTCTCATCCGATCTGCACGAAAACCTAATACAGCCTTTCCCCCCTACCTGATGATGGTTCATATGAAATTTGATCCAGGCCAGCCCACTGGTTCCAGAGATATACTTCGTTGAAAGTGTGGACGACGGACGACGGACGCCGGCTCGTGGTATACTAATACCTCACATGAGCCTTCGGCTCAGGTGAGCTAATAATGCGGAAGATTCTGTTCGATATAAAATTGATTAATCAGTCGTTGATTGTTATACCTCTGTTATCTTCCGAGCGTTTTCAAGGGAGCATCTTCCTAAATACTTCTTCTAACCGCCGGTCTTTAAAGCTCTGAATGAGATCATCTATCGTGTTACTGGCGACACGTCTCAATTTGGGTGGAACCATTCGTGTAAAATCAATATTAGCAAACCGCCGCTGTGTTCCCCCAAACATTTGTCCGATTCCTCTGAGTAATTCGTTTTTAGAGAATTTGTCAAAAATTGATCCCTTCGCCGGCCTGGGCCCGCCTTCCTGTGCGTTTGTCTTGTCTCTTCTTTCCATTACACTGGACTCTGAATCGACAGGTGTGCTGTCATCTTCTCCATCAAACTCATCAGTGTTAATTTCTATTGGATCGTTTTGAGTGTTAGTGTCTGGATCTATCTCAGCTCGTGACATATGTTTAGGTTTGTCAATGTTTTCAGTTTCTTCTTTAATATTATCTTTGTTTGTCCGAGGTTGTGGAATAAAAGGTCTGTGTCCGAAGTTAATATCTGTCGGATCATTTTCAGTGTTAGTCCCGGGTTCTTCCCGTGGCTGTGGCCTAGGTTTAGGTTTGTCCATGTTTTCAGTTTCTTCTACACTATTCTCCGGGTTTGGCCGGGGTCGTGGCACTATAGGTCTGTGTTGGGAGTTAGTTTCTGTCGGATCATTTTCAGTGTTAGTATCTGGTTCTTTCCATGGTCGTGGCCTAGGATTAGGTTTGTCCATATTTTCAGTTTCTTCTACAGTATTTTCCATGTTTGGCCGGGGTCGTGGCACTATAGGTCTGTGTTGAAAGTTAATTTCTGTCTGATCATTTTGATTGTTAGTATCTGGTTCTCCTCCTGGTCGTGGCCTAGGTTTAGGTATGTCCGTGTGCTCATCGGTGTTTCCAGTTTCTTCTAAATCATCAGTATCAACGAGTACCTCGACGACAGAAACATGCGTCGCATGAAAGCACAGTCCTGCAATGAAAACACAGAAAACCTTATTCAAATTATTCATCTGTTGTTAGTTTGGAGTCATAAAAAAAACAAATCTTTCCTATATACCATGTAAGAATAGGGGTACAGAAATTCTTTTATCAGTTACCCACAATGTATATTGAATTGTAACGCACTGACCTGATAAAGATATGCTATCTCAGGACAAGAGAGCTTTATCACGTCAATGTGACATTGCACTTTTATGAATGAACCGGACTACTGGAAAATGACAAAAATGTTATTGTTACTAAGAAAAATGGAAAAATTACCTGAAAAAAATTATCATAGGAAAATATTGTCAGATGATACTAAATATATCTACCGCTAGAATGCTCGGATGCACTGATGATCATCAATAACTGATCGTAAATAGTTAATTTAAGAGTATAGAAGGGGATAAACTGATAAATAGAATACCAGATTCGTGTCATATGATATCAAGTTTATCAGGCTCGGCTTCGAGAACGCATGTAGAATCGCTCGGTAAGCCTCGCGATTCTACAAGCGTTCTCGAAGCCTTGCCTGATAAACTTGATATCAAAAGACACGAACCTGGTATTCTCTACATATCAACTGGGTTATTTCAGCCTCATCCTGCAGTACCTCTTCTAACCGCATACAAGTAAAACTACAAGGAATTAAACCGACAGATAATGAATAAATCCAAAACAACAAAATTGAGGTATGCAAGAACAAGGGCACCGCATGCGGGTGCCAACGCTCGGCTGCAATTTCTTTTAGAAAACAAAAATTCTAAGTCGAAAAAGGGGCATAACTGTGCCAAAAATATTTTGAGGGTTACCTCACCTATTGGTATGAGTTCCCCTTTTCATAATGAACAACTAGTCCGAGTTTCAAGTAAATATGTTCAGTAATGACAGAGATGTTATAAAATGTCCAAGTTTTTTCACGACGACAACGACGACGACGCAGACGACGCCAGAGCTATGACAATACCTCGTCGTTTTCTTCGAAAACAGCCGAGCTAAAAATGACTTTCTCAGGAGGCCTTTATGTGGACTGAACAGATAATCTGTCTTAATCGCACGGAAGTAAGGGCGAGGATTGTGGCCACGTAAAATCGATTTAAGCCCCCAGTGGAATTTGTTTCCGCTGACCGTATCAAGGCTCTTTTTCTGTCGCGGTTTATTTTTATTATGGCTTGTCTTTGGGTATTTGTGTCGCTTATATTATTTTATTTTGGATACAGGCCACAAACATGAAACATCAATAGCGGAAAGCCAAAAGGACATTTACTTTCCCACAAAATGGCCAATAGGCTATCCAAGACCACGTTTCACGAATTCCCCATTTAAGCCTACCAGCTCGTTTTACAGAGGTTCCCTCCTCCTAGCCCCAGGAGAAGTGGGTTGGGGATGAATGGACTTTTTTGGCCTTATCTTTTATCTGCACAAATCCTCATATCGAAACTCCCAGCCCCCATTCCTTGGCCCCCGGCCCAGATAGGGGTCCTATCATAACGAATTCCCAATTCAAGCCTCCCAGCACGTTTTACAGATGGTCCCTCCTCCTAGCCCCAGGGGAAGGGGGTGTGAATTTGACTATTTTGCCTTATCTTTTATCTGCGCAAATCCTCACATCGAAGCTCCCAGCCCCCGTTCCTTGGTCCCCGGCCCAGAGAGGGGTCCAATCATCACGAATTCCACATTCAAACCTCCCAGCACGTTTTACATAGAGTCTCTACTAGCCCCAGGGAAAGGCCCATCACCCTCGTTGGCCTGGTCTCTCCAGGCCGCCTGCCAGAGTAGCTGTAGAGTCGAACAGGGTTCTAGGACAACCTTTCCCTAGAAGCTTTACAAGAGTGTCTTTTTGGTCGCGACAACCATAATTTCGACAACCAATACACCACAAAGAGGGCCCAAAACTGCCCAAGAAGGGAGGCCCCACGGGAAAAGATATCCCAAGAAGGGGGCCCACAACCAAGGACACAGACAAGAAGGGGACCCACAACCAAGGCACAGCCAAGAAGGGGACCCACAGCCAAACACGCACCAAGATGGGGATCCACAACCGCATGGGGGTTCTGGCACAACCAAGAAGGGGATCCACAACATCCACCATCTGCCAAGAAGGGATCCACAAGAAGACAACATCCAAGAAAGGGGGTACCCAAGAAGAAATAACAGGACAACAACCACCCCCGGAAACATATTGGCATAGACCCCCACCCCAAAGAAGACAACCGCATACAATAAAAACAATGTGCCCATAGATGCAGAATTTTCCATTGGAGAAAGGCACCTCTTATTTATCGCACATCGAGTTGTCCAAAATTTGGCAGTTGTAGAAGCGACGTTCCAATCCATGACCCTACATACCGAAACGTCTGTGGCTACCCACCTTCTCCTAGGGAATGCGTTCCAGGGCCGTACCTACCAGCAGCCCTTGGAATGTCTCCCTGTGCTCGTCGACGATGTAAATGTCGTCTACAAGGGACGCCTCTCTTGTACAACCGCTAGCCATCCGCGGAGATAGGGGTGGGGCCATCCAAGAGACTACTTCCCGCATAGAGTACGACACCGGCAAGAAAGCACAAAAAGCGTGGAGGGTGCAATATATACCGATAGTGTATGACAGCACATATGTACTTGGGTTCGCAAAAGCGCAGCCGGATACACGTGCTTCGGCTCGAGTATGTTCTGCGTCGGACTGTCTTTTACCGGATTCATGTATGTAGAGGGCCAACATTTTTGTGTTGTAGAAAAAACATACATATGTATATCATCCAGCATAGAGATAGTCCGCCGGAAAGGATGTGTACCATGCTTCCCGGGAACACGAAGACAAATACAATAGCGGGTCCATGACTATATGGGGGTCCCGCGAGGATATGGAATGCAAAGCTGACAAGATGGAGGGTGAGGCCATTCTTGCGGAAATCGATGCCGAATCCGCGAAGAAATGGGTAGGCTGGAACCGCGGACCCCTCTGCGTTGTTGGGATCCACGGAGCCTTGGTATTTTGCCTTTCCGGTGGACTCGTTGTGCCTCGTGCCGGTTGGTACACGACGAAATAGGCTCCGTTGTTGGACAACAAGCATGGAGAATCCTTTTCTGTATGTACTCGGCTACTCTAGGCACAGCAGATCGCCACAAGACGTTCTTTCCGCTCTGTGTTTGATAGGTAGGTCGCCCACTTTCTCCGTTTGGCCACGTAGGGTATTCTCAACGTTTCCCCTCGTTTATGTCGATGCTTCCACATATATCCGTTTTGTTTCTATTACATCGGCAATTAGTTCCAGTTCTTGGGCTCGGCGTTCTTGTTCTTCCTTCCGCCTCTGTCTTCTCTGCTCTAGCCGAGTCACAGCCTGCCGCCTCCAATCCTCGGTATTCGCTGCATCTACAATATCCAAGAGACGTTTTTCTCTATGTCTGGTCGAAAGTATGGAAATTGTTCGGTCTTCCGCTATCTCCGGTATCTCTTGTAGGTAGCAGAAGGATGTGGCTTTCCCCACCGCTTGGCACTTGGCTGTTCTCCAGACCCAACAGACTATAGCCGTGGAGGGCAGGAGTGTCGAAGGATCCGGACCATTCGGCTGCAGTCAGGTCGGCCTCCTAGCAGCTTCCAAGATCGTACCCGCATTCGCATCTTTTGGGCCTAATACCACCCCTTCTTTGTTGGCTGCTAGAATGTCGATCCGAAGATGAGACAGGCGTGGAACCCAAAGTCACCCGCCGCCCACTCTATAGCTCTTCCCCACGCTGTATCGTCCTCGGTCATGTTTTTGGTGGGTTGGATACAAACACCCGAGATCCTCCCCTTTCTTGTTTGTACGTACCGTGCCACGTAGATTGTTTCGTGGGGCGGTCGGCGAGTACAAGGCATCGGTCGAGGCAGGCGGCCATATTCTCCCATTGTTTGGCAGGCGGTTGGACTACAAAGAGTTGTTCCGATGGAGAGACTTGTGCGAAGGCTTCCGACACTACTTCGTTGGCAGTGTCGACAGATAGGTCTCGACCTTGGCAGGCATAGACGGCTACTTCTATGCGGGTGCATCTACGAGCCTGGACATCTGGGTGTAGGAATGTGTCTCGGAGGTGCTGGTTGGCGCAATCCACGATGTCGGCTATTTGTTCCCCAATCTGCTCTCGGACCGGCTTCGAAGTTCGACACCACCATGTTGTATAGCTTCGTACCTGTGATGTATTCGGCTGCGCTTGCGAACCCAAGTTCATACATGTTGTCCCACAATATCGGTATTGGCCAAGATTTTGGATGCACCAATCATCCGCATGGCATCGGCGAGATCTCCCTGCTCCCGGAATCCTTCGTTCGCACATAGATAGTCCGCGAGGGTCTTTCGGTCTAAGGTTCTGGAGAAATATTGTGTATAGTCTATGGAGTCAAACCATAGCCTTGGGCCAGAATTTGGCTCTCGAATGCCGGAATGGCTGTCTGTAGCTCGGCCATGGGAACCTCGGATACATCTACCTTCGCCACAAATAGTCCAGCCGGTTCGATTCATGGATGTTGCTCCCTTCACGCTCTTTGTGCTTTCTTGTCGTTGTCGTACTCTATGCTGGGAATAGTCTCTTGGATGGCCCCACCCCTATCTCCGCGGATGGCAAGTGTATGGATAATATATATATATATATTGGTCTGCACGTCCTATGGAGTCCTGTACAGCCGAAGAGATCCGGGCCACGACCCTCTTTGCGGCACTATTCTCCCCGGTTGTACACGAGAGGCGGCCCTTGTAGACGACACAATCCTCCCTACGTACGTGTAGGTATCAGAAGACATATGCATCGTCGACGAACACAGGGAGGCCTTACAAGGGCTGCAGGTGGGCACGGCCCTGGTGGTTGGACTTGTAGTCGCCTCGGGAGATATTGGACAGAAGGATGCTCTCGGACGCATTCTCTGGGAGAAGTTGGGTAGCCACAGACTTTTCGGTCCGTAGGCCCATGGATTGGAATGTCGCTTCTACAACTGCCATATTTTTTGGACAACTGAATGTATTATTTTTGTACGATACATAGGAAGTGCCTTTCTCCAAATGGAAAATGCTGCTACTATGGGCACATTGCTTTTGTTGCATGCGGTTGTCTTCTTTGGGCGTTTTTTATTTATTTTTTTTTATTTTTATTTCTTTTTTTTTTGCCAATGTGTTTCCGGAGATGGTTGTTGTCCTGTTGTTTCTTCTTGGGAATCCCCATTCTTGGATGTTGTCTTCTTGTGGATCCCTACTTGGCAGATGGCGGATGTTGTGGATCCCCTTCTTGGCTGTCGTTTTGGCACATGGTGGATGTCTTCTTGTGGATCCCCTTCTTGGTTGTGCCAGAACCCCCATACGTTTGTGGATCCCCATCTTGGTGAGTCTTTGGTTGTGGGTCCCCTTCTTGGCTGTGCCTTGGCTGTGGGTCCCCTTTCTGTCTGTGTCCTTGGCTGTGGGTCCCTTTCTTGGGATATCTTTGGTTGTGGGGCCTTCTTTGGAATGTTTTGGTTGTTGAAACTGAGGTTGTCGCGACCAAAAAGACGCTCTAGTAACATTGCGGTGGGTATGTCCTGATCACATGTCTCTCTAAATGGACAGTCGACCAGGGAGGATCAGCAATTGACGACCCCGGCAAACCGATCGCCACAGCCGTTTCAGAGCCACCTCGGCGGGCACAGTCCCATCAGGGGGGCTCTTAACGGCAGCGCTTCGAGCGGTTGCGCCCTGGTCGCTATTGCGTCCCGCCAAAGGGTGGGGGTGGAGGGGCTGTCCCAGAAATGCTTAAGCTTCTAGGGGAAGGTTGTCCTAGAACCCTGCTCGACTCTACTGCTACTCTGGCAGGCGGCCCAGTCATATGGTCTGGAGAGCCCCGGCCCGGCGAGGGTGGTGGGCCTTTCCCTGGGGCTATTTTTTTATTTATGCTCGAAACATAGCTTGTGGGTTCTCGTTAGAACCGCCTCATCGGATGGCCACCAGAGCTACAATAGAAAATCTTTAATAGACTTCTCCCTCCATACCCCTGTGCCGATTCCAGAAATGTTGCTTAGGTAATTCTCTACCAAAATAGCATTGAAGGAAACTGACACGAGTATTCTTACTGCAATCATTAGCCGGCCTCGCTAGCTAGGAGGATGCGGGTTCGATACCTGCCGGGGCCGGCAACATTCTTTCATGGTGGTTGATCAATTTCTACGGTCATTCTCTCCCTTCCGCTGATTCAAAAAGGGCATTTGTTAGTTTCTGGCGAAAGAATGTGCATTGTACTGGTTAAAGTACCAGAGAGGAGCGCTTTGGTGCAGTGGTAGCGCATCGGATTTGTGATCAAGGGGTTGCGGGTTCGAGCCTCACGCTGACCAAAGTGTTGTGCCCTTGAGCAAGGCACTTCATCCACATTGCTTAAAAAAAGTTCTGGTTACCACCCAGGAAATCCTGCTCGTAATGCCCAGATGTGAGCGAGTAGCAGTATCGCTTACGTACAAGCCTGCCCGGATAAAGTGTGGATAGGTAAACTGACCGGCTCAAAAATGACCTAAATAGTGTTGACTGTGCCGTTAAACTCCAATACAAACAAACACAGAAATGCAATTAATAGACGTCTAATATAGTTTATCAACGACCTTTGAGAGTTCAACGTTCAAGCGTGGCAAGACTATTCCATGTTTTAGGGGAAGCAGGTTTCGGATTTCTTTTTTCCACAGGATTTTAAAATTATAAATAAGTTTTTTGATAATGCCATTATGTAGAAGTCGTGGCCAAGTGGTTAGTATGATGCAGTACGAATCTCAGTGAAGCTATATCTCCTAAAGTAAAATCCCAACTCAAAGCGACTTACCTAAAACACGGACTAGTCCAAAAATAAGAGGGCAGTCACGTCTCACTGCGTTTTGAAAGACTTATACAAGAATCCATATGTATTGCTGCCAGATTAACTTTAAAAATCTTATATGGGTGTGAGGGGTGGATGGAAAAATCTGTCCCGAGGGACAGTGATCCCGAGGGACGGAGTTTTCTATCCACCCCTAACACCCATATAGGATTCTTTTTCTTGCATACCTTCCATTTCTCAGCGCGGAATTTTATTGCTGCAGTCACTTCGGTTACCGACGTCCGCCATACTGTGATGACACCACTAACTGTTTGAGTTTTACGTCCCACCAACAACTAAGGTCACACAGAGACGGGACCTCGGTTTAAAGACTCCTCCGAAAGTCTGGAGAAGCCCGGGATCGATCCTGCGACACCTGGTTGTTTTGTGTTTGTAACACATTATTAGAGAAGAACCAAGCTGGTTTCTTAACTTTATTTGTCTACAAGAACTACTGAACATATAACAGAATATCATGCATACATTATGAGATGCTAACAAGACTGACACATGTATATTAGCTAGTGGGAGGAGCTTAGAGGTGGTAATGGTTTTTGCATTATCCAAACATCTCCCCCTTATTGAAAACTTATGACTTTCATCAATGTAACGTAGATAAAGTTCTCTGACAGTTTTACTATTTCAAAGTCATGCCGTGAACACAGAAAGGTTGTAAATCCTATTCGGCTTAAAAATTCTAGTCAAACATCAAGACATTAATTGGCTATATTTATGAGTTTTGTTAGATTAAATCGAATCGTGACTGAAATCCAAGTCTTACATGTGTTCTTGTGGTTGATAAGAATTTACAGTTTGTTCCAGTGCATAATTTTAACACCAAGTTCCCAAGAGATAATGTACATTAGTACCACTCAGCATACCTCTGCGGGGGTTTAATCTGTCTGCCACATCGTGTTTTATTTCGATGCTGTCCTGTATCAAGTTCCTGCGAATTTCCCGTGTCGATATTTTGTCCCATGTTTGCCTTATTTTCTCCCATGTTTCCCTGATCATAGTGCGAGGGAATTTTCTGAAGATGAACACGGTTTCGCCTGTAAGTTCCGTCATTCGTTTTTACCGTATATGTTCTATTTTCTGTTTCACCATCAACTACTGTCCCTTCTTTTTGCCACCGTTTCTCACTGTCAAGTTTAATCCGTACTTTGTCTCCGGCAGCCAAATTTGGGAGTGGATGGGCTGCGTGTCTCCTATTGAAGAAGATTGTTTGATTTCCCTTCGATTTGTCATGATGTATTTTCACAAGGTCATGACTTGGCCACTTAGGTCTAAGTTTTTCTATAGCACACGGTACATGTATCCGGATTTGTCTACCTATCATTAGTTCCGAAGGACTATAGCTGGTAGCTACGGTCGGTGTACAAAGATAGGTTCTTAGTGCACTGTACGAATCCTTTTGTTTGAGAATGTTTTTAGCGATTTTGACGCCTGCTTCTGCAGCACCATTGGCCTGCGCAAAATAAGGAGAACTATATGTTACTTTAATGTTGTGTTCCTTTGCAAAGTCCTTAAAACACTTGGCTATGAACTGAGGGCCGCCATCGCACGTGATTTCTTCAGGGTCTCCCCAGCGCGAAAACATGTTTTTCATTTTGTCCACTACACGTTCACTGGTCAATGTACTCAGATATCCAATTTCTATGTATTTAGAATATGTATCCATGACAATGAGGTACGTTTTATTGTTCAACTGGCATAAATCTGCTGCAACCTTGACCCAAGGTCCCGATGGTAGTTCTGACGGTTTCAGTGGCTCTCGACGCTGTGTAGGTCTAGATTCCTGGCAAAATGTACAATTTTGCACCTTTTTAGTTAAGTCTTTATTGATTGTCGGCCACCACACGCACTGTGCTGCAAAGTCTTTGCATTTTGTGAGTCCCTGGTGCGACCTATGCAGTTTGTCTAACACTTCCATGCGCTGGCTTACTGGAATAACGAGTCTATTTCTGTACATTAACAGACCATCAACAACAGAAAGTTCATTTCGAGCGCTGAAATACTCGTTGATAGAATCTGACAGATTTTTTCCAGTTTCTGGCCATCCTTTTCTCGTGAGCGAGATGACCTGCTGAATTTCTGAATCATTTAGCGTAGCATCGTAGATCATTTTCAAGCGCGTGTCACTAATTGGCATATAAGCACTTACTGAATCAACATACATATTCACCTCATTTTCAATTTTACAGTCGATTTGCTTTAAGGGCGATCTAGATAAACAATCAGATACTATCATGTCTTTTGAAGTACCTTTTGAAAACTCTGCTATGCAATTAAATCTGCGTAATCGTAAAAGCAGCCTCTGGCATCTGATCGGTGCCCTGTCAATGTCTGTTTTATTAATTAACGGGATAAGAGGCTTATGATCCGTGATTAACTTGAATGATTCAAGGCCAATTAAATACCTAGAGAATTTTTCACATGCATAGACTAGGCTAAGACATTCCAGCTCGATTTGTGCCCATTTTTTCTCTGATTCCGTCAACGTGCGCGATGCGAACGCGATTGGTTTGAGCTCTTTGCCTTCCTGCATGTATATTGCTGCTCCGAGTCCGACACGAGAACTGTCTGCGCTAACTACAATGGGGCTATTTCGTTTATAAAACGCCAATGTAGGGGCTTCTGTGAGCAAATGTTTGACTTTTTCAAAAGCATTATTCTGATCAGGACCCCAATAAAAGGCTGTGTCGTCCTTAAGCAGGTCAGATATTGGGCTGATTATTGTTGATAAATTTTCTACATACCTTCCCAGGTAATTTATCATGCCAAGAACCCTTTTGAGTTCTGTTTTGTCTTGAGGGGGGTCTAGATTTCTGATTGCTTCCACCTTCTTTGGGTTCGGTGAGATACCCGATGCGTTAATAATATGGCCAAAGTATTCTAACTGGGTTTGTCTGAACAGACACTTGTCTTTGTTAAGTTTCAGACCTGCTTCATTTATTCTATGAAGCACAGCGGTCAACATTGCATTATGCTCTGCCATGTCTCGGCCATAAACAATAATGTCGTCCATAATAGCATCGACATTTTCCAAACCCTGCAGCAGCTCAGTTATTTTTTTCTGGAAGATCTCGGGCCCTAGACTAGTACCCATTGGACATCTTTGATACGCGTAACGCCCGAATGGCGTTATGAACGTAGTAAGCTTAGACGATTCTCGCCGGAGGGGCAGTTGGTGAAAACTTTGAGCGGAATCCAACTTTGTAAATACAGTCATCCCTGCTAATTTCGGCGCGATATCGTCCAAAGTTGGTAACATGTAAAGTTCACGCTTGATTGACTCATTCAATTTTTTATAATCGACGCAAATGCGTACTTTGCCGTTAGGTTTTAAAACCGGTACCATCGGTGAACACCAGTCCGTCGGCTCCGAAATTTCAGTCAAAATTCCATCGCGAACCATGTTTTCGAGCTCTTCCTTTACTTTTGGCAAAAGTGGGAAGGGTATACGCCTAGCTGTACTGACGCTATACGGCTGGGCATCGGCCTTAAGCTCTATTTTGACCGGTTCACAATTTATGAGTCCTGTTCGACCGAACACGGTTTCCGGGATTTCATCAATTCGCTTTACAAACTTTAACGCAGAGGACGCTCCTCGGCTGAGCAAATTAGCCTGGTCTTTGCCTGCTACTACATATATTCTAAACATAAATTTCTGCCCATTTCTGTACGTATCTGCAATAAAATACCCAAGACAATTTACATTACCCCCGGGGCTTTTCAGAATTGACAAGGCTTTTCGCAATGCCGGACGTTGCTTCAACGTTTTATAGCATGATTCTGAAATGATTGATATATCTGCACCGCTATCAATTTTAAAAGCAATGTTTGACTTACAGATTTCAAGGTTAACGATCCATGGTTTATTTTCTGATTGATCACAATCAATTTCACATGACTCCAAGAAATAAGCACTGTCATCTAATTCCTCGTTTTGAATGCTTCCTACATTTTGTGCAATTTCGTATACCTGCTTAGTTTTACAACACACTGCAAAATGATTGGGTTTATTACACTTTTTGCATATCTGTCCCATAGCCGGGCATTGTCTCTGGTTCCGGTGACGTCTGTTACATCTTGTGCACTGGGGTAGATACCTCGGTTGCTTCCCTGTTGATTTCTGGGTTGGTCTCAGCCCACCCTGGGGTAGTGAGCGAGGTGTTGGTCCTGGCTTCGGCTGTTTGGCACGTACTTTAGTTCCCCTGACTTCGTTGACTGTCGTCGGTTGTGTTTGGTCGCGAATTTGTGATTTTACAAGTTCGGACTGTCGAGCCATTGTTGAGGCGCTTTCCAGTGTTAAGTCATCTTTCAGCTGCATTTTCTCTGACAGTTCTTTGTCAAGAATTCCAATTACAATGGCATCCCTAATTCGGTCGTTTTTGGCTGTCCCAAAGTCACAATTTCCTGATATTTCATACAGGCTTCTTATGAACTGTTCTGCACTTTCGCCGCTTTGTTGTTTTCTTTGATTAAACTTTGCTCTTTCGTGTATTACATTTTTTCTTGGTATGAAATGTTCATCAAACTTTTGTATGACTGTATCAAAGTTTTTTGACTCGTCGGCTGTTAGTCCGAAAGATTTCATTATATTTTCTGCGTCCATTCCCATGGCATAAATTAAACTAGACACCTGGATTTCACCATTTTCTTTATTCAGCTTTGTCGCAAGTCTAAATCTTAAAAATCTATTCTTCCAGTCTTCCCACCTGTTGGGCTGGCTAAAGTCAAATTCATTCGGCGGGGTAAATTTTGATGCCATTTTTTAATGTTTTTGAGTTTCACAGAGTTCTTCTAATTTTTCGTGAAATGTCATAAATTCCTTTGAATTTATTTTAATATATTCCCTTTGGAATGTTCTTTTGTTTCCCTTTGGAACAAAAAAATATATCCGACTTCTAACACCATGTTTTGTGTTTGTAACACATTATTAGAGAAGAACCAAGCTGGTTTCTTAACTTTATTTGTCTACAAGAACTACTGAACATATAACAGAATATCATGCATACATTATGAGATGCTAACAAGACTGACACATGTATATTAGCTAGTGGGAGGAGCTTAGAGGTGGTAATGGTTTTTGCATTATCCAAACACTGGTTTACAAGGCGAGTAGCGTAACCACTACACCACTTAGGCTTCTGTGATGACACTACAGGAATGTTCAGTGACGTTAGGTAACGTGCCGTGACACTAACCTTAACGACGGCGCATACGAGGTCGTAATCAACCAGTGCATCTATCAGAAACGCAAGAATATTCTATTTGGGGTTAGAACACCAGGGTTAGAACAGTATTTCTGGCACACCAGACAAGGAAATCCGTGATTTTACCCTGTGATAGAAATTTATGTTCTGACCCTGGTGTTCCGACTCAAAATCGAATAAAATCGCGTGTTTGGTAAATGCACTGGTTGGTTACGACCTCGTATACGCCGTCGTTAAGGTTGACGTCACAGCATGTTACTTGACGTCACTAAACATTCCTACAGTGTCAACACAATAAGGCGGACGTTGGTAACCGAAGTGACTGCAGCGTTAAAAATCCGCGGTAAGAAAAGGAAGGTATGCAAGAAAAAGAATCCAATATGGGTGTGAGGGGTGGATAGAAAAATCCGACCCTCGGGATCACTGGCCGGCATCACTAGGCAAGCCTCGTGATGCCGGACAGTGTCCCTCGGGGTGGATTTTTCCATCCACCCCTCACGCCCATATAAGATTCTTATATTCTATCTCAAGCTGAAACTATGGATTTCCTTATCTGGTGTGCAAGAAACTCTGTTCTGCAATCTCAGTAGATGGCATTTAGCCCTCTAGCAGTCCATAAATCTAAATCTTAGGTTGAAAAAGGGAAAGAAATTAGCTGCATCTTTAAAACTGATCCCATTTTCAAGTATTTAACGCCCTTTTCACGAGGGCGCTCTTACTTACAAAAAAGGGGCCACGATGGTCCTGGATCGCTCATCTGAATCATAGTGTTCTTGAGACCATCTTGTTGAGTCGGGGTCCATTTAAAAATTTAGTGGTGTCAAAATGTGTTTTCTTCAATAATTTATTTGGGAAATGACTAAAGTTTTGCTTACAGTGAAGGCCTTGATCAGACGCTACGTTCTGCGGCGTCTGATCTGGGTTTGCACTGTTTGCCAGATACTCGTTTTGTGGTTTCCAGTACAAAATGTGTTAATGAATTTCGGCGGTTTTCTTTCAGAAATGTGCAAGTGGGTCCAGATGTTGAACGCAAGTCCTTAGTTATAGTATCGTAAACACTTTGGTCAAAGACAGTTGGCTTTTCTCTGGGTATTCCGGTGATTAACGATACGGTCGAAATAAGTGAAACAATCTTGATAGGGCCGTGATACCGAAATAAAAAAAATGAAATAGAAAAATATATACCCAGTAGAACCGCATAAAACAAGTCCATCTCCTCACGTGCTTCATCCGTTTGAGCCTTCCGCAAGTCGAGTGAGAACGATGTCTCTTTTGTGACACCAGGTGCTGGTGAGATTATTGAATTAGTTGCCTAGCAAACTCGCTGAATATATAATAAAGTCATCGGTAACCAGAGTAAAACAATGATGATACTCTCACCAGATTTAACACAACCCTTTCACCCCTGAGGTTTCCAAGTATGTTTTCTTCTAAATGAATGGTTTTAAGGGGAAGGGGAACACCAGAAGGGGAGACAACTCCTGCAAAAGTTTTTTTGTCTGCCATGTCAATAGGGGTCAACTCTTAAAGGAAAGAATTTGCTCCAGAGGAGCAAATTCTTTCCTTTAAGAGTAGACGCTTTTTTCAGCGCGACAGGGCTTATAAAAAAGCAAACAGGAAGCTCCGAAAGTTGTCACCCGTTGAAAAATGGCGGTGTTCCCATTCCCCTTAAGTCAAAATCATAAAAAGATTGGAAACGGTGTTGATTCTGATGAGGAGGTGCTTTATAAGCCATCTCACCTGCATCTTCACCTGTACAGGTGTACAGGGTTAAAAGGCTTAAAGTGCCAAGCACAGAGTGACAGACGACATTTTCAACTATTTTGGTTGTATTTTAGGAGTAAGAGCAGATCATGTTTCACATAAGTTGCCTACTGACAGACCTTTCGCAAGAAATTCCAAGCCTAGTAAAATGAAAATCAGGCCTTTTCTATAAAGATACAAATATCATAACCGTCTACTGATTTCGCCTGGTGCCTGGAACCCTTAAGACGTCAGTCACTACAATTGTTGTCTGCTTTGTTGTCAGCTGGTTACTTTCAAAGTCACTGTTGAAAACAGTGCGGAACCAGATCAGACTGCTCCTCTTGGAGCAGTCTGATCAGGATCCACATTGTTTGCCTGTATGCAACAACAGATTTGGAAAGTTTGCAAGAACATATTCAGATGTGGTTTTTCTTGGCATCTTAAGGGTTTATGTTTAATTAGAACTTTGCCATATGATATTCTTTGCGGCGTTGCCACGGAGACGGGTAATATACGCAAAGTCGTGACTGCCTGCATCACAGAAAATGTTTTTGTTGTTTTTTGTTTTTTTTTCTATCATGATTTGAGATCAGGTCACTTGATGGACACCAGTTGTCTTTTTGTACTACACACACACACACACACACACACACAGAGAGAGAGAGAGAGAGAGCGAGAGACGTCATAAGTCATCAAGGCGGTACGCACAATTAATGTTTGGACTAAAAAAGAAAATATCATAAATTAACGTCTAAGGCCATTCGCTGCCATTCGTGATCTCACGTGGATCGGGACCTACATGGTCGGCTGGATTCACAGCATAATTTTAGTAAGTCCATGGCAACTTGCTAGGCAAAACCAAAACACATCAGTGCATCGCATAATTTGCGATATACTGTCAAAACGAGCCTATTACAGGCGCAGATCCTTAGGGCCAGGTAAGCCTTCTAGTCCAAACTGGTCTCTTGCATAATTTTCTTTCATTTTAGCATTTTTTTATCCTGATACATGTGTTTTGCTAAACATTTTTAAACCTGCTGGTAAAATAAAAAAAAAATAATAAAATAAAAAACATTTTAAAAAAAATCTGTCAAGAAGTTTAAAAAAAAAACATGCTTTTAAAAGCATATTTAGATGGTTTCGGTTACCTTTTCTTTGTGTTTTCTGCATCCCGTGAATATGCTCCAGTGGAAGAACGCCTTTGGGACTGCTCAAAAGTGGTCTAAAAGACCACTTTTTAACAGTACCAAAGGTGGTCTTAATATAGGAATTTACTTATGTTTTATTAAAAACGTTCAGATTATGGAATATGCAAAAAAACATGATAGACAACAGTTTAAGCAGTTTGGACCTGGCAGGCAATGTAAAACAACTA
The DNA here is from genome assembly GCA_963580285.1 of Lucinisca nassula. Classification (NCBI taxonomy): domain Eukaryota; kingdom Metazoa; phylum Mollusca; class Bivalvia; order Lucinida; family Lucinidae; genus Lucinisca; species Lucinisca nassula. The sequence goes on along the minus strand of OY757011.1, from coordinate 145,215,295 downwards.
TTTTATTCTGGACGAAAAATAAAAATAAAATAACAGTCGACAGACGACAGAACCCCGTTTAATGTCGTTACTTACATCATAGTCACGTTATTACATTACGAAAACACGACTATTCAAGTATATTGGTAAATTTTAACACCAAAAAGTGATTTTTTTATTTTTTTATTTATTTATTTATTTTTTTTTTTTTTCAGATAAAAATCCTGATTTTTTTTTTTTCAAATTTCTGCTCGAAGCATAAATTGTGCCTCGGCGAGATGGTTCTAACGAATACCCAATCTATGGCTTTGCGCAGAAATAAGAAAAATGATGTTTACCCCTGTAAACCCCAGTTATACTATATAAAAGTGGGTGTTGATGGGGTCAAAATTATACAGGCGTGTTCGCGTGATGAGACATTACGAAAATACAGCCTTGCGACATAGTGCATTCTTTCATGTCTCCAAAATGGCTAACTTTCCTATGTAATTCAAGTTAATGGGTTTGGGCACTAGAGGGTTAAGGGGAAGTGGAACACCATAAGGGGAGACAACTCCTGCAAAAGCTTTTTTGTCTGCCATGTCAATAGGGGTCAACTCTTAAAGGAAAGAATTTGCTCCAGAGGAGCAAATTCTTTCCTTTAAGAGTAGACCCCTTTGTCAGTGGGACAGAGTTTATAGAAAAGCGAATAGGAAGTCCGGAAAGTTGTCTCCCTTTGATAAATGGCAGAAAATTCTGCCAGGTATTCCCACTCCCCTTAAGTCAAAATCATAAAAGATTGGAAACAGTGTTGATTCTGATGAGGAGGTGCTTTGTAAGCCATCTCACCTGCATCTTCCCCTGTACAGGTGTACAGGGTTAATACCTGTACCGGTGTACAGGGTTAAAAGGCTTAAAGTGCCAAGCACAGAGTGACAGACGAGATTTTCAAGTAGTTTGGTTATTTTAGGAGTAAGAGCAGACGATGTTTCACATAAGTTGCCTACTGGCAGACGTTTCGCATGGAATGCCAAGCCTATTAAAATGTATGGTGCCTGAAACTCTTAAGACGCCAGTCACTACAATTGTTGTCTGCTTTGTTGTCAGCTGGTTACTTTCAAAGTCACTGTTGTAAACAGTGCGGAACCAAATCAGAATGCTCCTCTTAGAGCAGTCTGATCAGGTCTACATTGTTTGCCTGTTTGCAACAACAAATTTTGGGAAGTTTGCAAGAACATATTCAGCTAAAGTTTGTCTTGGCATCTTAAGGGTTTATGTTTAATTAGAACCTTGCCATATGATATTCTTTGCGGGGTTGCCACGGAGACGGGTAATATACGCAAAGTCGTGACTGGCTGCTGAGAATACACACATCACAGAAAATGTTCTTTGTTGTTGTTTTTTCTATCATGATTTGAGATCAGGTCACTTGATGGACACCAGTTGTCTTTCTGTACCACACACACACACACACACACACACACACACACACACACACACACACACACACACACACACACACACACACACACACACACCTCACACAGAGAGAGAGAGAGAGAGAGAGAGAGAGAGAGAGAGAGAGAGAGAGAGAGAGAGAGAGAGAGAGAGAGAGACCAATGACAAAGCTGTACCTTATTTTTCATACGTCATAAGTCATCAAGGCACAATTAATGTTTGGACTGAAAAAAAAATATCATAAATTAAAGTCTAAGGCCATTCGCTGCCATTCGTGATCTCACGTGGATCGGGACCTACATGGTCGGCTGGATTCACAGCATAATTTTAGTAAGTCCATGGCAACTTGCTAGGCAAAATCAAAACGCATCAGTGCATCGCATAATTTGCGATATACTGTTAAAACGCGCCTATTACAGGCACAGATCCTTCGGGCCAGATTAGCCTTCTGGTCCAACTACTGGTCTCTTGCATAATTTTCTTTAATTTTAGCATTTTTCTATTCTTATACATGTGTTTTGCTAAACATTTTTAAACCTGCTGGTAAAATGAAAAAAACTAATAAAATAAAAAAAATCTGTCAAGAAGTTTAAAAAACAAATCTGTCAAGGAGTTTAAAAAAAACATGCTTTTAAAAGCATATTTAGATGGTTTCAGTTACATTTTCTTTGTGTTTTCTGCATCCAATATGCTCTAGTGGGAGAACGCCTTTGGGACTGTTCAAAAGTGGTCTAAAAGACCACCTTTTAACAGTTCCAAAGGTGGTCTTAATATAGGAATTTACTGTATGTTTTATTAAAAACGTTCCGATTATGGAATATGCAAAAAAAAAAAAAACAACAAAATGATAGACAACAGTTTGGGCAGTTTGGACCTGGCAGGCAATGTAAAACAACTATTTTATTCTGGACGAAAAATAAAAATAAAATAACAGTCGACAGACGACAGAACCCCGTTTCATGTCGTTACTTACATCATAGTCACGTTATTACATTACGAAAACACGACTATTCAAATATATTGGTAAAATTTAACACCAAAAAGTGATTTTTTTAATTTTTTTTTATCAATTTCTTTTTCAGATAAAAATCCTGATTTTTTTTTTTTTAATTTCTGCTCGAAGCATAGATTGTGCCTCGGCGAGGCGGTTCTAACGAATACCCACAATCTATGGCTTTGCGAAGAAATAAGAAAAATGATGTTTACCCCTGTAAACCCCCAGTTATACTATATAAAACGGGCCTCCGTGGCTTAGTGGATAAGAGCGCTGACTCTTAGTCATTAAGTCTCTCACCGCCGTAGGTTCGAGCCTCGCTCGGGCCACGTGTGAGACGCCAAGTTCTGCAACGGAAGGTCATGTGGTTTTTCTCCGGGTACTCCGGTTTTCGCCCACCTCTGATTAACGATCGGCTCGATATGAGTGAAATAATCTTGAAAGGGCCGTAAACCCCAAACCAAAAAAAAAAAAAAATACTATATAAAAGTGGGAGTTGATGGGGTCAAAATTATATAGGCGTGTTCGCGTGATGAGACATTACGAAAATTCAGCCTTGCGACATAGTGCAATCTTTCATGTCTCCAAAAAGGCTACCTTTCCGATATAATTTAAGTTATTTTTCTTATTTATACTGCAAACATAGTTTTCGGGTGCTCGTTAGAACCGTCTCATTGAGGCCGTTCTAACGAGTACCCACAACCTAGGTCTTGGAGCAGAAATAAGAACAAAAATGTATACCCCTGAAAATCCCTGTTTTCTCTATATAAAGTGGGGTTTAGAGGGGTGTTCATTTCACGGACTTGTTATCATGACAATAAACGTTTTTGCCATTTGCGAACAACTACATACAAGTAGTGTGCAGATCAGACTTTTTTCATTTACGCGACTTTCTTCTTATCATATATATATATATATACAGTAAAATTCCTATATTGAGACCACCTTTGGGACTGTTCAAAAGTGGTCTTTAAGACCACTTTTGAACAGTCCCAAAGGTGGTCCTTGGCCAGGGGGCATTGTACGCAGAAAGCACGACGAAAGTTTAAGTCTGTCCTACTAAATATTGCTTTTTACAGCAAAATTAGTCTTAATTTTAGGTGGTCTTAATAGCGGAATTTCACTGTACTCCATTGAGACAACGGACTTTGCACCCCATATCCTCATTATGTTTGTGGCAGACACCTGCCCGATAGTCCTCTTTACGGGGTTGCTTCAGTATAAATAAACAGATAGACAGTTCGCCTAAACAGTTTAACTAGCTAGCTCGAGGGCCGGGACAGAAGTCTGTCCTTCCCTTCAGACAACCTGTCGGCCCTGCCAAAATCGAGATATATACATGAGAAATGGCATAAAAATGAGCAAATGACAATAATAAATAGCTGGAGAAGCAAAACAAAAAGTTTAAAATTTGTTAACTGCTCAGCCTCTTAATCAGGGTTATCGGTATCATAAACTTCGCTTTCAAAATGTTATAGACGTCATTCCGATTTAATTTCAAAATTCAGTGTTGGACTTAAATCTCTGCTGCAACAAGGTCTATCGGAACCCGAATTTTATGGTGGCTTAGTATATAAATTCAGAAAAATATATACTTCAATGACTTCAGCACCCAATATCGTAAAGTTATTCTTCGATATAAAAAGATTGGGTACAACATAAATGTTATACGACAGACTGCATGGCATGGTAGTCAATTCAATCACGGATGACAACTTTGTTTCCTTCTTCAAGAGCATCATCAACCAGTCAACCCCATGTTACCCCCAAGATAGCCTAGATCACAACACTTTAATTTCTCTGAATCCTAGCATAACGTTGAAACCCAGTGGGCAAATGACGTCTAAGCAACTTCACATCAACGTCGATTCCACGTCATGGCATAGCATCGACGTGCATACAAGTGTGCCCACTGGGAAGGTTCCCGTATAGCAATCAAAGCACTGACAGCGCTGGTGGGTCGATTGCCTCTGTGTGTAGGCTGTGAAAATAGTCCTGAACTGAGACTTACACTTTAAATTCCAATATTTTAAGGGGAATGGGAACACCTGGCAAATTTTCAGCCTTTTTTTAAAAGGCTACAACTTTTGGGGCTTCCTGTTTGCTTTTCTATAAGCACTGTCTCCATCAAAAAGGGGTCTACTCTTAAAGGAAAGAACCCCAGGAGCAAATTCTTTCCTTTAAGAGTTGACATGGGAGACAAAAAAAACTTTTGCAGAATTTGCCTCCCCTGAAGGTGTTCCCATTCCCCTTAGGAAAACAATGTTATCAAACGGAACAATCAACCCGAAACGCATCATATGAAAACTAGAGCCTATTTTTTTCTTATTTGTAAAGATGATGGTTGAACTGATATGCTTTTTCTATTGCATTTACATACTTGAGCTTGGCTCTAAACTCCTCCAAGCAGACATAAATGATGAGGTCTGTTGACTCCAAAACAAACCTCCTGACCAACTTTTTTGATATTTTTGTTTCTTATTTCTGCATCCCCGAGGCGGTTCTGACAAGTACCCACAATATAGGCTTTGAGCAAAAATAAGTTAAACTACGTATATACGTAAACCCCAATATTCTGTAAATAAAGTAGGGTTTACAGGGTTATTCCTTCCACGGCGCTCCTTTTCAGCCTACCTACATTTACATCACGAAAACACGCCTATATCATTTTGATCCCCTTGAACCCCACTTTTATGTAGTATTACAGTGGTAAACCTTATTTTTAGCTCGCCTTACGACAGTAAGGGGGAGCTATTGCCATACCCCGGGCGTCCGTCGTCAGCGTCGGCGTCAGCGTCGGCGTCCTCATTTGGTTAAAGTTTACCTGCAAGCTCTTATATGTGATGTTTTACAAGTTTATTTTAAATATATAATTAACAGTTGGTAAAAAACAATATTTAACATTATCATTGAACTCCATCTTTCAGGTTTTTTGGCTTAAATTGTACTTTTGAGAAGTTAATATTTTCCTATGTATTACCTCCCTTATTTCCCTATGTTAAAGTTTACCTGCAACCTGCGTGAGTTCAAATCCCGGGGGAGGCATTTTTTTTTTTTTTTTTTTTTACTTTTTAAAAACATAGCGGGTCTGAGGCTCAAGGTCAAGGTCACTGTGGCTATTTTTAGAAAAACATTGCCATCGCTCTAGCGCCTTCATTTATTGATGGATTTTAATACAACTTCGCCCAAATGTTGGGTATAATGATATCTCGAGTGACTTTGACTTTCAGGGTCCGGGGCTTAAGGTCAATGTCACTTCTTTCAGGGTCACGGGGTCAAGGTCACTGGGGGCTACTTTTAGAAAAACATTGTCATCGCTCTTGCACCTTAATTTATTGATGGAGTTTAATATAACTTCAAACAAATGTTGGATATGATGATATCTCTAGCAAGTTTGACTTTCGGGGTCTGGGGCTGAAGGTCAAGGTCACTGTGGCTATTTTTCGAAAAAACTTTGTGATCGCTCTAGTGCCTACATTTATGGATGGATTTTAATATAACTTCACACAAATGTTGGGCACACAAATGTTGGATATCTCGAGCGGGTTAGACTTTCAGGGTCTTGGGCTGAAGGTCACGGTCACTGTGGCTATTTTTAGAAAATCATTTTCATCGCTCTTACGCCTTTATTTATGGATGGATTTTAATATAACTTCACACAAATTTTGGGTATGATGATATCTCGAGTGACTTGGACTTTCAGGGTCTTGGGCTGAAGGTCAAGGTCACTGTGGCTATTTTTTAGAAAAAACTTTGTGATCGCTCTAGTGCCTACATTAATGGATGGATTTTAATATAACTTTACACAAATGTTGGGTATGATGATATCTTGAGCGAGTTCGACTTTCAGGGTCTTGGTCTGAAGGTTAAGGTCACTGTGGCTATTTTTAGAAAAACTTTGTGATCGCTCTAGTGCCTACATTTATTGATGGATTTTAATATAACTTTACACAAATGTTGGGTATGATGATATCTCGAGTGAGCTTGACTTTCAGGGTCTTGGGCTGAAGGTCAAGGTCACTGTGGCTATTTTTAGAAAAACTTTGTCATCGCTCTTGCACCTTCATTTATTGATGGATTTTAATATAACTTGATACAAATGTTTGGTATGATGATATCTTGAGTGACTTTGACTTTCCGGGCTAGGGGCTGAAGGTCAAGGTCACTGTGGCTATTTTTTAGAAAAACTTGATCATTGCTCTCGTGTCCACATTTATTGATGGATTTTAAGATAACTTCACACAAATGTTGGGTATGATAATATCTCGAGTCAGTTCAACTTTCAGGGCCTGGGGCTCAAAGTCAAGGTCACTGTGGCATTTTTTAAAAAACTTTGTCATCACTCTTAAGTACCTACATTTATTGATGGATTTAATGTAATTTTACACAAATGCTAGGCTAGTTTTTTTTTAATTTGTCTTGCACGAGGGGATTTGTATTGTCTGTGATGCTTTTTTATTACTTGGAAGTTTGTAGAATTTTTGTTTTTATATTAAATATAGATTTCTTTTTCATGTTTTTGTAACAGTGGAAAGGCTTGAAAACAAATTAGGGGTACTTTTTGGTTCTCTTTCATTTGCTGCAGTCTGTTGGGCTTTTTTACAAAAGAAAAAAATGATAACTTGCCCTCATCCATCTTAGGCCCCCAAAGGTGAGCTATGTTGTCTTCTGACAACTCTTGTTCTTATTCCTACGCTAAACTATAGATTATGGGCACCAGTTAGAACCGCCTCATCGAGGCGGTTCTAACGAGTACCCACAATCTATATTTTGAGTACAGATAAGAAAAATATCACAATTTTTCATCTTAAAATTTTCATTTTTTTCGCCGATAATGGTTACAGTGTATTTGTATAGGTGTGAGCCAAGTGAGAAAATATTAATAGTCAGTTTGTTTTTGAGGGGAAAACCTATTCTGCCATTTAATTTAGCAGAGCATCACGTGTCGAAATCAACTCATTTTAGCGAAATCAATTTATAAAATAAATATTTTCTAAAACTGACTAAAATTTGTTTCTGTCTATCATTAGGAATGATGCTATACATTTATGAGCCAAGTGTCATAAGGAAATATTAACATCTAATCTGTTTTTCAGAGGAAAATCTGTTCTGCAACTTGATTTCGCTGGACATCCTGTGTGAAATCAACTCATTTGAGCGAAATCAATTCATAAAATAAATATGATGATATAATCATTATCATCTTCATTGACCCAGCAAGCACGCAATAGCGGGCCCATGTCAGGCCGACAGCGAAACGACGTTGCGACGCCGTATCGCTGTCAACCCGCCCGACGTTTGCCGGAAAGTCTTTACAGGCTGGGGACCCTTCTGTAGGTAAATATAAAACAAAATACAAAAAATAACAATAATAATTGCAACATTTGTTTTCAACGACTCTTCTAGTTGCAAATGACAGGCTCCCAATATGTACAATCAAAGCGACAAAGGCACTGAAATGACAGATTCTATGAGAAAACCATAACACTGTGAAAACTTACCGAAAACCTTTCTAAAAAGAGCCTAAAATTTAGAAAGGTAGTTCTGCAAATTCCAATATATGATATGTTTGCAGATGTCTATAGACCGCTGGTATTATGAAACGCCATTCGATGTTTCAAATTTTTGAAAGAAACTATTTACAACATTAAAATTCAAGTTTTAACAATGCTATATATATACTGTCCATAAGTAACAGTTTTTGTCTGGTCGGTTGTAGACACCTCTATCCAAAGATACACTATGGGAAAGAGATCGGAGGAGAAAGGCTGGCTAGTCCGGGACATGAATTCCATTGGCTTGAAGACATTTTTGAGTAAGAACAGCACTATGAGCCCGCTCGTAATCCTGCTGGATAAGATATCCCGGATTCTGAGCGTAAACATATAATTGGAACCATGTGAGACCGAAGCACTTGATTGATGTAACGTCTCGCTGTTCAATCCACGTCTCAGCTATGATTTTGAATGTTCTTAATGACACTAAGCTGCGTTCGCTAACTACACGCAATAGCTCGCCACACAATTACGCTTATTTCACCCGATATGTCATGCTCTATTACGCACGCGTCTCCTCGGCATACCTTACACATATACGTCGAAACACCCGGAAACGACAACCGGCGTGATTCACGCTGAAGTGCGATTTGTCACTGAAACGCATATATCAGTCGCTTAGACGCCAATTTACGTATTTCATGCACTAGCGTAAGTGTTCCGTACTGTATCGACGCGTTAACTTTGGTCACGACAGGGACGTCTAGCTCTCAAACGTGCATCGCATAAGGGCGACGATCAGTGTCAGTGCTTATTAGTGGGTAGTTGAGACCCCTTGTTTATCTACAGGTACAGTGTAGCAGCTGCCGGCGGAAATCTGTTTCGCATATGCGTCTGACGGTCGAATCGATCTTGACGTACGGACATCGGTCTTCCGCTACGTCGACGTCCACTAGCGTCTTCTGTATATAGTAAGATGTCGCTCCAATAGACGATAGATCACACACATGTGGCACCCAAAATCAGAGTCAACGTCATCCGCTTGCCGACCAGCTTCTAACTGTCCAGGGTACGCTTACAAATGCTGCATTACGCTCTCACTAAATGCTTTTTGGAAACAAATTTCAGTTTCTTCTTTTCTAGGCATGACCTTACATTACACATCAACAGTTTGATCCTGAAAATGTGGTTTCTATCCGTACTGGTGTGAGGGTGGTGCACAGAATCGACGTGGCCAGACTGGTAACCAGACGTCATGGTTGATTGATTTAACCTTTTTAGCTTAAGGGCATGGTGCCTAAGTGTGTTGTAATCGTTTGGTTTCAGAATCAAAGCACTGCGAGTGTGGGGTGTAGGTTGGAGTAATAGTCCTGAATTGAGATTTAAACTGTTTCATTTAAATCTGAAATTCCTAACAAATAGTGAAGATTTTGATAGAAAGACGCGTTCGGCAGCATCTGATCTTGGTCTACACTGTTTGCCAAGCTCACCCTATGATTCCAGGAATACCCCGATCTCACTGCAGTTATTTTCTACAAGACAAAAAGTTATTCTGACAAGTCAGTGAAAGTCACGTAGACATTAGCACTGAAGCGCTTTTCTTAATATCACTTTCGGGTCGAATGCCAAACAATCAACCCAAACATAGCCGCGTCGTTTGTCAGTGTTGGGTACATGTAAGTGTTATCTGTAAAATCTGCACATGAATCAAATGTTGGATCTGGCAAACAATGTAAACTCAGTTCAAAAGCCACACAACACGGTGCTGATCTTGTTCTACACTTTTTTGCATTAGTTGCTAACATCTTAAGTTTAAATGAATCAGTCCAAGTCCCCGTTCATGACCAGCCTGCATTTAGAGACAATCGGCATGAGTGTTGTCAGTGCTTTGATTTATTCGCTGCCTTAGGTTTCTGGAGTGCACTCTTCCATCACTGAAGTTGGGCTCGTCCATTCTGCTAAATATATGGCATCTAGAATTTTATCACAGGGACTACACTAAGTATCTGCACCATATTCCATGGTTGAAAGGGACAACCTTTCTTTTCAATTTCTCCACGCAAAGTCAATATACATCTAAGTTGTAACTGACCTAAACTTGACCTCGAAAGCCAGAAAGAAAACTAATTAATATTCTTGTCTACGGCTGACCTGGTCCAACAGCAGGCTGGTCTTTAAGGATTAAATATTGACAGCACTGATAGAAAACAGTGTAAAACCTGAGCAGACTACTGAGCAGACGCCGCATTGATCTGAGTATACAGTCTTCGCATGATGCAGCTGATTCATATGAAATGCTAAATCGTCAAGTCGTCTGCTTCAAAAGGTTGTATTACGCTTACAGGATAACAAATACGTTTGTACAATTTTGATTACTGCGCCAAACTGGACTACATTTTGTGCGGACTCATATTTCTATGGCGGTCAAAGCCGGAAGAAAAAGCCTGAATTGCTTTTAACGTGCAGCACAGTAAGAATAGACAGATGGAATCTGTCATTAAAAATGAGTAACTGCTTCTTCTTCTTCTTATTGAGCGAGTTCGATGTAAGAACCGGGGTCACTAATCTGTGACTAAGATCGACCTGTATTTGGTTAGAGGAAATGACATCAGTTTAGTTTTCAAGGTTCAGCCAAAGTTCGACCATGGTTGACTGGTTCCCAGTTTTTCCTGTAAGCACAACAGAATACTAGAATCAGAAATTTCTTTCGTAGGCATTGATTGGTTATTATACTGACATATGGAGAAGGTGCTATAAAAGTAACAGCAACCTTCTTCTTCTTCTTTCGCTGTAGGTCCCTCCAGTTGATTGGAGCACCCGGGTCAATACCCGGTATGTTGTTGTTGACAATAATAGTTATCCAAGGAATCCACAGAATATTCCTATATTTACACTATTTACATACGTGTTAGGTGTGTGGTGGCGGCCACAATAGAGGAAATTTCAGGTATTTCAAGTATTTCTCAATTTAGAAGTTTTCTGTGTAGTTGCAGTCTTTTTGAGAGCAACCGATAACAGTACCTACGACTCAGAGCCTCCAGCTGCAGCAAGACCTCCGTTGGTAGCAGGGCTTTCAGATTCTGACTATCAACCAGTACCGAGACTAGTGTAGATCTTGACCATGACGACCATTTCTGATTTCCATACTCTTTTGTAACCAGTCCACGAATGTCAGACAGTGGCGCTTCCCTTGTATCAGCAAGAGCAGGGCAACGTAGGAGCATATGATTGGGATCCTCGGGTTCTAGTCTACACAATGGACAGGTATCTTCCACTTTATGCTGATTGAACCTCGCCTTTGTTGACTGAAGCATGTATACATCCGTCATCATTCTCACTTTGGTGATGCTTCTCCTGACATCATGTACGTTATTTGCAGCAGCCTCCCAGACAATATGTGATTTACCGACACTCATAGAAGTCACATCACAGTTTTCTAGGGTTGACTTGGTTTGAGCTTCTCTGATCAGAGACTCTGTCCAGTAGCTGTTCACTGCCTGTCGTGACAACCTTTTCCATGACAATTTACTGAGATTCTGCAGCTCCATTGGACGTGGAAGATCATACATGTCTAAAGTCTTCTCAGCCACACAAAAAAGCTCTTAGAACACCGAAGAGTTAACTGACGTTCCATCAGACCCTTTATTCTCTGGTTACTTGACCTGACAATGGAATGAATCAGACTCAGCTGCCTCTTATGAAGTTCCGCTTGTATTGGAAGAGCTCCGAGCAGTAACAGTACGACAGATGAGGCTGTACGTTCTGGTAGAGACTGCAATCTTCTGAGAGTTGAAACATGGAAACGTTGAAGTTGGGAGATATGAGTGTCTGACAGAGACAGGACATCCAGACCATACAACAATCTAGGAATCACATACATCTGGTAGATCCGGTAGGATACACATGGATTCAGCCCAACGATGATATTCGTTGCCCATCATCACTGGGCGAAAAAAGGCTTATTGGGCAAACTTTTAAAGCTGAAAAAACATTAACAGGCTGTTTTTTACAAAGAGTGGAACATCGTTGACGTCGCTTACGCCCGTATAGAGAAACATGGTTTAGACTGACGTCACTTGACGTCACTGAAAATCATGTGACTTGATGCGTTCATAGAAGTATGAACTACGTTGTTTCTATAGGTCTACATTTAAGAAATGAATTTTATTTTTCTGCTGTTCATGGAAGTATGAACACGGTTGGTCGCGTGCAAAGTAAATGAACTCCGAAGAGGGTTCATGTAAACTTTACTAGCGACCCACTTTCGTTCATACTTTCGTGAAAAGCAGAAAAAATAAGTTTATTTTTATATTTACATTTTTTGCCCCTCATCACTGGGTGAAAAAAAATGCTTATATGGCAAACTTTTAAAGTTGAATAACATTTACAAGCTGTTTATTTATTTATTTATTTTATTTTTAACATTGACGTCACCAACACCCGTAGAGAACCATGGTTTAGACTGACGTGACTGAAAATCTTGTAACTCGTTGCGTTCATGTAAGTATGAACTACAATGTTTTCTATTGTTTTGTTTGATTTGATGTTTAACGTCCCCGTCAACACTATACAGGTCATTTTGGAGACGCTGCTTCCAATTTTGTGGGACTTTTACCCGACATTGAGATGAAATGACTTCTCAAGCCCTGTCGCCCAATGAAACCAATAGGGTTTATAAGCATGGACGGTCCGACATGCACCGCTTTGCCTGGGCAGCCTTAGATCCTCTAAGTGGTTTACCAGTACTCGTCTGCGGTCGGATTCAGCTCTGCGTGGAGGCATCATGCAGCCCATTTATTTCTTCAAGCCCCGATGGACGGGGGCCGTCATATTGTTTTCTATAGGTTTACATTAGACTTTACTGTCTTTTTGACTTTCCGCTATTGATGTTTCCATTAGGGTCTGTTGTTTCATGTTTGTGTTTCTTTCCTTTGGTGTCTCTGATTTGAGCTGTGGGTTAATTGTATCGATTCCTGATCATTGCCTCCACTTCTACTTTACATTGGAAATGTAAATATTAGACTTTACACTAGAAATGTAAATATGAATTGATGTATTTTCTACGTTGGCGTATCGGTGTATGGAATGTGTATATGGCGTTGTTTCAGGCGTATGTTGCTTGATATTATCTCACACGTCGGTGCTTTGTAAACCTCGTAGGACCCGAAGATCCCCCATTACCGACGTTATTTCAACTATTTGATGGCTGTTTATTCTACGTTTGCGTAATGGTATATGAAATGTATGGCGCTGTTGCATGTTCATATGAGTATTCACTGAGCGGCGCACAAAGACTTTTGTCTTAGTGCACTTATGTGCAGGTTGACATGACTCTTCAGTCTGTGGCGCACAAAGACTTAACTTTTTGAGACGTCTTTCAATCATGATAAAAATTTTAAAGACTTCTTTGTGTACAAACCGCAGGTGCGGTGTACAAATACTTTTATCAGACTGAGCGGGTGAGTCTTCAATCTGCGGCACAAAAAAAAAAAAAGGCAATCATGATTAACTTTTAGAGACGTCTTTCAATCATGACTAAATTTTAAAGACTTCTTTTTGTACAAACCACATGTAAAGAAATTAACGGACACTCGCCAAGTAGTTTAATCAAACTGCGGTTTAATGACTTTTACACGATGTTACAAGTGAAGATGTGAATAATAAACACATCTATCTATCTATCTATCTATCTATCTATCTATCTATCTATCTATCTATCTATCTATCTATCCAGCCGTTTGCTTGAATTGAGATTCGACTTGCCCGTCAACAATATTTTGGTCATTTTGGAGACGTGGCTTCCAATTTTGGTGGGAAATCAATGCTTAGTTCATGTATGTGTCAGTTTTAAATGCTCTCTAAAAACACACGCTGACATTTTCAGTTACAGTCATAGGTTAATGCTGGATCTGATACTTTACCCTGCTGAATATTTCAATTAGCCACACCCATTTAGGACTATCAGCTAATCAGATTACATGATATAATATTTTTGTTCAAATTCACAAATTGAATACCAAGCAATTTAGATCCTGATCAGATGGCATCTTCGGTTGGGTTGTCATGAACAGCAGGATAAGGGCTAAAATAAGTACATTATAAAACGGTTTTAATATTTTGTTTGTTTGATTTGAGGTTTAACGTCCCCGTCAACACTGTATAGGTCATTTTGGAGACATAGCTTCCAATTTTCCCGACATTGAGGTGAAATGACATCTGAAGCCATGTCGCCAAATGAAACCAATATATGGTTTATATGACGGTAATATTAAATATGGGGAATATCCTACCAAGATTTAGCGATTTTACATTTTGTCTTTTGTTGTGGAAGGCCGATTTAAAAATAATTAAAGAATTCAACTTATAATATATAGCCTATATAAGTGGATGATTTTCCCCTTAAAAAAAAGAATATTAATATTTTCATAAAAATATAAGAAGATCCTTGGTGATGGTTAAAAACATTGTCAGCTTTTTTAAAAATATTTATTTTATGAATTGATTTCGCACATGTGATGTCCAACAAATCAAGTGGCAGGACAGATTTTCTATCTGTCTATCTTCTCATACTGAGTCGGTCATTTGGCCATTACCTCAGTTAGGTGGGCAGCTAAATTTAGAATTTAGCACAAAAAATCACCACTGGATGAGCCCTCAAAACTATTTACAATCCGAACACAGAGGTATCCTAAAACACATACCTCTGAGTCTCAATCTTATACTGTGATTGAACTCCTCTGCGGTCTTGGCATTCACCGGGAAGACTATTCTACTGAAGAATAGTACTAGGGAAGAAAGAGTTTTTCACCATAGGACTGGTACCTACGACACTGAGAGTTATTTGCTTTTGATGTCCGTGTTTGGGTTGACACTGTTGCAGAGATCAAGTACCTATCCTTGTTAATTGATACTGTACCAGAGTGTATCTTGTAGAAGAAGGAAAAGGAGGACTACTCACGACGGGTCTCCAGTGATGGCTACTCTAGCTCATCAAGCATGTCACCGACGCTACTTCTACAACTTGTCGAGAGCGCCCTGAGAGCCATGATTGGATCCTCTTATCCCATAGTAGTCCAATATGTACAATGTCTATTAATCGGGAAGGGCATTCCAATCTCTAATGGTTCGGGGGAAGAATGATTATTTATAAATGCAGTTGAGTTCTTGCAGTAAGGCTCTGAAACGCCAATGGATGATGATTTCTACAGTGCCTAGCTTGGGGACAAGGTCATCTATTGGGATGCTGGCTGCACCCTTTAGAACTTTGTAAAAGAACCTTTATAACTTGATTTCACTAAAATGATTTTTTCAATTTCACTAAAATGATTTTTTTCAATCAAGTGGCAAAAAAGATTTTCCCTCAAAAGGAAACTAAATATTAAGGTTTTTACATGAAACTCGGCTCATATGCAAAAACTTATCTTATGCCTATCGGTCTTTTGGTGCCTTTTGACAGGAAATAAATATTCTATGTCTATATAGGGCGTACTTGATTCAGCTGTTCTAACTGTTCCTGAACGTTGCACTGTCACGTGACTGTTCTATTTTTAAATCAAGTGCATTGCAATGTTCCCATGACGTAGGAGTGTGTCGTGTTTTGAATCAAGCACAGAGAACGGGCCTCCGTGGCCTAGTGGATAAGAGCGCTGACTCTTAGTCATTAGGTCTCTCACCGCCGTAGGTTCGAGCCTCGCTCGGGCCACGTGTGAGACGCCAAGTTCTGCAACGGAAGGTCAGGTGGTTTTTCTCCGGGTACTCCGGTTTTCGCCCACCTCTGATTAACGATCGGCTCGATATGAGTGAAATAATCTTGAAAGGGCCGTAAAACCCAAAAACCAAAAAAAAAAAAATCAAGCACAGAACATACACAGCTTCCCTACATACGACGCTTAGTCTATTTTCTTACATGCATTTGTTTATTTTATTAGCTACCTGACTGAAATCATTCAAAATCATTCAGTTTCAACAGATGAGCCATTCAAGTAATTAATGTATCCCAAAATCGAACAAACCATGGAACATTGCACTGGACCTTGCTCCGGTGAATCAAGTGTGGTGCAGAACTGTGACTAAGAATTTAAAGCATACTCTTAGTGTAGTTTGAAAGGTATTTAAATCAATGTTTTTTTATGATCTGAAACGTTTTCAACATTTATCTACGCATTTTGATTCTGGTAGGAAACTACAAATGCAAAATGCCTTGAATTTGAAAACGAGGCTGGTGCACTGCTCCATCATCCGGGCACTTCACACCTAGTCAAGAGAAGAGTCAAAAAGTGTAGCACCAGAACACTGCACCATACCACGTGACAACTACTTGATTGAACAGAACACAGATCGGTGCAAATGGAACAGTGAATCAAGTACACCCTTTGTCTATGGTCTTATGGTGCCTTTTGCGTCTTTCCGCGTCTTTTTTCGTCTTTCCGGTAATTAGGTACCCCGTTGGAAACCGGGTACCAATATCAAAGATGGCAACAAACATGTCATTTGACAGTTCGCTCACAAATAAAAACGATGTTACTGGAAGGAAGGAGATTCGCGTTTGGATGGACGGCTGGTAATTAATAAGAATGTACTTATATGAAATTTCGGCACTGCCTTTTGAGCAAACACACTCATTTAAACCTGTAGCGGGAGGAGAAAAATCTGCAAAGAAAAATACAATCGTATGTCCCGACTGGGGATCGAACACGCCCCTTTGGTAGGCCTGTACAACAAGACCCTACAGACGTTCAGTCACCCTGCGGTTGGGACTCATGACCTTACATGAAAGCAGCGTAGCGTAATGTATGGAAGGTCATGAGTTCAGGACTAGCCCCCTTGGGATAAAATGTCCGGACCAGTTAGACTGATCAGTTATGCACTCTATAGACGGATCCAATGTTTTGACACGTGACCTTGTTTACAAGTCATTGCGCATGTGCAAAATTACTTTTCCTGTTGATAACGATCTTTCGTGGTTGGCAAAAAGCCCCTGGTTCCATATAAACACATTGAAAATAGGTTTAATATTACGGGCAAATTTTAGTTGACCGTCACAGAAAATTGATCGAATTACACTTTAAATGAGTATATAAATATATTTCAGAGTTCTTTCATGCATTTTCCACGTTTAGTCGTACGTTTAGCACATTTTTATTACAAATAATTAAGACCGTCCCCCCTCGATACCTGCATAAGTTTAACAGGTAATTTAATCATCAAAACATCCTCAAGTCTTCTAGAAACCAATAATTACTAGCTAAGACATGTCTATTATAAGAGTTTAAAGGTCAATTTTGTCGTTTCGATTCCAAACAAAACACAAGTTTTGAGAAAATAACATCGCATTTACAATGGCGATAAACGGCCAAAGACGTTTTTTGCCCACCACCGGTAAGTCCCGGCAAATAGTATTAGTGAGTGATGACGTAGTGTTTGGATGTGTCTATATCTAGATGAGTTTAGGCTGATTAACTTCCTTGGTTAAGCTGCGCATGCACAGTCTTGTGTGGCAAAAGTAATCAATCGAACCCATGTGTGTACAGTAAACTAAGGAAAAATAAGATTTTTTAAGCATAGTACAACCACAACATTCATAGACTTTCATACTGCAGTTCAGTGGCCCCCGTACATCGGGGCTTGAAGAAATAGATGGGCTGCATGATGCTTCCACGCAGAGCTGAAACCGACCCGCACACGAGCACTCGGGTAAAGCACTTAGAGCAGGCAAAGCGGTGCGAGTTGGACCGCCCATGCTTATAAACCAATTGTTTTCACTGGGCGGCAGGGCTTGAGATGTCATTTCATCTCATTGTAGGGTAAAAGTCCCACAAAATTGGAAGCAAAGTCTCCAAAATGACATTTGCATTGTTGACATGGACGTTAAACCTTAAATCAAACAAACAAAAACTGTAGTTCCCAATCTTTTGAATCACTACAGTACTTAGCAGATACCATGTCCGAATTCTCCGATTTTATAGGAGCTTTTTACGTGACGTACTTCCGGTTCTAAAAATAGAACGGGAAAAGCCCTGGCCGTCATCTGTCGTATTGCTTCAAAGGCAGTGGGACAGATGGAGTGTTAATTACAGCGTAAAACAGTGGAATTCTTTTAAACTTTTGGGGAATTCTAATGTAAGATAATGGGAGAAACACCGATATGCTACCAGATGTGAAATTTCACATTACGAAAATGATATATTGTACATACAACCCAACAAGGGTCCTCTCTCTATCTCTTAGCGCACCAACAATTAGCGAGCGCAGGCAAATGTAAATTACAGTTTGTCGTTAAATGACCTACGTCAACCGACATGTAGCGTGTCAACAACGTCGGGTCTACATCAAACCAACTTCAAAGCGATGCATTGAATTTGACATTGCAACGTTGATGAAACGTCGCAGCGTTTCGTTGGCGATAATACAGCGTTGCTTAATGAAATGTCATTTGCCCATTGCTCGGACCCATCAAGACTCAGTGGGATCGGAACATTAAATTCAAAACAAACGTAGAACACCCTTTCAGAGCATAAGAATGTTAAACACTCCTTCGCAAGTGCAAGATTTTACAGTAAAATCTGGTAGATTTGTAGATTGGTTCAACCTGCCCAGCCCTTAGGTCTAGTACTACTACATTAACCCATTTGGTACCGGAAACCCCAAAAGGGGTAAGTGACAAACTGCAGGCCCAGATTAGACGCCGCAGAATGCGGCGTCTGATCAGGGCCTGCACTGTTTGCAAAAAGTTCAGCCATTTTCAAAATAAATTTTGAAGAAACACAACCTGACACCCCTAAATTTTGAAAATGACTCCTGCTATATATACTACTCAAAGTTTGATAGGGATCACTTTTTTAACGCAGAATAGTTTTTGGATGAATTAATCAGCTGAATCCAAATTCGATACATAATGATAGAAAACGTATCCTTCACAAAAGCTAGTGATTAATTTTGTCAACTGGTACTGCATTCAAGCGTGACAACAGCAACTGTCTTGGCACCCCCAAAATTTGCCGTAACACGAAGGGATTTGGACAACTGATTTTTTACAAATTTCCAAATTTGTTAAGACAAACGTGCCTAATAACGTGTATGGCGTCCACGGGCATCAATTACAGTACGACATTGCCTGCGCATGCTCGTAATCCGAGTCTGTACCCGGTTTTGTGGAATCGGCTTTCATTCAGCAACCAATGCATCTTTGAGCTTCTCTAAAGTTCTCTGATGCACAGTTCGGACTGAAACAGCACGCTGTAGCATGTCCCGCGCATGCTCAATCGGATTTAAGTCCGGCGACCGAGCAGGCCAGTCCATACGAACGATTGTCTCACGCTCCAGATAGGAATCAGTGACGTAGGCACGGTTGGGACGGGCATTATCGTCCATCAGAATAAAGTCCATGCCGATAGCATCTGCATATGGTCTCACAAACACATCAAGAATATCATTACAGTACATCACTGCCATTAACGTTTCGTTTTCAACGACGTACAAGTCAGTTTTACCGTTCACGCTTATCCCAGCCCAAACCATGACTGACCCCTTTGCATAGCAATCATGCTCTGCCACATTCAAGTCTTTGAATCGCTCTCTAGACATTCGCCGCACTAATTGATGTTTATAAGTGAAGTCTAGACAGAATCTGGACTCCTCAGTAAACGGTACTGGCGTCAAGTCACGAACCGTCCACCTGACGTGTGTTCTGGCAAAGTCCAACTGGTCTAGCACGTGCTGTCTCGTCAATCGAACACGTACAGCAGGCCCCATGGCATTAAGTCCGAACTCGTGGAAGCCGTTTCTGACAGTTTGTGTAGAAATTCGTACTCCAGTTCCGTTCCTAAGCTCGCTATGCAACGCGTAGCATGCAGGAACCGTTGACGTCGAGACTGAATCAACAAGAAACGGCCCTGATGTTGAGTTGTAGCCCTTTCTCGACTCCGCCGTGTCTGTGTGAAGTATTTCCGTGTAAGATACCGACTCCACATTCGGGAAACCACGCTCTGAGACACATTCAGAATGCCAGCAACACGACGTTGAGAGACGCCAGATTCCAACATTCCGACGCCATGATTCTTTTCTTCGGTGCTCAGACGGTTTCTTAATTGTCCCCTAGGCATTTTAGTGTTTCACAAATCAAATGAAGTCCTTTTTACGCTTGGTAAAGGAACACTGACAAGTTTGATTGGTCTGTTGGAAAGCAGTGCTACGCAAGATTTTAGGGGTGCATGAATTCATTTGCGAAGTGTGAGAAAAGTGCACTTTTATGAGTACTGGACTGCACACGAGTTTCTGCTTAAGATATTTATCAATATACCGAGTACAAATTCTGTCAAGAAATTTTAAATTTTCAGTGCAAAATTTTGTATATAAAAAGTGATCCCTATCAAACTTTGAGTAGTATATAAGCAGGAAGATTCCTTTTGGTGCAAAAAGGGTTATGGGCTTCTTGGATACAGGGATCAGTCAAACCATCTCAACGGTCTTGTGCCATTGAAGTGAGACGTTGACTCGACGCCTGTCTGTAAGTTCACTCATTGTTTTATGTTTTTTTTTTTTTTTCGACTGTCAGTATGTTCATTTGTCAGTCCGTTCATCTGTTAGTCAGTCATTCAGTCAGTCTACTGTCAGTTTGTCAGTCAAACTCCTCTCTCTGTTTCTCTCTCTCTCATGCCAATGGTCATGTGACAATGAAGTGAGTTGGAGTGGGTGTCAACGGCATGAGGTCGAACCAACATTGACTCAACGCCCCTCCGTCAGTCCACTCATTATCCCCACGTTTCAAAAAAAAAAGTGGGGATATTGTTATCGCCTCCGTCCGTCTGTCTGTCTGTCTGTCCGGCTATCTCCTCCTAAACCGTTAGCCGGAATTCAACCAAATTTGGTATGCGAGTTGCTTACATGAATGGCTTGCGCAAGAGCACATTTTTAGCTCACCTGAGCCGAAGGCTCATGTGAGGTATTAGTATACCACGAGCCGGCGTCCGTCGTCCGTCGTCGTCCGTCGTCCACACTTTCAAAGAAGTATATCTCCGGAACCAGTGGGCCAATCTTGATCAAATTTCATGTGAAGCATTATCAGGTAGGGGGAAAGACTGCATACTGTTTTCAGGCAGATCGGATTTGAACTCTGGTTGCCATGGCAACAAATAGCTCCCATAGACTTAACATAGGAAAAAGTTTGTCATCACTCTAGCTCCGTCAATTTTTTTCTGATCGTCTTCATTCTTGCAGATAACGAGGACAGGCATGAAATCTCGATCGAGTTCGATTTTGGGCTGAATCGGATTATTCACTCAGGAGTTACGTGCCCTTGAGCGTTAGGAAAAAGCTTGTCATCACTCTAGCTCCGTCAATTTTTTTCTGATCGACTTCATTCTTGCAGATAACGAGGACAGGCATGAAATCTCGATCAAGTTCGATTTTGGGCTGAATCGGATTATTCACTCAGGAGTTACGTGCCCTTGAGCGTTGAAAAAATTGCCTATTGACTTAACATGGGGAGAATGTTGTCATCACCGTAGCTGCTTCAATTATTTTCAGATTGGCTTTATTCTTGCAGATAACCAGCACAGCCATGAAATCTCGGTCAAGTTCGATAACTGGCAGAATCGTATCATTCACTTAGGAGTTACCTGCCCTTGTGTGTTTTTGCATTAGGGTTAATGGGAATTTCAAAAATGTATATCTTAAAGACTACTTGGCCAACTTTGATCAAATTTCATGTGTCGCATTATTGGGCAAGTGGAAAGGCTTCATTAGGTTTTCAGGCAGATCTGAGTGGAACTCTGGTTGCCATGGCAACATCTAGCTCCCATAGACTTCACATAGGAAAAAGCTTGTCATCACTCTAGCTCCGTCAATTTTTTTCTGATCGACTTCATTCTTGCAGATAACCAGTACAGGCATAAAATCTCGGTCAAGTTTGATTTTGGGCCGAATCAGATAATTCACTCAAGTTATGTCCCCTTGAGCGCCCGAAAAATTGCCTATCGACTTAACATGGGGAAAATGTTGTCATCACTGTAGCTAGTAACGAGGACAGGCATAAAATCTCGGTTAAGTTCGATTTTGGGCAGAATCGGAATATTGACCTCGGAGTTACGTGACCTTGAGCGACAAAAAATTTGCCCATAGACTTAACATAGGGAAAATGTTGTGACTACGATAGCGACATGAATTTTTTTCAGATCAGCTTCAAACTTGCAGGTAACGAGGACAGACATAAAATCACGGTTAAGTTCGATTTGTGGCCGAATCGGAATATTTGCCTTGGAGTTACCTGCCCTTGAGCATGAAAAAATACGTTGTTACCACGATAGCAACTTTATTTTTATTCAGATCAGCTTCAAACTTGCAGGTAACGAGGACAGGCATAAAATCCCGGTTAAGTTTGATTTTGGGCCGAATCGGAATATTGACCTCGGAGTTACGTGACCTTGAGCGACAAAAAATTTGCCCATAGACTTAACATAGGGAAAATGTTGTGACTACGATAGCGACTTGAATTTTTTTCAGATCAGCTTCAAACTTGCAGGTAACGAGGACAGACATAAAATCTCGGTTAAGTTAGATTTTGGGCCGAATCGGATTATTTGCCTTGGAGTTACCTGCCCTTGAGCATAAAAAAATACGTTGTGACCACGATAGCAACTTTATTTTTATTCAGATCAGCTTCAAACTTGCAGGTAACGTGGACAGGCATAAAATCTCAGGTAAGTTCGAATCGGAATATTGACCTCGGAGTTACATGACCTTGAGCGACAAAAAATTTGCCCATAGACTTAATTAGGGAAAATGTAACGAGGACGGGCATAAAATCTCGGTTAAGTTCAATTTTGGGCTGAATCGGAATATTGACCTCGGAGTTACGTGACCTTGAGCGACAAAAAATTTGCCCATAGACTTAATTAGGGAAAATGTTGCGACTACGATAGCGACTTGAATTTTTTTCAGATCAGCTTCAAACTTGCAGGTAACGAGGACAGACATAAAATCTCGGTTAAGTTCGATTTGTGGCCGAATCGGAATATTTGCCTTGGAGTTACCTGCCCTTGAGCATAAAAAAATACGTTGTGACCACGATAGCAACTTTATTTTTATTCAGATCAGCTTCAAACTTGCAGGTAACGAGGACAGGCATAAAATCTCGGTTAAGTTCGATTTTGGGCCGAATAGGAATATTGACCTCGGAGTTACGTGACCTTGAGAGACAAAAAAATTTGCCCATAGACTTAACGTAGGGAAAATGTTGTGACAGAAATAGCGACTTGAATTTTTAGCTCACCTGAGCCAAAGGCTCCAGTGAGCCGATAGTATACCAAGGCTCCGGAGTCCGTCGTCTGTCGTCTGTCCATCCGTCGTCCACACTTTCAATGAAGCATATCTCAGAAGGGCAGTCAACCAATCTTGTTTAAATTTTATGTGTAGCACCATTGGGCAAAGGGAAATGCTGCATTAGGTTTTGGAGCTAGTCTGGTTCATTTGTTCCTTCATTCTTCTTTCTCTCCAAATAGAGATAATAGACCAATGTTAAATTTTTAATCAAAGATTTCTCAGGAACTATAAAAGCTAGAAGCATCAAATTTGGTATTCAATAGAATAATGATGACTTATTTTGTGTAAGAGACATTGGGCTTTCTCAGCTTATTTGTTCATCTGTTCTTTCATTCTTCTTTCTCTCCATTTTGACCAATGTTAAATTTTCGTCAAAGATTGCTCAGGAACTGTAGAAGCTAGAAGTCTCAAACTTGGAATGCAATGCAATAATGATGACTTATATCCTGTAAGGGTCAATGGGCTGGATTCTTTTAGCAGATTTAGTAGTCAAGTCTGTGAATTGTTAAAACTTAAGTTCCTCAGGTGAGCGGTTTAGGCTCATTGAGCCTCTTGTTTTTTGTCCCCGCCCCCAGGGGCCCTGGGGAGGGGTCAAAAGGTCAAATATCAATAAAATTCAATTATAAAGTCAATTTTGAAGATTTTGATGCCAAACTTTGCACATGTACTTAGTTATGAAAAAAGTAAAACATATTGAACGGGATTTTGGCTGTGACCCCTAGGTCACGCCCTGGGGGTCGGACTTGGGGGGGTCGGGGGTCAAAATTAAAGTTTTTCAGAACATAGTCATGTTGCATATCTATGCGAAGGGGATAATGGGTAGAATAAACTACAAGTAAAATTTTGACCCTGGGGTCAGATTGGGGCCCTGGGAGAGGGATCAAAGGGTCAAAATTTAAGTTTTTTGGAACATAGTCATGTGGCATATGAAATTGAAGGGCATGATTAGTAGAATATAATACAGGTAATATTTTGACCATGGAGTCAAATTAGGGCCCAGGGTGAGGGGTTTTCGGTACTTGGCCCCTCTGTAGAAAGCGTGGGGATTTGCGATGGCGCGCCATCGACAGTATTCTAGTTACTTTATTTTGACTGTCAGTATGGACATTTAAATTGCACATGTAGAAAGATCGTTGGACAGATTTCTCAAGATAGATGATTTTTCGAACCTTAAGTACATGTATATGGTTTTAAAAAATATGAGCTCTTAAGTAATTTCTACATTTAAAGTTTTCTAATATGCCTTGACCTAGAGGTTATAGTTATCATATAAGGTATGGGCAAGTGTATTGCTGAATAAATCTGTTGGCCTATACCTATCATCACATTTCCATCATATGGTCTGGAAAATATGAGCTCATTTAAGTTTAGGTTCTTCCTGGTACTATGTCTTAACCTGAGGTCAAAGGATCACGTACGTACACCCCATACGGAAGGGCGTACGTACATGTGTATACACTCGTATGTACAAAAAGCTTCACAGCATCATGCAGATGGCACGTGTAGGGGTGGGGGTCATAGTCTTGCGTACTTTCATTTCGTCTATATTTTGCAGGCGATTGTATAATTGTGTATACATATATGTAGCCTTAGAACTTCGTTTCAAGTCAGGTTCTTTGTAATTTAAAATCAGTCATGTTGTAGAATCTATGTTGCAAATGAAATGAATTTATTTTTCATTGAAAGCAAAATCCGCTGGACGGCCTGACAGACAGCAATCAATGAATAATATTTGCTCAACAAACCGGAGCTGAAAACTGGCATACATTGTACACGACAACTTCCAGGGGCTTTTGATTTGTTTGTTTGATTTGAGATTTAACGTCCCCGTCAACACTGTAATGTTCATTTTGGAGACGTTGTTTCCAATTTTGTGGGAATATTCCCCGACATTGACATGAAATGACATCTCAAGCTCTGCCCCAATGAAACCAATAGAGTTTATAAGCATGGAAGGGCCGACTCGCACTGCATTGCCTGGGCAGGCTTAGTTGCCTGAATGGCCGAAACTAGCTAGTCTGGCCCAGAAAACATGGACACTCCATATATTCCAGTTTTGTGGGGCATTCATTGCTTCCAAAGGATAATCCTTTTATATTTGACGTCACTACAGCTGATGTGTGGGAATGTGTGGCGGCCGCAAAAAGTCTCCCTGCCCAACATCATAGTGTAGTTTATATTTTCTTGTCCTTTCGGACCATTGATTCCATTGCGGAATTTTGAAAATATTTTGAGGGTCACTGATAAGGTTTAATTGTCCGAAACTAGCAAGTCTGGCACAGGAAACATGGGCACTCCATATTTTCCAGTTATGTGATGTATTCCTTGCTTCCAAAGGATAACCCTTTTATAGAACATATTAGATCCTCGGAGCGGTTTACCAGTACTCGTGTGCGGGTCGGTTTCGGCTCTGCGTGGAAGCATCCTGCAGCCCATGTATTTCACGTTACGTTATATGCGGCGTCTTTGTTAAACAACGTCATGCATTGACCTTTTGTATTAAAATCGTGGGTAAACTGTGTTTTAAGTTCACAAGATAAATTGAATCTTGTATTCAGGCCCTTGCATTACTGGTATTATTAAGGTAATAAAATGCTCAGCGAGGTCTCACCGTGATGTCATTCCTTTTCCTCAACTAATATTATAAACTGAACAATATACGTGCACTCATGGAAGAGGCCCGTCCGCATTAACTGACAAATGTGCTTGTGAAAAGTTCAATATAACGTTAAATCAACGCTTATCTGACGTCACAACGTCCACAAACAGCCCAACTCGCCAGAGGGAAGGGGTCCAGACAATTAACATCTGTATCTTACGACAATGAAATGGCAACACAAGTTTGAAGCAACATAGAATCAACATTGATTCAACGTTGTTTGTACTGAATATTCATCTAGGTCCACAGGAACAATAATTTTAAAGCGTGTAATATACCTTACACAGCTATTTCAAGGCGGCACGCGATCACGCATGTGACAATTAGTGGCCCTGTTTAAGCGCATATTCAAAATTACGACTTATTACAGTGAAACGCAAATTTAGCTCATACAAACACTTTGCGATTTTATATGAAACTGACGTATGCAGTTCTTTAAAAAGTGCGTACAAGCAATTTAAGATTAATCGTACGATGTTTATTGATGAAACTGGCCCCAGGAGGAAATGTAGAGAAGGGGTCGCCAGTTGTGTCATTGTTTCTTATCCCATAGTTTATTTAGAACCTTGCCTATTATGATACCGCTACCCAAGCCTTTTTTGGCAGAAAAGGCTCCAACAAGGCTGCCTTGTTGATAAACGAACCCTGGTATTATCATTTATAGTAAGATGTTAAGCGTTATTTTATTTTGCTATGCTCTGGCTTACAAAAGTTTCCGAAGCGATTTGCACGAGATTTAAAATTACACAGGTAAATCGTAAGTGGTAAGACGGTCGTAACTTTATGGAAACGAAACGACAGGTTTTCAGTTACCGGCATAACAAGACCATAAGTTTAACGGTGGTCACCTTAAGTACGCACTGGTCAGTACATACACACAGGCTGCGTAGCGGTTGCATAGGCTTCGTATTTTTGGACGCATAGGCTTCCATGAAAAATGGCGGCTAACAGTCCGGCGCTGCAGGTAAGAAACTGTTTTTACATTAATCTAACTGTTGTATAGCGTTGCCCAATATTGACATCTGCCTTACGGACCACATTATTAATGTGCGGCTTCGTCTGTTGCAAGAAAAAGTTTGAAAAACGGAATATGGAAAAATTGACCACAAAAGAAATTTGGCATTCAACACAGATTAACCTGTATTTTCACTTTGGTCCGGTCGTCCTTTGTAAATACATGTTTTTGGATGGTGTTCTGGCCCATAAATTGTGAATAACCATAATGAAATTCAAAAGCTAATATGCAACTTTCGTCACATCTTTTTCAAAAAAGAAAAATATTGATAGTTCGATACAACGCACATAGCTTCGTTACCGATTACAACGCAGAGGCTGCGAACTAAATTTGAAAGCCCTTTATTGTAGAATAATAGCGAATGATATTAAATTAATATCGAGAAATCAGGCAACCAGCATTAGTTGATGATGCTAAAGACATTCTGTATCATTTATACCGAACACATTTTCAGTCTCAGCTATGCAAATACTACATTTTGATTCAATTGCACAAAATCTATCAAGTTACAATTATTTACACTACCGTTGATAAACTTGGTAAGTCTTCGTCAAATCTGTTAAGTATTTATCCAAATAATATTTGCACTGTATGAATTTCTGTCGTGTATTTTTTATTACAACGCACGTGGCTCAAGTCCCTGTGTTAAAAGTTTGCGACCAGAAAGTCTTAAAAAGTGGCGATCTCACCCACTGAAGCCAGTATGAATTTGATACATAGGAAGTTGAAGTGTTATATATCAAGATAGCGAGAAGTGATAACACGAATTGGCCAAAGAAATCAAAGTCTGAGACTGAAAATGTGTTCGGTATAAATGATACCGAATGTCTTTAGCATCACCAACTAATGCTGGTTGACTGATTTCTCGATGTTAATTCAATCCCATTCGCTATTATTCTACATAATGCATGGCTTTCAAATTTAGTTCGCAGCCTCTGGGTTGTAATTGGTAACAAAGCTACGTGCTAGTTTCATTATCCTTATTTCACAATTTATCAACCAGACCACCAGCCAAAATGTGTAGTTACATAGGACAGCCGGACCAAAGTGAAAATACAGGTGAATCTGTGTTGAATGCCAGATTTCTTTTGGGGTCTATTTATAGAGAAAATCTTTAAAAATCTTCTTCTCTGAAACCGCAAGGCCCAGGTCTTTAATATGAAGCTTCATCTAGTAGACCCCTACCAAGATTGTTCAAATTATAGTGCTGGGACCAAAAATGCCCCTGCCCCGGGGCCCTGTGGTTTTACATGGGCTTATATAGGGAAAATCTTTAAAAACCTTCTTCTCTGAAACCACAAGGCCCAGGTCTTCAATGTTTGGTATGAAGCTTCATCTAGTTGACCCCTACCAAGATTGTTCAAATTATAGTTCTGGGGCCAAAAATGCCCCTCCCCAGGCCCCTTTGGTTTTACATAGGTTTATTTAGGAAAAATCTTCTTCTCTGAAACCGCACGGCCCATGTCTTTGATATTTGGTATGGAGCTTCATCTAGTGGACCTCTACCAAGATTGTTCAAATTATAGCTCTGTGGCCACAAATGCCACTGCCCCGGGGTCCTTTGGTTTTACATAGACTTATAGAGATAATCTTTGAAAATCTTCTTCTCTGAAACAGTAAGGCCCAGGTCTTTGATATTTGGTGAAGCTTCATCTAGTGGACCTCTATCAAGATTGTTTAAATTTTAGCCCTGAGACCAAAAATGCCCCCGCCCCGGGGCAATTTGGTTTTACATAGGCTTATGTAGCAAATATCTTTAAAATATCTGTTACATGTGGGTTTACGGCGTCCCGCAAACCCCCATGCTGACAAGACAACCGAGCGTGATCTCTGACAGGTGTACGGGCAGCTGTGGGGTAAGGCACAAGAAAAATGTTAAATGAATGACATGAATTATTTACAGTATCTACATACAACACTTACTAACACAAAACATCACAATTTGTTGCTTCTGTAGCCAACTCACGACGTCCGCTCCGAAGGCAAAACACTGTTCTGTGCTCGGAACGGGTGACGTGAATACCTACAGAAGCAAACAACAAAAACAACAACAAAAACAAAAAAAGAAATAACACAAGACGCGACTGGCCAGATTATAACTTAGGGTGAATCCCCCACTCGCGTGAAACTTCCTCTCGCGAACTAGTAGAACTAGTCTATCAACATAGTTGATAATCCTAGGTTTAGCGATCACGTTTGCCGATCAGGGGTTTAGTGATCGTCCAAATAACCTGCAGGTAAGTTGACCTCTTCCATGGTCTCACATTTGTTTACAACGAACAATGATTTAGAAGATTCTGCTTCTATCCTGGTAGGCGCTGATTACGGCGGTCTGTCCGCCCTTGCTGGACCCTAACGCCTAGCGTCGTACCAGTACCTGCTGCTATGAAGCAGGGAGCAGCAGGTCACACATTGTTGTGCCTGCAAATTACGATAACGGGACTAGAAACGAGTCACAAAACATACATGCTATATCATGATCCCCCTCCCGGAGAAGTAAGAATATGTTCATGCATAAACCGTTATTGCGCATGCGCCGACCAGACATACAGGCTGATTAGTGCATGCGACAAATAACCGTACAGCAGAACTCAACTTGACTGTGCATCAAATTATCAGCACCCAGCGCTTGACACAATAATACTCAAAGTTCATGTTTCCTTACTGAGCACTACAGAAATCAATTAATGCTCACTACTACTGAGCATAATACTCATCAAATTTGTGCTCACTACATTATCACAAGTAAGAGGCAATTGAACAGACCACGCCTTTGCGCTACCTGGTCAGCTGCCAATTACAGGAAACATAACAATCTCTATTTCATATCCTTCTCCGTGACACGGCTCACAAATATAGCTATTCACAAATTCAATACATTAATAACAGATAGAAACTACAACAGAAGATTTTCATCTATAATCCACAACATTTGTTAGTGTCTCATAAGGGCCAACACTGTTTGCCGTAAATTCTCTCTATTTGGTAGGCACCCCGTCACAACCGTCCTCGCGACGCCGATGACGCAGCTGACGTCATCCCCGCCGCTCAGGCCGTTTGACGTGTGGCGACCAAATACTCCCACTTATCATCATCACGTTCTTTATATGTACATACATGCACAAACTGAGTTATCAGACAAAAACGGCATCATTACAAAATGAACTCGTAATTCTTCTTGGACAAAATTATTTCTAATCAACGTGAACATGCTTGTAAAATAAAATTCATTACGGTTCATCATCACGGATAACCCAACAGGCTCTTGTAAGAGTTTGCCCTGATGATGAAGATATGGTTAAACCCGTCTTAAGTTTACGTCCCCTCTACACCTAATATCATATTGGGACGGAACCACGGTTTTCTAACCACAGCTAATCAAAAGTCATGGATCAAACAAGTGACCCGGCGTTTATTAATTACATTCTACAAAAGGGGTCTA
The DNA here is from genome assembly GCA_963580285.1 of Lucinisca nassula. Taxonomy (NCBI): domain Eukaryota; kingdom Metazoa; phylum Mollusca; class Bivalvia; order Lucinida; family Lucinidae; genus Lucinisca; species Lucinisca nassula. The sequence goes on along the minus strand of OY757011.1, from coordinate 145,184,956 downwards.
AAAGCCTAAATGAATCCAGAATGAGCGGGTGTCCAAACTTTACGTCTCACCAACATCTAGGGTCAGCATGAGACAGGACCTCACTTAGAAAGACTCATTCTACTACTGGAGAAGCCTGGGATCAATTCTGCGACGTCTAGCTAGCAAAGCTAGTAGCCTAATCACTACAGGCCACAACAGTGAATTCAGAATAGGCTTCAGAAAGTTGGGGTATACTAGAAGTAAACCCTTCCAAAACCTACAAGCATGTTCATACAAAAATAATACTAAACATAGATTTAACATACCTTTCAATATACTTTCTATTTCCCCGTCACAATGTTGTGTTCACTCTTACAACTTGACCTGCTGCTAAAGTGTCCGCTTTTTTCAGGGTTTATATATCTATGAATACTACCGGAAAATCATGCCTACTCTTATTACCTTGCTCAATTCGTGGCGAGGTGGAGATACCGGCCACAAACAAAGCCAGATAGCAAAAATCGAGTAGATAATGGATTTGCGTTCAAATAGTATATTTCCCATAGGAAAAATTGATGAAACGACCCTATAATCAATGACATGACTCCTGTCAAAACGAACACCCACACAACACGTGACGGGAATAAAAATCATATATGGCACAATTTGGCGGTTGGCGATTTTTAGACAAATTCTATAGGACTCGGCCTTTTAGCGGCCCCCTGTATTGTAAAAACAGCTCTCTATAAACCACTCATGCATACATCGTATGATATGTGCATGACTTGTTCATGGAGCCGCACAGTTTGCGTACCATATTTCACTCGCACCGCCCTACCATATATCTACTAAAATAATTTAGATGTGCATAAGCACCAGAGAGGTTTCCTATTCCATCTCGTAACAAAGGTTTCCCCTTTTGGAGAAAAAACAATCAAAAATGTTTTTTCTTTGTGTATAGAGATGGAATAGGATGAACCTATCTAAACAAGACAGCTATTTACACAACAACCGTGCGAAGAATTACCTACTAAGCCTACTAAGGTAGTCTGCCCCCAAATTTTCTTGGCCCCGAATTGCAACAATCCGAAATCTATACGGCTGTAGTTTCATTGCCCAATGCATAATTCGAGGATTGAGAACTTTTGCTGTTTGCATATAAGACAAGGGCTTGTGGTCTGTCTCAAGCAGGAATTCTACTCCGTAAAGATACTTGCGAAATTTCTCAACACCCCAGATAATAGCCAAACATTCCTTCTCTATTACAGAATAGTTTTTCTCACGAGGCAAAAGTTTCTTGCTGGCATAAGCAATGGGAAGTCGTCCTTCCCCTTCAAATTCTTGGAGCAAAACGGCTCCTATACCAACATCAGAAGCGTCCGTCCGGAGTATGAACGGATTCCCATCATGAAAGATAGGAAGACGAAGAATAGGACTAGACGTGAGTCTATTCTTCAGGGTCTGAAAAGCCTTTTCATGATGGTCCTGCCAGTCTGTGATCTTGTTTGGTCTACTTTTCTTAGTTAAATCTGTCAAAGGGGAAGCGATAGATGAGAAATTTGGAATGAAACGGCGGTAGAAACCAGCCAACCCAAGAAATGACTTTATTTGTCTCTTAGTAGAAGGTCGAGGAGCATCCTTTATAGCTTGTATCTTGTCTTCTTGCGGTCTAACTGACTGAGCAGCTACACTGTGACCAAGACATTCGATACTGCTATACCCAATCATACACTTGGAAGGTTTTGCCGTCAACTTGGCTGTCCTAAGTCTATCCAAAACTTCACGTAATGACGTCAAGTGGTCTTTCCAAGTTTCGGTAAACATCCACATATCATCGACGAAGCTATCAACGTTAGAAAGTTCGGACAGAATCTTTCTCATCAACCTGCAAAATGTTGCTCCTGAGTTTACCAAACCGAAGGGCATAGTTTTGAATTGAAACAAGCCTTTGGGGGTTTAGAACGCAGTTAGGGGTTTTGCCTTAGACGTCATTTTTACCTGCCAATAACCTTTTGACAAATCTAATTTGCTAAAGTATTTGTGCCCCGACATTCTATTTATAACCTCCTCCATATTTGGCATTGGTTCTGCATCGAACTCCGTCACTTTATTAAGTTTACGGAAGTCAATGCAGAACCGCACCGAACCATCTTTTTTAGGGACAAGTACTACAGGGGATGAATATGGAGATATTGATGGCTCAATAACTCCTAAATCTAACATATCTTGAATTTCCTTTTCCATTACATCCCGTACTTTATATGGTATGGCATAACCTTTTGACCTCACTGGTTCCGTCGTCAGCAACTTTATGTCGTGTTCTATTTGGTCAGTTCATCCTGGTACACTGGACAGTACGTCCGGGTATTCTTTTATCAACGTCTCTATTTCTTTACGCTGATCCTGCGTTAACATTTCTGAAATATTGACGTCCTTAAACGTCTCTGGTTGCTTTGCAGTAGGAAAAGCGCAATCTTCCAATGAGAATTCGTCAACGTCATCATTTTCAGTTGACGGAGTGGACTCTACAGAAAGCAAGCAATGTGACGTCACATTTTGACGTTCCACATATTGCTTCAGTATGTTAGCGTGATATGTGTTAACATTTCCATTGACGTCAATCTTATAATCCATTCTGTTCACTACCTCAACCACTTCATAAGGACCTTTCCATTGAAGCAATAATTTATTACTGTCTGTCGGTAGTAACAACAGTACTTTGTCGCCGACGTCAAATTTACGCGACCTCGCGCCTTTATCATAATAAGCTTTCTGCTTAATCTGAACCTTCTTTAAATTATCACGCGCTAATTTGCATGTCTGCTCTAACCGTTCCCTAAGCTCAATAACGTATTGATACGTCGAAAGAACTTGCTCATCGCGTACCTCTTCAGCCCATAATTCTCTTAATATTGCCATTGGACCTCTGACGTTACGTCCATATAACAACTCAAAAGGGGAGTATCCTAAAGACTCTTGTGGGACTTCCCTTACCGCAAATAATAAAGCTGGAAGATATTTATCCCAATCTTTTGGACGTTCAGCACACATGCGACGTAACATCTGCTTTAACGTAGCGTGGAAACGCTCTATCAGTCCATTGCAAATTGGGTGTCTCGGACTACACGTTAACTGTTGAAGAGAAAGAAGTCTGCTGACTTCCTTCATTACCTCAGCAGTAAACTGTGATCCACAATCAGTCAACATTTCATCAGGAATGCCAACCCTACTAACATTTCAATAAGCGCTTCCGCGACACGTTCCGTCTCAATACTCGGTAAAGCTATCGCCTCTGGATACCTTGTCGCATAATCTATCATGGTTAAAATATACCGAGATTTCCTATCAGATCGAGGCTCAATTGGACCAACTATGTCCACTGCCACCCTCTTAAATGGCGTATCAATCAATGGCATTTTTCCTAGAGGTACTTTAGTGACCCGACCTTTCTGAATAGTTCTCTGACAAATATCACAAGATTTACAAAATCTAGCGACATCACCGCAAATACCGGGCCAGTAAAACTCAGTTACAACTCTATCCAATGTCTTCCTAATACCCATATGTCCAGACATAAGCGTTTCATGAGCCAGTTTCAACACCTTTCCTCGGAAACTTTGAGGGACCACAAGTTGGAAAGAGACTTTGTTACCCTTGGTGAACTCCCTATATGCCAAACCTTTTTTCTCAATAAACCTAGTTTCACCTCGGTTTAAACCACGACTCACAGTCTTGTTCCCAGATACAACCCTTTTCCTGATGTTTTCCAAAGTTGGATCATCAACCTGAGCTTGCTTGAAAGCCTCCTTGTCATCGTTAATGATCTGATCGGGAACCTTAAGTTTTCTGTAAGGCTTCTCATCCTGCCTAGTTTGAGACCTAGTTACAGCCGCGGCTGAGAAATGAGACATATCAGGAAGTTTTGATCCATCAATGTTACCGATAACCAAATCGTACAACGTATCATCCATACACAAAGCTTCAGTTTTCCCAGTGAAAAAAGGACAATCAATGTCAATCATTGCCAAAGGATACCTTTGTGTGGATTCATCAATCAACGTAACATTTGATTCCTTCCCTATTAACTGACTATCCGAAACCAAACTTCTCCGAACGACACAGCCTGTACACCCAGTATCTCTTAATACAACCACCTTTTTATTATTAACCAATCCTTGTGCCGTCGGTAACCTTGCCTTTAAGAAGTAACAGACACCTTCCCTAGTTTCCTTACTACACTCCTCCCTATCCGAAATCAAAGGATCACCAACCTTATTTTCAAAAATACTTCCAATCTCATCACCTTTCCTAGTTACTTCCGTTTGACAAAAACTAACTTGGTGTGCTGCCCCACGTGGTGTGCTATTATTCTTACCGCGTCCGCGAAAAGACCCTCTAAAATTACCACGACCACGTGTATAACCACGACCTACATTCTGCGTATTCTCATTCTTAACCTGAGAACCTTGAGCCTCTACGCGCGTGTTAAAGTTTTCCTTAACACCGCTATCCCCAACTCCAGTTGCTCCTACCTCTGCGCTATACAATTGTTTCCTGTCGGGGTTCTTAAAACATTTAATTGTTAAATGCCCCTTACCGCATATGCTACACTTGATATCCGGTCTACCACTCGGTTTGTTCGAGTCAACTTTGTCCTGTTTACCCTGCGCTGCGCCTCTATTATCGCGTTGCCCCTTATTAATGCAACTATATACGCCCCCGCGCGCTTCTGCAAACAAATCTGCCTCCCTAGCCATTTCATCTAAATTACCAAACTGTTTTGGCTTCAGATGTACATACAGTTCTCTATTACATGACTCCAGGAACTGGCGCCCCCGCCCATAGGGGCTTGAAGAAATATATGGGCTGCATGATGCTTCCACGCAGAGCTGAATCCGGCCCGTACACTAGTACTGGTAAACCGCTTAGAGGATCTAAGCCTGTCCAGGAACCGCGGTGCGAGGCGGACCGTCCATGCTAATAAACCCTATTGGTTTCATTGGGCGACAGGGCTTGAGATGTCATTTCATCTCAATGTCGGGTAAAAGTCCCACAAAATTGGAAGCAACGTCTCCAAAATGACCTTTATAGTGTTGACGGGGACGTTAAACCTCAAATCAAACAAACAAACAAGACTCCAGGAACTGATCCCTTGCCATGAAATCACAGACAGCCGGAAAAGATTTTTCTATCTTTGCCATATTAAGCCATTTTTCTAAATAACTTCTCAGTCTACTACTGAACTGTATGAACGTTTCTGATTTCTCGGGCCTACTATAACGAAACTGCTTCCTAAATCCGCGCTCTGTCATGTCAAAATTCTTTAATAAAGCGTCCTTTAACTTTTCATAATCCGCCACATCCTCATTTGACAACCGGTCATATACATCAAGTGCGCGCCCTTTGAGCAATGCACTTAAATACGCGGCCCAAACACTCTTATCCCATTTATTAGCCGTAGCATATTTCTCAAACCTAGATAAATAACTATCCATTTTATCTTTACCCTCTTCAAAATAAGGTAACTTAGGATCCCGGGCATGAGCCACCTTCTCAGCTTTTTGCCTTTCAAATTCTAGCTCGAGCTTCGCTCTCTGCATTTCTAACTGATTCCTTAATTCTTGGTGCTGTAGCTCAAACCCATGTTTTATTTGTTCTAAATGGGCCTCACTAATCTCTTTTGCCTCCCTTTCAGTCTTAATGCGTGCCATTTCAAGTTCATGTACCCTTTCCTTTTCCTTTGCTTCTACTTCTAACTTAGCTAGTTCATGTGCCCTTTCCTTTTCTTTTTCTGCCCTTTCCTTTTCTTTTTCTGCCCTTTCCTTTTCCTTTTCTTCAGACCTTAACCTTTCTAAATCCCTTTGCTCTTGCCTTTCTGCCCGCTCAATATCCTGCTGCTCTTTAACAAAACCTTGTAACTCCTTCCCCTCATAACCTAAGTCCTTTCCCATTTGCATTAAACGCTCCATTATTGATAACGTAAATCTCACGTTACTATCAAAACCACTATAAACTGATCAGTTATGATCAGTGATGATTGAATGGGCTTAACTAAAACGTTAAGATATGTGTTACACGCGTTAATCTAACTAAAACGTTAGTTATTAAAGCACACGCGATTTGAAATGTCAAATGCTTTCAGCAAAGTATGACGTTGCGCACTGGTAGTCTAATATGACGTCATAAACTGACGACGTTTACAGTAAAATGCTACAATCCGAAGTTTCATCACATTACAAAACTCCGATCATAACAAGTCACCATTAATGTTTCTATTACGTCATACCTAACCTCAAGCCACAGCGTAAATATTAACGCTACCGTTATGTCAACGTCAGTAAATTGTTAACGTCACTACGTCAGAACCATGTGTGGGTAAGATCAATTAGTAGCTCCAATTTAACTTAGTAGAATGTCAGGTAACACAATTAAGTGGGGTCTACTTAAATTTTTCGTTACCAAGAAAAAGTGGGGTTTGCCTTGCCTTCCTGCTCAGAAATTATCGACTTGTCAGTATCCATTCAGTTGAATACATGGGTTTCGCACTTCATCAACGCAGGAAGGAAGATTCAAGTTAATTTCTAAATGTGGCTGTCAATGCATTTTTTTTTTTTTTTTTTTTTTTAAAGTTGATGATTTAGAGTATCAATGTGCTGTTCCACAGCCGGGAACACCAGCCAGAGATCAAATCCTCACTTCACTGACACCAAATGTTACATGTGGGTTTACGGCGTCCCGCAAACCCCCATGCTGACAAGACAACCGAGCGTGATCTCTGACAGGTGTACGGGCAGCTGTGGGGTAAGGCACAAGAAAGATGTTAAATGAATGACATGAATTATTTACAGTATCTACATACAACACTTACTAACACAAAACATCACAATTTGTTGCTTCTGTAGCCAACTCACGACGTCCGCTCCGAAGGCAAAACACTGTTCTGTGCTCGGAACGGGTGACGTGAATACCTACAGAAGCAAACAACAAAAACAAAAAAAGAAATAACACAAGACGTGACTGGCCAGATTATAACTTAGGGTGAATCCCCCACTCGCGTGAAACTTCCTCTCGCGAACTAGTAGAACTAGTCTATCAACATAGTTGATAATCCTAGGTTTAGCGATCACGTTTGCCGATCAGGGGTTTAGTGATCGTCCAAATAACCTGCAGGTAAGTTGACCTCTTCCATGGTCTCACATTTGTTTACAACGAACAATGATTTAGAAGATTCTGCTTCTATCCTGGTAGGCGCTGATTACGGCGGTCTGTCCGCCCTTGCTGGACCCTAACGCCTAGCGTCGTACCAGTACCTGCTGCTATGAAGCAGGGAGCAGCAGGTCACACATTGTTGTGCCTGCAAATTACGATAACGGGACTAGAAACGAGTCACAAAACATACATGCTATATCATGATCCCCCTCCCGGAGAAGTAAGAATATGTTCATGCATATACCGTTATTGCGCATGCGCCGACCAGACATACAGGCTGATTAGTGCATGCGACAAATAACCGTACAGCAGAACTCAACTTGACTGTGCATCAAATTATCAGCACCCAGCGCTTGACACAATAATACTCAAAGTTCATGTTTCCTTACTGAGCACTACAGAAATCAATTAATGCTCACTACTACTGAGCATAATACTCATCAAATTTGTGCTCACTACATTATCACAAGTAAGAGGCAATTGAACAGACCACGCCTTTGCGCTACCTGGTCAGCTGCCAATTACAGGAAACATAACAATCTCTATTTCATATCCTTCTCCGCGACACGGCTCACAAATAAAGCTATTCACAAATTCAATACATTAATAACAGATAGAAACTACAACAGAAGATTTTCATCTATAATCCACAACATTTGTTAGTGTCTCATAAGGGCCAACACTGTTTGCCGTAAATTCTCTCTATTTGGTAGGCACCCCGTCACAACCGTCCTCGCGACGCCGATGACGCAGCTGACGTCATCCCCGCCGCTCAGGCCGTTATGACGTGTGGCGACCAAATACTCCCACTTATCATCATCACGTTCTTTATATGTACATACATGCACAAACTGAGTTATCAGACAAAAACGGCATCATTACAAAATGAACTCGTAATTCTTCTTGGACAAAATTATTTCTAATCAACGTGAACATGCTTGTAAAATAAAATTCATTACGGTTCATCATCACGGATAACCCAACAGGCTCTTGTAAGAGTTTGCCCTGATGATGAAGATATGGTTAAACCCGTCTTAAGTTTACGTCCCCTCTACACCTAATATCATATTGGGACGGAACCACGGTTTTCTAACCACAGCTAATCAAAAGTCATGGATCAAACAAGTGACCCGGCGTTTATTAATTACATTCTACAAAAGGGGTCTAAAAGCCTAAATGAATCCAGAATGAGCGGGTGTCCAAACTTTACGTCTCACCAACATCTAGGGTCAGCATGAGACAGGACCTCACTTAGAAAGACTCATTCTACTACTGGAGAAGCCTGGGATCAATTCTGCGACGTCTAGCTGGCAAAGCTAGTAGCCTAATCACTACAGGCCACAACAGTGAATTCAGAATAGGCTTCAGAAAGTTGGGGTATACTAGAAGTAAACCCCTCCAAAACCTACAAGCATGTTCATACAAAAATAATACTAAACATAGATTTAACATACCTTTCAATATACTTTCTATTTCCCCGTCACAATGTTGTGTTCACTCTTACAACTTGACCTGCTGCTAAAGTGTCCGCTTTTTTCAGGGTTTATATATCTATGAATACTACCGGAAAATCATGCCTACTCTTATTACCTTTCTCAATTCGTGGCGAGGTGGAGATACCGGCCACAAACAAAGCCAGATAGCAAAAATCGAGTAGATAATGGATTTGCGTTCAAATAGTATATTTCCCATAGGAAAAATTGATGAAACGACCCTATAATCAATGACATGACTCCTGTCAAAACGAACACCCACACAACACGTGACGGGAATAAAAATCATATATGGCACAATTTGGTGGTTGGCGATTTTTAGGCAAATTCTATAGGACTCGTCCTTTTAGCGGCCCCCTGTATTGTAAAAACAGCTCTCTATAAACCACTCATGCATACATCGTATGATATGTGCATGACTTGTTCATGGAGCCGCACAGTTTGCGTACCATATTTCACCTAAAATATTTCACTCGCACCGCCCTACCATATATCTACTAAAATAATTTAGATGTGCATAAGCACCAGAGAGGTTTCCTATTCCATCTCGTAACAATATCTTCTTCTCTGAAACTGCAAGGCCCAGGTCTTTGATATTTTGTGTGTAGCTTCATCTAGAGAACCTTTGCCAAGATTGTTCAAATTATAGCATTTGTTGATATTTGGTATGAAGCTTCACCTTTTTAGACCTCCCTCAACATTATGCACATTATAGCCCTGGGGTCAATAATGGCCCACCCCGGGGTCCACTTGTTACTCTATGGATCAGGTGAGCGATCCAGGGCCATTGTGGCCCTCTTGTTTTCACTTTCTTCGCCAAAGTTAGTGAAGTGAGCCCCAACAGGGCGACTTCTTTGCCTGAGTCGCCCTCTAGCTTGAGCCCCGAACAGGAGTTCTTGTCTCCACAGCTTTGTACGATTTTGTGTCCACAGGTATATCATTTCTGATTCAAACCCCAGAAAGGTTGTCCTATCCATTTACTGATAACTTCTTTTGTTCTGTTTCAGTTTTGACATAGTACACTTTGGACATGCAAATGCCTTGAGACAGGTAAGTACACCTCAGATTAGAAGGGGTATCAAGGACATGGTTTGGAAAAGTCATAGCCTTATATATAAAAGATAACTGGCACATTTAACCTATTGTATACTAGTGGACTGTTCCATTGCTATATGTTGGACAAGTCCATTTGTCATATCAGACCTACCAGTATTTTTCATTTTTATTCTATTTTTATGGGAAATTCTGTTAGCAAATAGTGCAGGCCCTGATCAGATGCCGCATTGCGGCATCTGGTCTGGGCCTGCACTGTTTGCCAAGGTACCCCTTTTGGGGTTTCCTGCATGCAGTGGATTAAATGCTGAAAAGTCAATTAACTTTTTCCAAATGTTCATTTTACTATTATATTCTATGAAATAACATGGTATTCAATCCATCTGTATACAGCTATGTCATTAGTGTGTTGCAGAGGGCTAAATTGTCTTCTACTCTTCAAGCACAGCCTTCTACACCTGTTGTAGAAGCCTCCGTGGTGCAGTGGTTACACTACTCGCCTTGTAAACCAGAGATCGCATGATCGATCCCGGGCTTCTCCAGACTTTCGGATGAGTCTTTAAACCAAGGTCCTGTCTCCGTATGACCTTAGCTGTTGGTGGGACGTAAAACTGTAACACTCACTCACTTCTACACATGTGGAAACAAAATTGCTCAAATATGTTCTATAAAAGGGTTATCCTTTGGAAGCAAAGAATACACAACAGGAGTGTACAAACACATATGAAGTATCTTTCGATGAATTTCTTTGCATCAAGCTAATTTGACAAACAAATTGTTATTCATCGAAGAATTATTCTAAAACTGGATCAGGCAATATACATGGATCTGGTCTCATTTTGGCAAGCACTTTTTCCATTTGTAGGTCAGATTGACATTTTGATTGGTCAGTGTGAGAGTCTGCAATGAAATGTTAACTTCTTTGTGTTTTTAGTTTATTCTTGGATGGCATTTGACTGACAGGATGTTAGAATATACACATGTACTGAATGCTTCAAATCAAAATGAAAGGAGGCCCATCAAAGTTTGAACAGTTTTGTGTCCATGTAGGTTTGTAAGTCCTATTCACCTGTGGACACAAAATTACATTTTTTCAAGGGCAAAACTGTAATTTGCAATGTTCAAAGGCATGGTAATACAAAAAATCAAAACATATGGTTTTTGTACTCTGCATGCAATCACATTAGTTTATATAAATGTTAGCTGAATGTACAATACATGTACAATATGACACCAAAAAGTGGGGAGACACCTGTGTTTTTGTAGAAAAACAAATTCTAGTTTAACTCATTTCATACCAGAAACTCCAAAATGGGTACCCTGGCAAACAGTGCAGGCCCAGATTAGACGCCGCAGAATGCGGCATCTGATCAGGGCCTACACTGTTTGCAAAAAGTTCAGTCATTTTCCAAATGAATTTAAAGAAAACACAACCTGTCACCCCTAAATTTTGAAATGGGCTACTGCCATATATAAGAAGGAAGATTCCATTTGGTACAAAAAGAGTTAATTCTATAAATTCACCAACTGAATGACAAACAGTGAAGATCAAGATGAAATATCTTCTTTTTTTAAGAACCATCTTACATGTATCTGGATCAGCAATGTTTTCAATGTTAGAACATACACCACAACCTTGTAATAACACGGTTCCTTATAACACGGTTTTGGATATAACACGGTTTCTAGATGGATCCCAAAAATGCATAGTCTTTGTTTGTTTGATTTGAGGTTTAACGTCCCCATCAACACTGTAAAGGTCATTTTGGAGACATTGCTTCCAATTTTGTGGGACTTTTACCCGACATTGAGATGAAATGACATCTCAAGCCCTGTCGCCCAATGAAACCAATAGAGTTTATTAGCATGGACGGTCCGCCTCGCACCACAGTTCCTGGACAGGCTTAGATCCTCTAAGCGGTTTACCAGTAAAAATGCATAGTCATTTTTCTATATAATCTATACATTTTTGATTGGATATAAAACGGTTGTTTAACTAATATGGTTTCTGTTTTGGACCCCATTAATAGTGTAAAAAAGAGGTTGAAGTTTATCATGATTCAGCAGGATAAGGGTTAAAATAGATGAATTATTTGCAGTTGCTGCTCTTTTTGTTATGATTGTATTGTTGCATAGCTCCAGATAATGCACGGCGGATCATCGAAATAAGCGGTGCTGCTAGCTCCGCACCTTAAATCTTATGTGGAACTTCCAAATCACATGGGGCTCCAAAGTTACAGCTAAAATACAACTGATCTGTGACAAAGGCAAATCAATTTCAGCAAGTAAGCTGTTAAAGAGAAAACTCAACTTTTTGTTGCCTTTCGCAAGGTTGCACTTGGAAGAAATCATTTCAAAGACAATCCAAAGGGCATTGCTCAATATCCCTTGCGTATTTCAATATCTGTCGAATAGCATTCCGTTTTTCTTGATCATACCATTCAAAGAAGAAAAAGAAATGAAAATACGAAGCACCTACCTGTCCCTTCTTTTAAAAACCAGTTGGTTTTGAGCTACAACGTTAGAGCCACACTTGCTCCGGAAGTTCCACATAAGATTTTGTGTGCAGTGCCAGAGGCTCCGCTTATTTAGATATCCCATCGTGAATGCACTTTTTTCATTCAAAAACTACCTATATTTTTCTTATTTCTGCATGAAAACATATGTTGTGGGTATTCATTAGAAGCCCCTCGCTGAAACGCTTCTAATGATGACCACGGCTTACGTTTTCATGCAGAAATAGGAAAAATAATATGTGAATACCCCTCTTATCTGAGGCTATGTTATTGTAATGAATTGCCCAATATATTTCAGGGAAAGAGAATGGGAGATAAACTTTTGGTGGGAGTACATTCAGATGGTAAGAAAACTAGGCCCCCTGTGTGCATGCTCAGAAATAAGAAAAACATTGCATACCTCTGCAAACCATGACAATCAGCTTTCATTTAACCCATTTTAAATGGAAAAAAAACAACAAAAAAAAAAAAACAAAATGCAAACTGTAGACTGTGGCATCTGATGAGGCCCTTCACTGTTTGCAATATTTCAGCCCTTTCCTAATTGCCCCTGCTCATTGGGGTTTGGAGAAATAGATTGGGCTGCATGGTGCTTCCATGCAGAGCTGACACTTACCACATGAGTACTGGTAAACCGCTTAGAAGGACTAAGCCTGCCCAGGCAAAGTGGTGTGAGTCAGACTGCCCAATGCACTTAAGCCTTTTGGTTTCATTGGGTGGCAGGACTTGAGATGTTATTTCATCTCGATGTCAGGTAAAAGTCCCACAAAATTGGAATCTACTACTTCCACATTTCTTCACCAATTGAGTTCAAATTTTGCATATACAGTCGAACTTCAATGGCTCGAACACCTTTGGGACCATGAAAATCTGTTCGAGACAGGGGTAGTTCGAGCCACTGAGAGCTAATGCCAGGAGACATACCAACATACTTTAGGACATCTTTTTCTCTGTTCTATAATGAAAAATGTATCCTGTGTGTACTCATTAGAATCGCCTCATCGAGGCGATTCTAATGAGTACACACAGCATACATTTGCAAGATAAAAGAGGAAAATATCCTAAGTTTTACTCTCCCTATTTCTTACGTACAGAAATTCCCTAGGGACTCAAGAATGGGTTCGACTCAGCAATGGTAAACGAGCCATCGGTGTTCGAGCCATCGAAGTTCTACTGTACATTCATAATGAGATGTAGATGTGCATGACATAAAGGACAAGTCTCCATAAGGGGGTTTTCCTGGTACCTGAATTTTTCAATAATATTTTGGGAAAATATAGCCACACAGAGGGGACATTCATCCCAGGTAAGTTTGAATCAAACAGAACTCTAGTTTTGTGATAAGGGTTTATCAAAAGTGGGTGGGGTAATTCCATATCAGTTCTACCAAGGACAATTAATCAGCAATTGACTATATTAAAATAGCACACTGACAAAACTTTTTGCCATGCAATGCATAGACTGTGGGTACATATTAATGTGAAATAGGGTGATTGTATATTTTATTGAACTTTGCTAAAATATAATAATTTATTTGCACTTTGCGGATTTTCATTAATTTTTCATCTACCAACTTTGCCAAAAAGGTGAACATTTCTCTATTAAGCAACACATTCTTACCTCTTTTCTAGTAAATACTTATCAATGATTGGCCATTGCAGAATTGTAAGGATTTTTTTATAAATGGTCTGTGACATGAGTTATGTGCCCTTGAAAAGAGAAAATTGTAGTAAAATGCGATGAAATGTTCAAAACTTTGTTTTGCCTTTTTGCTATTAGTTTACTGGCGAGATATGCTTACAGGAGTTAAATTCTAATGTATTTATCGTGTAAAAGTGTTTTACTATTGTAGCAGAGACTAAATTGGTATCAGTTAGGGTCAAAATTACTTTTAGGGCTTTTAAGAACTGGATATAATTGACACACATTTGCTCATCTCATTTAGTATCACTTTCTTCTGAGGAGTCGCTGTTGGTATTCCAAACTTCAGCTGCAGTATCTGTAAGAAAATCCATGTATTTATTATGTATCTCAGGTCCTTTTGTTGCTGGCTGGTGTCGCTCAAACTCCAAATACCATAAGACTGATCAATGCAATATGGGCACAGCAGCCCACTACTCTAGCCCCTGATTTGCATGTGCAAAACCAACCTACGATAGGTGATAAGCCTGTGCTGTATTCAATCCATAAATTATAGGTCTTACTACTGGTATGCCTTGAACGTAATAGGGACTTGAGGACACCTTCTTGCTCTTTGTTTATAAGGATTTCATATTTGGCGTCATCTGTTTGGTGTTCTTTCGTGTAGGATTTGGCCTGGCGAATCTGATAACCTCCCATTGTCATTGTCAGGTCTCTTAATTCTGCTTCGTTCAGTTCGGAGAAATCTGGCATTTCAGATGCATCCATACTTTTCCAAAAAGTGCGCCGTTTGTCCCACTAATTGTCAGTCACATTTTGTTGAAGTTTATTGGGTGACTTTGCTAAGGCCATCATTCGTTTGGCCATGACACCATCTGATTCCAAACTAGTCACCAAGGGTGGCCTGAAAGCGTTGCAAAGGGAGCAAACAATTCGCACATAATCGCCAGCAAACGGGATTTGAGAGTTGGGAAGCATATTACTTAAAGCTTTCCATTGCTTTATACGCCCATATGCTGACTCAACAACCCATCTCACTTTGGTAACAAGCTTCCTCAGTGCTATGCTGTTTCTCTTTTTTCTTCAAGAAATGAGGCATTTCAGTATTGATCCCACAATCATTAATTCCGCCCCCGCCCAGAGGGGCTTGAAGAAATATATGGGCTGCACGATACTTCCATGCAGAGCTGAATCCGGCCCGCACACTAGTACTGGTAAACCGCTTAGAGAATCTACGCCTGTCCTGGAACCGCAGTGCGAGGCGGACCGTCCATGCTAATAAACCCTATTGGTTTCATTGGGCGACAGGGCTTGAGATGTCATTTCATCTCAATGTCGGGTGAAAGTCCCACAAAATTGGAAGCAACGTCCTTAAAATGACCTTTACAGTGTTGACGGGGACGTTAAACCTCAAATCAAACAAACAAACAAAAACAATCATTAAGTCTGTTACATCCCTAAACCCCCTATCAACAATGAAAACAAACCCTTCATTGAACCAATTTATATTATCCTCACTGTTGCTCTTCAGCATATGCTCTGTTATCTTGGCATCTGAGTTTTTACCATCAGCCAGGTAAGGTCCAAGCACTGTAAGTATGTAGCCGCCATTTGCTACAAGCATCATCGGTTTAAGCAATGGGCGACCTTTATGGACAGAATAAGAACGCCCTTGGAATGAAAAGTCACCGCTTCACCATCAGCAACAGCAATAGCAACATCTTTCTGTGAATTAGCAAACAACACCCTTGCAAATTCTGTAGTGTGATCTTCAATTATGTTATTTCGAAACGGCAAACAGGAAATCTAATGCACTGAATTTTGACAACGCTGATGAAATGAAAGGTGAAGACTATGTCAGACTGACAGGCATCACAAAGGATCAGTTCAATGATGTACATGAATCGCTCTCCTCGTTGCGTTCTACATCAACAAGGAGCACACGTACAGCCCTTGCCATGTTGCTTGTAAAACTTAGGACTGACAGGCATAAGAAAGGATCAGTTCAATGATGTACATGAATCACTCTCCTCGTTGCGTTCTACGTCAACAAGGAGCACTTGTACAGCCCTTGCCATGTTGCTTGTAAAACTGACAGACTGGTCTGTCCTTGGCTGTTCTTTCAACATTGTTTGAGGTGAAGAAAACTACTTGCAGTAAGGCAATCCATTCAGCCAGAGCAAGTCTAATGTCCAATTTCGTTCCAAAATATCTTGGCCTGCCACATATAGAACGAAATAAAGTAATTGAAAATCACACTACAGAATTTGCAAGGGTGCTGTTTGCTTATTCACAGAAATATGTTGCTATTGCTGTTGCTGATGGTACCTATGTGTACATAGAGAAAAGCGGTGACTTTTCATTCCAAAGGCGTTCTTATTCTGTCCATAAAGGTCGCCCATTGCTTAAACCGATGCTGCTTGTAGCAACTGACGGCTACATACTTACAGTGCTTGGACCTTACCTGGCTGATGATAAAAACTCAGATGCCAAAATAACAGAGCATATGCTGAAGAGCAACAGTGAGATATAAGAAATCGGTTCAATGAAGGGGTTGTTCTCATTGTTGATAGGGGGTTTAGGGATGTAACAGACTTAATTAATGATTGTGGGATCAATACTGAAATGCCTCATTTCTTGAAGAAAAAAGAGAAACAGCATAGCACTGAGGAAGCAAATGAATCCAGACTTTGCAAAATTGCAGTATGTTTCCTCTGGCTTTCTTTGCCGGACCATTACAGGGTCACTGATGAGGCTTTATTAGCCGAAACTACGTAGTATGACCCATCTTCTTTCTTATGAATGTTTTCATTGCTCTTAAAGGAACTCATTTTTGATTTTTAATTGCCTTCACTGCAGCTGGTGTTGTGCCGTGTGGCGGCCGTAAAACGTCTCCCCGTACATCAACCATATGCAGTTTATATTTTACTTTTGTCCTCAAAAGAAGGTGTCCTCAAATCCCTAATACGTTCAAGGCATACCAGTAGCAAGACCTATAATTTATGGATTGAATACAGCACATGCTTATAACCTATCGTCGGTTGGTTTTGCACATGCAAATCAGGGGCTAGAGTAGTGGGCTGCTGTGCCCATATTGCATCAGTCTTATGGTATTTGGATTTGAGCGACACCAGCCAGAAACAAAAGGGCCTAAGATACATAATAAATACATGGATTTTCTAACAGATGCTGCAGCTGAAGTTTGGGATACCAACAGCGACTCCTCACAAGAAAGTGATACTAAATGAGATGAGCAAATGTGTGTCAATTATATCCAACTCTTAAAACCTCTAAAAGTAATTTTGACCCTTACTGATACCAATTCAGTCTCTGCTACAATAGTTAAACCCTTTTACACGATAAATACATTAGAATTTAACTCCTCTAAGCATTTCTCGCCAGTAAACTTATAGCAAAAAGGCAAAACAAAGTTTTGATAATTTCATCGCATTTTACTGCAATTTTCTCTTTTCAAGGGCACATAACTCATGTCAAAGACTATTTATAAAAAAAATCCTTACAATTCTGCAATGGCCAAGCATTGATAAGTATTTTCTAGAAAAGAGGTAAGAATGTGTTGCTTAATAGAGAAATGTTCAACTTTTTGGCAAAGTTGGTAGATGAAAAATTAATGAAAATCCGCAAAGTGCAAATAAATTATTATATTTTAGCAAAGTTCAATAAAATATACAATCACCCTATTTCACATTAATATGTACCCACAGTCTATGCATGACATGGCAAAAAGTTTTGTCAGTGCGCTATTTTAATATAGTCAATTGCTGATTAATTGTCCTTGGTAGAACTGATATGGAATTACCCCACCCACTTTTGATAAACCCTTATCACAAAACTAGAGTTCTGTTTGATTCAAACTTACCAGGGATGAATGTCTCCTCTGTGTGGCTATATTTTCCCAAAATATTATTGAGAAATTTAGGTACCAGGAAAACCCCCTTATGGAGACGAGTCCTTTCATATGCATCAGGTCAATGTCAAGTCACTGTTGCTAAAAATAGAATAAACTTATGATGTGAACTACTCCCACATTTCTTCACAGCTGAGTTTAAATTTTGCATATGCATTCTTAAATAGGTCTTTATATGGGTGACATAAATTTCACATGGGTCAGGTCAAGGTCAAGGTCACTGTTGCTCAAAATAGAATAATCTTGTGATGCAGATAACTTCCACATTTTTCCACCATTTGAGTTCAAATTTTGCATATGCATTCATAATGAGATGTCAATGTAAGTGACACAAGTTTTAAAGGGTCAAGTCAAGGTCAAGGTCCCTGTTGCTAAAAAAAAATAATCTTGTGATGAGAACTACTTCCACATCCCTTCACCAATTGAGTTCAAATTTTGCATATGCATTCATAATGAGATGTACATGTACAGTAAAACTTTGATGGCTCGAACTCCGATGGCTCGTTTACCATGGATAAGTCAAACCCGTTCTTGAGTCCGCAAGGAAATCCTCCAAATACGATATAGGGGTATTTTAGGAAGATTTTCTTCATTTATCTTGCAGATGTATGCTGTGTGTACTCATTAGAAGTGCCTTGATGAGGCGATTCTAATGAGTACACACAACGTACATTTATAATATAGAACACCGAAAATATATCCACAATTATCTCCATTATGCCTCCTGGTATGGCACTAATAGTAGCCCTCTGTGGCTCGAACTACCGCTGTCTGGAACAAATTTTCATGGTCCCAAAGTGGTTCGAGCCATCGAAGTTCGACTGTAGATGTGCATAAAAGACATAAATATTGTATGTGTCAGGTCAAAAGTCAAGTCACTGTTGCTAAAAATACAATAATCTTGTGTTGAGAACTACTCCCACATTTCCTCACAGACTGTGTTCAAGCTTTGCATATGCATTCTGAACCCTTGTCCTGCTGAAGCCGGATATGCTTTTTCTTTGAAACAATGTAGATCCAGATCAGATGGCTTCTGAAGAAGCCATCTGATCAGGATCTACATTGTTTGTCATTCAGGTTGTGAATTTGTTGTAATAATTTGCATCAAGTAATCTGATTGGTTGATAATCGGTAGTGGGTGTGGCATATATGAATATTCAGCAGGACAAGGGTTAATGAGGTGTATATGAGTGTTACATAAATTTTATATGGGTTAGGTCAAGGTCAAAGTGGCTGTTTCTAGTTTGTTTAGAATTTTGTTCAGATAATAACTCGAAAACTGCTTTAGGTATCCAAATTCAGTAAAATGCACTAAAGCAGGGGTATAGCAGTCAGACCCTCTGACAATTCTAGTTTCTCTCTTCTGGTTCCTTATGGTAAGATTCATTCAGTCACACCAACCTGGGGATCTATTTGTGCTGGGGCAATGTGCTGGGGCCATGCCCTGCCCTTCCACTTCATGGAATGCCATATATCATAGAAACCATTCTGATCTCCACCCCATAATAATATATATTCTTAGTTTATACTAACTTATTTTAGTTTGGTTGCGATGAAATTCAAAGCTTATTGAAGTGCTCAAATGAAGACATGTCCTCCTTACACTTGTTACGGTCCAAATGAGCTGCAGAGTATTTTTTCCCTATATATTTCCTTTGTTACATTTGTTATGTTACATAGTGCCCCAGATCCTTGCTCATTACACTCGTTACTTAACGAAGACATAATATGTCCAAGAATATCCTTGTTACAGTTCAAATGTGCTGCAGAGTGTTTTTTTCCCTATATATTTCCTTTGTTACGTTTGTTAGGTTACATTGGGAGAAATTGTGTCCCAGAGTTTTGCTCGTTACACTTGATACATAATGAAGACATGTCCAAGAGTATCCTCGTTACACTCGTTATGGTCCAAATGAGATGCAGTGTTTTTTCCACATATATTTCCTTTGTTATGTTTGTTATGTTACATTAGGAGAAAATATACCCCAGATTTTTGCCTGTTATGTTTTGAAGGCATGTCCAAGAATATCCTCGTTACGCTTGTTATGGTCCAAATGAGGTGCAGAGTGTTTTTATGCCCCCGCATCATATGATGCCCGGGGCATATAGTTTTTCGGTTTTCCGTACGTGCGTACATGTGTATGTCCATCTGTACATGTGTGCGTACGTACGTACGTGTGTACGTGATCCTGTAACCTCAGGTTAAAGTTTTTGTAACAGGTAGAGCCTGAACTTTTAGAACTCATATTTTCCTAACCATTTGATGGAACTGGTTCATCTTTGGTATGATGATAGATATAGGTCCAAAGTTTTATTAAGCAATACCCCCATTCATGCCTGTGACCTCAAGGTCAAGGTCACAGACTTAGAAATTTTCAATGTTAAAGACTCAGGTTAAGGTTTTTGTAACACGTAGACTTGGTTTAGACTCATATTCTAGACAGGTTTTTAATTATTTGGACCCCATTTTGATTTATATCAGTCTTTGAATCGACTGCCTGTTCGAAATTCGCAAAATTGCAGTATGTTTCCTCTGGCTTTCTTTGCCGGATCATTACAGGGTCACTGACGAGGCTTTATTAGCCGAAACTACGTAGTATGACCCATCTCCTTTCTTATGAATAGTTTCATTGTTCTTAAAGGAACTCATTTTTGATTTTTATTTGCCTTCACTGCAGCTGGTGTTGTGCCGTGTGGCGGCCGTAAAACGTCTCCCCGTACATCAACCATAGTGCAGTTTATATTTTACTTTTGGTCCTTTGAGATCAACGTGAATATTCTGAGAAATCAGAAATAAATTATTGGTTTAGACTCATATTCTAGACAGGTTTTTAATTATTTGGACCCCATTTTGATTTATATCAGTCTTTGAATCGACTGCCTGTTCGAAATTCGCAAAATTGCAGTATGTTTCCTCTGGCTTTCTTTGCCGGATCATTACAGGGTCACTGACGAGGCTTTATTACCCGAAACTACGTAGTATGACCCATCTCCTTTCTTATGAATAGTTTCAGTGTTCTTAAAGGAACTCATTTTTGATTTTTAATTGAACATTTTAGAACTCATATTTTCCAAACCATTTGATGGAATTGGTTCATATTTGGTATGATTATAGATATAGGTCCAAAGTTTTATTCAGCCATACCTCCACCCATGCCCATGGCCTCAAGGTCAAGGTCATGGACTTAGAAATTTTCCATGTTAAAGACTCCAGTTAAGGTAATTGTACCTGGTAGAACCTGAACTTTTATGATGGCTTTGGTTCATATGATGATAGATATAGGTACAATGTTTTATTCAGTAATACCCCCACCCATGCCTATGACCTCAAGGTCAAGGTCACAGACTTAGACAATTTTAATGTGAAAGATTTTAAAGAGCTCAAATTTTCCAAACTATATTATGGATTTGGCTTATGTATGCTATGATGATAGATACAGGTCCAAATGTTTATTTGGCAATACCCCCACTCATGCCTATGGCTTCAAAGTCAAGGTCACAGACTTAGAAATTTTTAATTAGATATTTTAAGAGTTGATATTTTCCATATCGTGCGATGGATTGAGTTGATATTTGGTATGATGTTAGATACCTGTCCATTTTATTCAATGATACCCCCACCCATGCCCATGAGCTCAAGGTCATGGTCACAGACTAAAAAATTTTAATTATCCCCTTGCACAACATAGCTCTAACGTCTATTATTCTTCACTGATTTCAATATAACTTCACACAAATGTTCCTTATGACAATATCTCAAGCCAGTTTGACTTTCAAGGTCATGACCTCAAGGTCACTGTGGCTATTTTTAGAAGAACTTTGTCATCACTCTAGTGCCTACATTTCTTCACCAATTTCAATATAACTTCACACAAATGTGCCTTATAAAAATATCTCGAGCGTGTTCGACTTTCAAGGTCATGGCCTCAAGGTCAAGGTCACTGTGGCTATTCTGAGAAAAAATTTGTCATCGCTCTAGTGCCTACATTTCTTCACTGATTTCAATATAACTTCACAAAAATGTTCCTTATGACAATATCTCGAGCGAGTTAGTCTTTCAAGGTCATGACCTCAAGGTCAAGGTCACTATGGCTATTTTTAGAAGAACTTTGTCATCGCTCTAGGGCCTACGTTGCACGACCCGCAGAAAAAGCGACCGACTGAAGTCGGTTGATTTTCTAAGAGTGCCCTAAAATCACCGTGTCATTCTGTCAATCGGTCATTCTGTCAAGCTGTCTGTCCGTCCGTAACCCATTTGTGAAAATTGGTGATAGTGACTTAACCGCTTGGAATATCTAAACAATTTTTGGCATACTGATAGATATCAATGAGACCTAACCAATGAACTTGCAAAATATTACATTCCATTTAGTAAAGCCTCGCCTAGGCGGAAAATGTGAAAATTTTCGAACTGCTTCTCCTCGGAAACCGTTGGGCCGATTGAAGTCAAATTTCATATGGAGCCTCTATGGGATGGGGGAAACCAAAATTTGCCCATGGGGTCCAGGTCACATGACCAAAATGGCCGCCAAGCCATATATGGTCTGTCTGTCAGTCCGTAACCCGTTTGTGAAAATTGGTGACAGTGACTTAACCGCTTGGTATATTTAAACAATTTTTGGCATACTGATAGATATCAATGAGATCTAACCAATGAACTTGCGAAATATTACATTCCATTTAGTATAGCCTCGCCGAGGCGAAAAATCCGTAACACTTGAAACTTTTGAAAATTGGTGATAGTGAGTCTTAACCGCTTGGAATATTTAAACAATTTTTGGCATACTGATAGATATCAATGAGATCTAACCAATGCACTTGCGAAATATTACATTTCATTTAGTATAATCCGCCGAGGCGAAAAATGTGAAAATTTTCAAACTGCTTCTCCTCGGAAACCTTTGGGCCGATTGAAGTCAAATTTCATATAGAGCCTCTATGGGATGGGGGAAACCAAAATTTGCTCATGGGTTCCAGGTCACATGACCAAATGGCCGCCAAGCCATATATGGTCTGTCTGTCTGTCCGTCCGTAACCCGTTTGTGAAAATTGGTGATAGTGACTTAACCGCTTGGAATATTTAAACAATTTTTGGCATACTGATAGATATCTATGAGATCTAACCAATAACCTTGCAAAATATTACATTCCATTTAGTATAGCCTCGCCGATGCGAAAAATGTGAAAATTTTCGAACTCCTTCTCCTCGGAAAGCGTTGGACCGATTGAAGTCAAATTTCATATGGAGCCTCTATGGGATGGGGGAAACCAAAATTTGCTCATGGGGTCCAGGTCACATGACCAAAATGGCTGCCAAGCCATATATGGTCTGTCTGTTTGTCCGTCCGTAACCCGTTTGTGAAAATTGGTGATAGTGACTTAACCGCTTGGAATATTTAAACAATTTTTGGCATACTGATAGATATCAATGAGATCTAACAAATGAACTTGCCAAATATTACATTCCATTTAGTAAAGCCTCGCTGAGGCGAAAAATGTGAAAATTTTCGAACTGCTTCTATTCGGAAACTGTTGGGCCAATTGAAGTCAAATTTCATATGGAGCCTCTATGGGATGGGGGAAACCAAAATTTGCTCATGGGGTCCAGGCCACATGACCAAAATGGCCGCCAAGCCATATATGGTCTGTCTGTCTGTCTGTCCGTCCGTAACCCGTTTGTGAAAAATGGGGATAGTGACTTAACCGCTTGGAATATTTAAACAATTTTGGCATACTGATAGATATCAATGAGATCTAACCAATGAACTTGCAAAATATTACATTCCATTTAGTATAGCCTTGCCGAGGCGAAAAATGTGAAAATTTTCGAACTGCTTCTCCCCGAAAACCGTTGGGCCGATTGAAATCAAATTTCATATGGAGCCTCTATGGGATGGGGGAAACCAAGATTTGCTCATGGGGTCCAGGTCACTTGACCAAAATGGCCGCCAAGCCATATATGGTAAAAACCCTTCAAAAATAGTCTTCTCCAGAACCACTGGGCAGATTTCCACGAAACTTGATAAATAGCATCTGGGACGTAGGCCCATCATAAATTGCTAAAATGGTGACCCTGGGTTGACCTTGACCTTCTTTGTGCCTAGGTCAAACTTTGACACATATGCTTTTGTTTTGGAAAAGTGAGAATGCATTTTATCCTGTAAACGATTCAGAATACAGTACTAAAGTATAAGATATATTTTGTCTCCTTACGATAAGGCGCATTTATTGGGGGAACCGTTTTAGGTCCAGGTCACATGACCAAAATGGCCGCCATACCCATATATGGTAACACTCATAAAGCTAAAAGCATCCGGCGGGTCATGCACTTCAGCTGAAGCACTGGTTTCTTCACCAATTTCAATATAACTTCACACAAATGTTCCTTATAAAAATATCTTGAGCAAGTTCGACTTTCAAGGTCATGGTCTCAAGGTCAAGGTCACTGTTGCTATTCTTAGAAAAACTTTGTCATCGCTCTAGTGCCTACATTTCTTCACTGATTTCAATATAACTTCACACAGATGTTCCTTATGACAATATCTCGAGCGAGTTCGTCTTTCAAGGTCATGACCTCAAGGTCAAGGTCACTGTGGCTATTTTTAGAAGAACTTTGTCATCGCTCTAGGGCCTACATTTCTTCACCAATTTCAATATAACTTCACACAAATGTTCCTTATAAAAATATCTTGAGCAAGTTCGACTTACAAGGTCATGGCCTCAAGGTCAAGGTCACTGTTGCTATTCTTAGAAAAACTTTGTCATCGCTCTAATGCCTACATTTCTTCACTGATTTCAATATAACTTCACACAAATGTTCCTTATGACAATATCTCGAGCGAGTTCGTCTTTCAAGGTCATGACCTCAAGGTCTTCACCAATTTCAATATAACTTCACACAAATGTTCCTTATAAAAATATCTTGAGCAAGTTCGACTTTCAAGGTCATGGCCTCAAGGTCATGGTCACTGTTGCTATTCTTAGAAAAACTTTGTCATCGCTCTAGTGCCTACATTTCTTCACTGATTTCAATATAACATCACACAAATGTTCCTTATGACAATGTCTCGAGCGAGTTCGTCTTTCAAGGTCATGACCTCAAGGTCAAGGTCACTGTGGCTATTTTTAAAAAACTTTGTCATCGCTCTAGCGCCTACATTTCTTCACCAATTTCAATATAACTTCACACAAATGTTGCTTATAAAAATAGCTCGAGCAATTTCAACTTTCAAGGTCATGGCCTCAAGGTCAAGGTCACTTCGGCTATTTTTAGAAAACATTTGTCATCGCTCTAGCGCTTACATTTCTTCACCGATTTCAATATAACTTCACACAAATGTTCCTTATGTCAATATCTCTAGTGAGTTCCACTTTCAAGGTCAAGGTCAATGTGGCTATTTTTAGAAAAACTTTGTCATTGCTCTAGCGCTTACATTTCTTCACCGATTTCAATGTAATTTCACACAAATGTTCCTTATGACAATATCTCGAGCCATTTCGACTTTCAAGGTCAAGGTCACTGTGGCTATTTTCAAAAAAAATTTGTCATCGCTCTAGCGCCTGCATTTTTTCACTGGTTTCAAAATAACTTCACACAAATGTTCCTTATGACAATACCTCGAATGAGTTTGACTTTCAAGGTCAAGGTCACTGTGGCTATTTTTAGAAAAACTTTGTCATTGCTCTAGCGCTTACATTTTTTCACCAATTTCAATATTACTTCACACAAATTTTCCTTATGACAATATCTCTAGCAAGTTCCACTTTCAAGGTCAAGGTCACTGTGGCTATTTTTAGAAAAATTTTGTCATCGCTGTAGCGCTTACATTTCTTCACCGATTTCAATATAACTTCACACAAATGTTCCTTATGACAATATCTCGAGCGATTTCGACCTTCAAGGTCAAGGTCACTGTGGCTATTTTTAGAAAAACTTTGTCATCACTCTAGCGGCTACATTTCTTCACTGATTTCAATATAACTTCACACAAATGTTCCTTATGACAATACCTTGAGCGAGTTTGACTTTCAAGGTCAAGGTCACTGTGGCTATTTTTAGAAAAACTTTGTCATTGCTCTGGCGCTTACATTCTTTCACCAATTTCAATATAACTTCTCACAAATGTTCCTGACAACAAGGTCACACACTTAGAAAATTTTGTTGCAAAATGGATTTTCGGGGTGAGGCGGGGCCCTTGGCGGGGGCATCTGTGTCGTCTGGACACATTTCTAGTTTCCCTATAGATTTCCTTTGTTACGTTTGTTGCGGTATGTTGGGAGAATATATACATCAGATTTTTGCTGGTTTTCCTTGTTACATAATGGAGACAAGTCAAAGAATACCCATGTTTTGCTCCTTACCGTCCATTTAAGGTGCTGAGTGTTTTTCCCTATATATTTTATTTGTTACATTTGTTACATGTAACGTAGCGCGCCTCTGAAAAATTTTACGTACTTTTTGTGAAGTATCTAGTGTTTTCACACCTGTTTCAGCAATCTCTTGATACTGGTAAAGTCCCAAAAGAATGGCTTCTTGCAAACATTTGTCCCCTCTTTAAGAAAGGAGATAGAGCTCTTGATTGCAACTATTGTCCTGTGTCGAGACATGCGTGCCATGTAAGTTGCTTGAGCATATTGTTTGCTCAAATATTATGGCTCACTTGGATGAACACCAACTTTTGTCTGGCAGACCACATTCATTTAGGAAAAAGCTCAGTTGTGAAACTCAGCTGACCACAGTAATAAATGCTTGGGTAAAGGAGGATAGGTGGATACATTTATTCTGGATTTTGAAAAAACTTTTGACATGCCCCCTCATGAACTACTAAAAACCAAACGTTATGGCATTGGCAGAAATACGCTAAAAAGGATAGATTCCTTCCTGGCTACAGGAACAGCGCGTTGTTATAAATGGGGAAACTTCAGGATGGTCTCCAGTTTTATCTGGTGTCCCACAAGGGACTGTTCTGGGTCCATTGTTGTTTTCGTTGTACATAAATGACATTTTATATTTAAATACTATTGATTCCGAAATAAGAATGTTCGCAGTTGACTGTGTTTGATATTGTGAAATTAGAAAGGCAGAGGACTCGTTGACACTTCAGAGAGATATAGATAGATTAGGGTGTTGTGCTAGAAAATGGGGTATGAGATTTCAGCCAGTTTAATGCAATATCATGCAGATAACTAGGAAAAGAACGAACAATACGGAGGCTTCTTACATTTCAGAGGAAACGGTCCCAGAAAATGTAGAATCCATTAAATACCTTGGTGTGACCATCTCATGACTTGAGATGGATTACTCATATTAGCAACATGTGTACTAAGGCTAATAGAACACTAAGCTTCTTGAGGCGAAATCTTTATCAATGTCCCATAGATGTTAAAAAGCAGCATATAAGGGACTCATTCACCCCATCTTGGAATTTGGTAGTTGTGTCTGTGACCCCCATGGAATATTCCTTCAGGAGGAGATTGAAAAAGTTCAGAATAGGGCAGCTAGATTTGTTACGAGCAATTACAACTTTGAAACTGGAAGTATGACTGGAATACTGAAAAATTAGGATGGGAGTCTCTCAAGAAAAGGAAGAGTGACAGTAGGCTTTTAGGCTTGTACAAAGGTCTAAAGGGTGCTGCCAGCATTCCAACAGATGACCTTATCCTTCCCATTAGGATAGGCAGAAAGCATCACTCTTTGGCATTTCCGGTACTCTCTTCAAGAACTGACATCTACAAGGGATCCTTCTTCCCTCAGACAATAATAATTATTAGAGATTGGAATGCCCTTCCAGATTCAGTTATTTCATCTGCAGAGGGTGCTAAGGATAATGTAGCTAAGTTTACATCTTTGGCGAGAGCTGGGAACTAACTTCTTTTTTCACAGGTCCTGGTGAATGAATGTCATTTGACATGTCACCAGTAATGATTCAGAGTCAGACGACATAGCCTTTGGCGGAATTCTAGTCTAAGTAACCTAAGCATTTTTGGTATCCATCTTTAAACCATCTTTGTTCCATCCAAATCTATGTTGTAATGAACAGTGTTACTATCCATTTGAGCTGTATTTGGTGCCAATCAAACTTGTCTGCATACCTAAACTAATGAACAACACCCTATATTTTACAGGTATGTCAAATCATTTCATTTTCAATGAAATCTTCCGTTTTATATATTGTAAGAATCCATTTTCATTATGGGTGTCTGAGTTATTTATAGAAATCTAATTAGAAAATGCAAACACAGAAGACTGATCAGATGCCACGTTTTGCGGCATCTGATCTGGGCCTTCATTGTTTGCCATAGTGACCCTTTTATGTGAGCTTCCCTTCTCAAATGGGCTGAGTAGTCTTGTTTACCCAATCATAACTTGTCCTTTTCTGGTGTTTTCCTTTTGGAAATTGGGCACTTAAAATATGTAGATGTTGTTAATTTGATAGAAAGTAGCTTTTTTCTGATGAAATGATATCTGGAAAATCACCTGTTTTAGATTTCTGTTCACATGTATCTTGTTTCATTTTGGGCCATCACCTGGAAATCCAGAGCAAAACCTGTGTTGTAACCGAAGATAAATGTATTTATTATAAAGAAATATGACCATTTTTGTCATCTGCTACACCACAAGCTCATTATAACACTGTTCATTATAACACGGCTTTGGATATAACACGGTTTCAAGATGGATACCAAAAATAGATTATCTAGTACAAGAATTCCGCCAAAGGCTATGTCACGCCTGTAGAAAACTTGGGCATTTTGGGTGAATGCTAAGGTGATCAAAAATGTTGATTGTTAGACAAATGGATGGATGAATGACTGGATGAAAATTTGGACTCCTATATCTCTATTTTGTTTGGATATTACATATTTGTTTAACTGACACAGTTTCCACTTTGGACCCCATTAATAGTGTTATAAAGAGGTTTGGGTGTAAAAGCATGGCATGATATAGGAGTCAAATTTTCCATCTGTTCGTCAACGTCAACATTTGCGACCACCCAAGTATTCACTCAATCTCAAGAACTATAAGAGCTTCAATAATGATACTTGTAAAACTTGTATCTAGAGATGGCAACTTTGATGCAGGAGCAGGCAAATGTTATTGCAAGCAATGAAATAACCATGGGTGATTGTTGTTCTTGCATAACTTACGATTCCAAAGGCGAATTGTGACGAAAACACCCCAAAGCTCCATATAAACTCAGTAATCGCACTTTAACAGGCAAACCAACATGGCAGCTAGTTCAGAATGTTGTTTTCAATGACTTTGTTACAAATGACTCTCTGACTTCATCATAAAATTCTAAAATGCTACATTCAGGGTGATAAGGTTACATCACTCAGTGCAATGTTAACAAATCAAGGCCCATATTGTGATATCAGAAGCTCAAACTTTCAAACAGCATGCAAATTTCATGATTTGAACATGGGTTTTGTTGTCTGAACCTGGTTTCTGGTCCATTGAATAATAGCTTTCAAAAAGCTATGTTCATAGAGTTCTATGCAAGAATATTGCATTTGAATTTGAGGAAGCGTGATAAAAACTGGGTCGCTGGTCGGAACTCTTAGCTAATATATAAGATCCATTACGTCATGAAAAGTGGTATATAGAGGTTTATGTATCAGTGACACTTACAACAGTTCATGTTTTCTCATCTATTTACAGCTGAGATCTCCAAACATAAAGGACCACCAGTTTTTAATGAAGAAGAAAGATACAAAATGGTCAGGGCCATTAAATGGGTGGATGAGGTATGTGCTTTCTCTTTTAGTAATGTAATACTTTGCAGCGGTCAGCCTGTCATGTAAAATAGAACTTCGTAAATTCAAATTCAAGGCCTTAATGATTTAAAACTTTTTTCATACTCGTCTCATTTGGGCATGAAGTTTTTCCTGCTCATAAATATTAAAATGCCAACAATTGTTGGCATTTTAATATTTATGAGCAGGATAAATATTAGCTTCTATCCATCTAAGCAGAAAAATACTTATTTTAGCTGTATTTTAGTATTTATAAGCATTTCAAATTTCATCCTCAAGTGAGAGAATATTAAACTTTTCATACTATACTCATTTCAGCATGAAGTTTGTCCTGCTCAAAAATTTTAAAATACCAACACTTTGGCATTTTAAAATTTATCAGCAGGACAAAACAACATTCTTCACAAATTGAGCAGGAAATTTGTTAGTACTTTAATGTTACGAGCATTACAACTCCATGTTAAGTTGAGTTCAGCATGAAAACATTTTTTATAACCTGGGGGCCCGTACTGTTTACATTCTCAGTGTATTTACAGAACGGCCCCCGCCCATAGGGGCTTGAAGAAATATATGGGCTGCATGATGCTTCCACGCAGAGCTGAATCCGGCCCGCACACTAGTACTGGTAAACAGCTTAGAGGAACTAAGCCTGTCCAGGAACCGCGGTGTGAGGCAGACCGTCCATGCTAATAAACCCTATTGGTTTCATTGGGCGACAGGGCTTGGGATGTCATTCCATCTCAGTGTCGGTAAAAGTCCCACAAAATTGGAAGCAACGTCTCCAAAATGACCTTTACAGTGTTGATGGGGACGTTAAACCTCAAATCAAACAAACAAAAATTTACAGAAAAGATCCAATACAGTGAAACTTTGATGGCTCAAACACTTGATGGCTCGTTTACCACGGCTGTTTTGAATTTGTTCTTGAATTCCTTGGAAAAAATTCCACATTTACTGCAGATATAAATATATTTGGGATAATTGTCTTATTTGAATCTTGAAAATGTATGTTGTGTGTACTCATTAGAATCGCCTCAATGAGGCGATTCTAATGAGTACACACAACATACATTTATTTGGATTTATGCCTCCTGGCCTGGCTCTGAGATCAACCCACGGTGGCTCGAGCTACCTCTGACTTGAACAATTTTTCATGGTCCCAAAGGTGTTCAAGCCAGTGAAATTCGACTGTATTTGACTGTTGTGATTTGGGGCCAGTTGTTCAAAACTAGGAACAGGGCTCAAGCTAGAGGGCGACTCAGGCGAAGAAGTCGCCCTGTTGGGGCTCACTTCGCCGACTTTGGCGATGAAAGTGAAAAAAACTTCGCCCTGAAATTTCGCCCGTTTTTTTTTGTTGTTTTTTTTTTTGGTGTCTTCCTTGTGAACAGTAACGGTAAACTGACAAGGTGACGATAACCTTTGATCCACTAGTGTCAGAAATCTCAGTAATTACACTGAACAAAGCTAACTGTTTATTCTGCACTTCGTGCCAGTTGTAGTTTGGTACTGTTATGTAATTTAATTCTAACCGTTAGCTCATGCCGCTCGAGCTACTTGCAACACGCTTAGTAGTCTTGTACTGTCATAAATCTATCTCGGTTGATTGCACAAAATTTTATTGCAATAAGAGCCAATTAAGATTACACAAGATTATGTAACTTAAACAGGTATATTTGTACCGTTAGCTCGTGCCAAACTCCGGGTGCGGACGTACTTTGTTAAGTACTGTTGTATACAGTAATAAGATTATTCCGACCATTGGCATTGACACTGCATTAGGATTTAATAATTTTTAAATAAAGATGGTTTATTATGTTTCGCCATTGATTTGTTTGTACATTTCTTTTGCATCCATCAATCATTTTCATTTTTTATGGACAACAACAAAAGTAGGTAGCATTTTTTTATTTTGAAAGTGAAAATAATTATTACTTGCCTGTAAATATTCAGTAATTATCCAAATTCATAAAAAAATAACAGCTGATTTTCATCTAGCGAGGTTGTTCCCCCTTGTTTCTATAGTCTGTTTTAACCCTTTACCACTCAGGGATTTTGTGAATTTCGCTGATTTTCACAGTGTTGCACCTGACAGCAACTTCAACTAGCCATTGTTTCATAATGGATGGTCTGTTTTACACCAAACTCGGTATGAATGTTCATTGGGCAGTAGCCTTTCAAATGCAACCTTTTATGACCTGATCATTGTTGTCATGGTAAAGAGAGGGCATCTCAAAGTTGGCAAAAAAGGTGTTTTCACATGAATTTTTGACCACATTTTAATCTTCACACAGCTGTCAAGACAACAATTAAGGTGTTTGGCACTGGTCATTTTCACTGTTGCAGCATGTTTTATCAGCATCAATTTTCAGGCATTTTTGACCCCAGACACCCTCAGATATAAATTTTAGCTGCCGGTTGGGCCATACACCCAAAATTTTTCGGGATGTGAGGGGGGCAACACCCCCCTTCAATCCCCCCCCCCCCCCAGAATAGTTTTAGTGGGGAGGCGCGCAAAAAAACAGGTCACTTTTTTGCCCAACAAATCCTACAGCAAACATAACTATCCAGGGGTAGAAATGCAGATTTTAGGTGCTTCTGGGGCTTAAAATGGGGGGGGGGGGGTGCAGACACGTCAATAGCGGAATTGATTGATACCCCTATAAAACACACTTTTCTCCAAATAGGGGTTTACAGGAGAACTCATTACATTGTTGTTGTGTGGCGTTAAGCCGCACCCACTTCTCCCTAGACCCAGCAAACTTCTCCCTATTTTCCCAGGAGGGAGAAGTCACTTCTCCCAAATTTTTAGGGCTAGCTTGGGCCCTGTAGTTAACGTATCGTTAAACTTTGATCATTTAATATGGCAAATATGCTAATACTTTGGCTGAAAAGAAATGTGAGAAGCTTTTGCAAGTGTTCTTTAAGACCACTTTTTAACAGTCCCAAAGGTGGCCTCTGACCTGGGGACACTATATACAGAAAACAAAGAGAGGAATAACTGTAATGTAACCTATGAAATTCACTGTACATGTATGCATTTTTAGGACACTCATCATTTAATTTCTTGTTTGTTACAGGTTATTGAAGCTGCCCCATATGTTACAACTTTAGAAACTTTAGACAAATACAACATGGACTACTGTGTTCATGGAGGTATGTTATTTTTCTTTGTTTTTTTTCTGCTGACTAACCAGTCTACACAGGAAACCCCAAAATGGGATTGTGCATCTGACTAAGGGATCAGGAGGTTGATTGTTCATTTTGCAACACTCTTTATGGAAAGTGATCATGATATCTTTTTCATGGTCATTCTTGCACACCAGACAAGGAAATCCGTGATTTTACCCTGGGATAGAAATTTATGTTCCGACCCCAAATCGAATATAATCGCGTGTTTGATAAATGCACTGGTTGATTACGACCTTGTGTGCGCCGTCGTTAAGGTTGACGTCATGCACGATCCGTGACGTCACTTTACATTCCTGCAGTGTCAACACAATATGGCGGAAGTTGGTAACCAAAGTGCCTGCAGCATTAAAAATCTGCGCTAAAAATGGAAGGTATGCAAGAAAAAGAATCCTATATGGGTGTGAGGGGTGGATATAAAAATCCGTCCCTCGGGATCACTGTCCGGCATCACTCGGCAAGCCTCGTGATGCCGGACAGTGTCCCTCGGGACGGATTTTTCAATCCACCCCTCACACCCATATAAGATACTTATATTCTCTCCCTGCTGCTGATTCAAGAAGGGCAGTTGTCAGTTTCTGGGAGATGCACAAGAATCATCTAAGCCTTTGGTCAGCACAACTGCAAACACCCTTAAAAATTACCATCACGTGAACAAGTCTGTGAAATGAAGACCCCCTTAAACCCCACTTTAAATAGAGAAAACTTGGGTTTGGCGGGGTATTCATTATTTTTCTTATTTCTGCTCCCAGACATAGGTTGTGGGTACTCGTTAGAACCGCCTCATTGAGGCGGTTCTAACGAGGACACACAACTTATGTTTTGAGCATTTATAGGAAAAATATCAAGGATATTCATCAGAAAAGTAGCCATTTTGGAGATGTGAGAAATGCACTTTGCCGTACGGGTGTGTTATCGTAATGCTTGCAATGGTCCATACCTGACTGGAAATGAGGCCACTGCAGATTTGATTCCTGCCAGCAGCAAGTTTGTTTTGTGGATGAATTGTAAAATATTTTCTATGATCAATGTCTCCTTTCACTGATTTAAGAAAGGCAGTTGTCAGTTATTAGCAGCAGACTGATTAACTGTTAAGAAAGACTGTCCAGGAAAACTGACAGTCTGTGCATGACCTTTATAGTTTTTACTGGGCAATTAAACTCCAAAATAAACAAATGAACATTTATGTTTACATCAATGACTTAGTTAATTATCAAACATGCAAGGTGCTAGGCACAAGCATCTGTGTACTTCTGACAGATTCCTAGTTTTTACAGTCAATGACTGTCTTCCAATAATTCAAGCAGAGGGGTTGTCACTGTTGAACCTTTACCACTCTTGGGGCTAAATCAGCAGATGACAAATTGTTGATATTTTTCTTGTTTTTCTCAAGAAAACAAGACCTGACATCGCAGGCATAGGAGACAATTTGCATGAAATTTCAAATCCTATATTAGACAGTTTGCATGAAGTGTCAAACCCTGTTTTCTGGGGAAAAATAAGAAAAACATTTCAAAATGGTGTCTGCTGAGAAAAATACCCAGTATGCAGAGCATTATAAGTTGATTACTAAGAAGAACTAAGCCAACCCTGGAAACTGTTTTTTGGTAAACTGAGCATCTTGACATGACCTTGAAAGGTTTAACTGGGCTATTAAGCTACATAAAAAAAGAAAGAAACAAAATTATCTCATGTTGCCTGTGTTAAAATTCAGTGAAATTCCGCCATTAAGACCAGCTAAAATTAACAATTATTCTGCTATTAAAGTTTCAGTTATTCTTCCTTTGTGTTTTTAGCTCACCTGTCACGTAGTGACAAAGTGAGCTTTTGTGATCACATTTTGTCCGTCGTGCGTGTGTGCGTGCCTGCGTTCGTCCGTAAACAATTTCAAATAAGTATATCTCTAATACCCGATGGCCAATCTTGATCAAATTTCATGAGAAGCATCATAAGGTAGGGGGAAAGGCTCCATAAGGTTTTTGGGCTGATCAGATTGGAATTCTGGTTGCCATGGAAACAAAAATGTTCCATAGACTTATAATGGGGAAAACAACGTCTTTACTTTTTCTCGGCCATTTCTGATCCGATCTTCATCAAACTTGCAAATAACCAGGAGGGGCTTACAGTCTATGTCGAGTTCAAATTTGGGCTGCACGGGACAAACAGCCTTGGAGTTACCTGCCCTTGAGTATAAATATAAATGAAAAATGGTGTCTCCAGTTTTTCTGAGCAGTTTATGATCTAATCTTTTTGTAACTTTTCATAAACGAGGACAAGCATAAACTCTCGGACGAGTTCAAATTTGGTTTGAATCTGACCAGCGGTTTTCCAGTTACATCCCCTTGAGTGTGAAAAATTTTCCCATGAAATTGACGTCTCCACTTTTTCTCAGCCATTTCTGATCCGATCTTCATCAAACTTGCAGATAACCAGGAGGGGGCTTACAGTCTACGTCGAGTTCATTTTTGGGATGCATGGGACAAAGAGCTTTGGAGTTACATGCCCTTGAGCATAAATATAAGTGAAAAATGGTGTCTCCAGCTTTTGTCAGCCGTTTATGATCTGATCTTTTTGTAACTTTTCATAAACGAGAACAAGCATAAAATCTTGGACAAGTTCGAATTTGGCTTGACGAGCATTTTTTTCAGTTACATCCCCTTGAGCGTGAAAAATTTTTCCCATAGACATATTATGGGGAAAACGAGGTCTCCACTTTTTCTCTGCCATTTCTGATCCGATCTTCATCAAACTTGCAGATAACCAGGAGGGGATTACAGTCTATGTAGAGTTCATATTTGAGCTGCATGGGACAAACAGCTTCTGAGTTACCTCCTTTGAGCATAAATGTATGTGACAAATGGTGTCTCCAGCTTTTCTCAGCCATTTTTGATTGGATCATTTTGTAACTTTTGGTAAAGAGGACAAGCATAAAATCTCAAGCGAGTTCGCAGTTGACTTCAATCTGACCAGTGGTTTTCCAGTTACATCTCCTTGAGTATGAAAGATTTTCCCATAGACTTACAATAGGAAAACGACGTCTCCAGCTTTTCTTGACCATTTCAAATCAGATCTTCATCAAACTTGCAGATAACCAGGAAGGGCATACAATCTATGTTGAGTTTGAATTTGGGCCACGCAGGTCAAATGACTTCTAAGTTACCTGCCCTTGAGCATAAATATTAGCCAAAAATGGTGTATCCAGCTTTCCGCAACCGTTTTTGGTCTGATCTTTTTGTTACTTTTGGTAAACGAGGATAAGCATAAAATCTCTAATGAGTTCGATTTTGGCTTGAATCTGACCACTAGATTTCCAGTTACATCCCCTTGAGGGTGAAAAATTTTCCCATAGACTTACAATGGGAACACGATGTCTCCACTTGGCTTGGCTTTTTCTAACCTGACCTTCATCAAACTTCAGATAACCAGAAGGAGCTTGCAGTCTATGTTTAGTTCGAATTTGGGCCGCATGAGACAAAAGGCTTTACCTTCCCTTGAGCATAAATATTAGTGAAAAATAGTGTCTCCACCTTTCTCAGCTGTGTCTAATCTGATCTTTTTGAAACTTTCAGTAAACAAGAAGAAGCATAAAACCTCAGATGGGTTTGAATAAGGCTTGACTCTGACATTCGGTTTTGCAGTTAGAGCCCTTAGAGCACAATCAATTTTCCCATAGACTTACAATGGAAAAACAACTTTGCCAACTTTTCTCCGTCATTTCTGATCTGATCTTCATCAAACTTGAATTTCGGCTGCATGAGACAACAACTTTGGAGCTACCTGCCCTTGTTTATTGATTTGTCAGCACAGTGTAGTTCATTTTGGAGACCTTGCTTCTAGTTTTGTGGGACTTTTGCCCGACATCGAGATGAAATTATATCTTAAGCCCTTTCCACCCAATGAAACCAATTGGGTAATTATGCATGGATGGTCCAACTGGCACCAGTTTTCCTGGGCAGGCTTACAACCTGTTTACCAGTACTTGTGTGTGGTCAGTTCCAGCTCTGCGTAGAAGCACCATGTAGCCCAGTCTATTTCTTCAAGCCCCGATGGGCATTCTTAAAACATCATTAATGATTTTCTGGTACACAGGTGAGCGATATAGGGCCATTTGGCCCTCTTGTTTACACCAAGTGTCCGCTACAAAGAGTATATTTGGTACTGTTCGAAAGTGGTCTTTTGAACAGTTGAAAGGTGTTCTTAACCCTTAAAATGCCGAGAAAAATGTAAATGTTGTCTGCTTATGTTGTCTGCTGAATTTGTTTGCAAACTATTTTAATATACATTTGCATACAGGCAAATAGTGTGGGCACAGATCATACAGGAGCAGTCTGATCTGGTCCACACTGTTTGCAAAAAATTACTTTTAAGGTAACCGGCAGACGGCAAAGCAGACGACAATTGTCCTGAATGGTATTTTATTGGTTAATATCAGAATTTCACTGTATATGTGAAATTTGTGAACATTGCTCCAGATAATTTTGCTTATTTTCTGTTAGAAATGTATGTTGTGAGTACTCCTAGCCTCATTGAGCCAATTCATTGTGACAATTCTTAACCTTTGTCCTGCTGAGCCCGGATATGCCTTATTTTCCAAACAATGGCTTCTGATCAGGATCAGGATCAACATTGTTTGCCATTCAGATTGTGAATTTGTTACAATAATTTGCATCAAGTAATCTGATTGGTTGATAATTGGTAGTGGGTGTGGCATATACGAATATTCAGCAGGACAATTCTTAACAAGTACCCACAACATGTGGTTTAACCCTCATCATGCTGAATATTTCTTTATGATACTCTCCTCCCCAATATTCAGCTTAATTTCAATTTTCAATAAGGATTCAGACACAGAGCGGAAAACAGTATTGTTATACGGCAAAGAAATTTCCAGGCTTTTTGATTGAAGGACTATTTTCCATATACCCCGTGAGCAAAAATATATTACCCTCTTGCGCTTGATTAGCTGAATTGCCATGTCCCCCATCTTGGATTTATTGCAGTTGGTAAGAAATATAAGCAGAATAATTTCATGCACCACAATAATACCCAACCAAAGAATTTATAAATAAAAACTTTTGGTTATTTTTCAGTCATTCGGTACTGTATTAACATTTCATTCCAACATGGCATAAACATTTTCCCCACTGAGCGCTGTGAGCAATGTGGTGCATGCAGAAGGGCATGTTTAATGACATCACATGAAAAGATGTACTTCTCACGATGTCCACTAGAAAAGAATCCTTTGGAAAACATTGCAACAATGTACAAAATGTCACCAAGAAACTTTCCAGTATAACAAATTCATTATTTGGATTCTTGATGGGGAACATGGGCTCATATATTCCCCACCTGAAAGCGATATTTGCCCTTGCCTCATGGCTCGGGCAAATATCTCTCTCCAGTGG
Source organism: Lucinisca nassula (assembly GCA_963580285.1). Taxonomy (NCBI): domain Eukaryota; kingdom Metazoa; phylum Mollusca; class Bivalvia; order Lucinida; family Lucinidae; genus Lucinisca; species Lucinisca nassula. The sequence goes on along the minus strand of OY757011.1, from coordinate 145,146,807 downwards.
GGAATATGTTTCCCATTAAGAATACTGATCTGGTTTTGCATGGGCTTCTATAGGGAAAATCTTTAAAAAATCTTCTTCTCTGAAACCGCAAGGCCTAGGTCTTTGATATTTGGTATGAAGCCTCATCTAGTGGACCACTACCAAGATTGTGCAAATCATAGTGCTGGGGCAAAAAATGCCCCCGCCCCGGGGCCCTTTGGTTTTACATAGGCTTATATAGGGAAAATCTTTAAAAATCTTCTTCTCTAAAACTGCAAGGCCCAGGTCTTTGATATTTGGTAAGAAGCTTCATCTAGTGGACCCCTACCAAGAGTGTTCAAATTATAGTGCTGGGGCCAAAACTGCCCCCGCCCAGGGGCCCTTTGGTTTTACATGGGCTTACATAGGGAAACTCTTTAAAAATCTTCTTCTCTAAAACCGCAAGGCCCAGGTCTTTGCTTTTTGGTATGAAGCTTCATCTAGTGGACCCCTACCAAGATTGTTCAAATTATAGTGCTGGGGCCAAAAATGCCCCCACTCCGGGGCCCTTTGGTTTTACATAGACTTGTATAGGGAAAATCTTTAAAAATCTTCTTCTGTGAAACCATAAGGCCTAGGTCTTTGATATTTGTTGTGAAATTTCATCTAGTGGACCTCTATCAAGATTGTTCAAATTATAGCCCTGGGGCCAAAAATGCCCCCGCCCCGAGACCCTTTGGTTTTACATTGACTTATATAGGGAAATCTTTAAAAATCTTCTTCTCTGAAACTGCAAGGCCCAGGTCTTCGATATTTGGTGTGAAGCTTCATCTAGTGGACCTCTATCAAGATTGTTTAAATTATAGCCCTGAGGCCAAAAATGCCCCCACCATGGGGCCATTTGGTTTTACATAGGCTTATGTAGGGAATATCTTTAAAAAAAAATCTTCTTCTCTGAAACTGCCAGGCCCAGGTCTTTGATATTTGTTGTGTAGCTTCATCTAGTGGACCTTCGCCAAGATTGTTCAAATTATAGCCTTTGTTGATATTTGGTATGATACTTCACCTATTTAGACCCCCTCAACATTATGCACATTAAAGCCCAGGGGACAATAATGGCCCTTCCCTGGGGGCCCACTTGTTACTCTATGGATCAGGTGAGCGATCCAGGGCCATCGTGGCCCTCTTGTTATTGTTCAGGGTCCAGTTGTTCAAAGCATTGTTAGATTAACAAGCTCATTAATGGTCAATTTGTTAATGGTTCTAGCAAATACAATACCTAAAATGTTGTTATTTTGCTGAAAAATGTGAGTAGCTTTTGCATAAGCAAAAGCTACTCACATTTTTTCAGCAAAATTATTAGCATATTATTTTGTCATATTAAATGATCAAAGTTCTAATGATACATTAACTAACAATGTCGTTAGTTTTGAACAACTTGCCTCTGGTCATGAGATTATAGATATTTTCTCACGCTTCCATGAAATTCCAACTATTGTTGGCATTTAAAAGTATATGAGCAGGACAAGCAATATTCTCTGCTATTCTGAGCAGAAAAATTGGCTCATTATGCTCATTTGAGTGTGAAATTTGTCCTGCTCATAAATTTTAAAATTCCAATCATTGTTGACATTTAAAAATGTATGAGTGGGACAAGCAATATTCTCTGCTATTCTAAGCAGAAACATTGCCTCATTATGCTCAGTTGAATTGAGCCCAACTGAGCATGAAGAAAGTTTCATACTTTGGACCCTGACTTCCTTATAGCAATATGTCTCTGTGTTTTAGATGATATCACAACAACGGCTGAAGGAGTAGACACTTACCATTTAGTAAAGGATGCTGGCAGATATAAGTACGTTTAAACATTAACCCTCAAGTAGGAAGTTACTTTTCTTATTATTCTGAAAAGATAAAGCTAGATCTTACAGGGGCCAGTTAACGGCCCCGATAGCTCAGTTGGTAGAGTGTCCGCTCCGAGGAACGGGAGGTCACGGGTTCGATCCCGGGCCGTGACATACCAAAGTCGTTAAAAATGGTACTAGCTGCACCTCGCTTGGCACTCAGATTTAAGGGGTAGAGCTAGGACTGGTCGACCCAGTGTCAGGATAATGTGACTGGGTGTGGTATCATGTAATGTGTCTGCGACATTATACTTCAGTGAGGCAGCACTATAAAAGTGAGCATTGAGCTCCCTGTCACAACCAGACACCGTCGTGATATGACTGAAAAATTGTTGAAAGCAACGTTAAACTCGAATTCACACGCACACAGGGGCCAGTTGTTCAAAGCCTTGTTATCTTAACAAGCTCATTAGTTGTCATATTCTTAACTGTTCTAGCAAGTTCAATATCTAAAATTTTGGTATTTTCGCTGACAACTTTTCAGCCAAAATATTAGCATATTTGTCATAATAAATCATCAAATTTTTAACGGTACGTTAACGACCTTGTTAGTTTTGAACAACTGGCCCCAGGTCAATTGTCTGTCCTCACAGTATATATGAATTGTCTGCAGAAATGTTGTAAAGCTTATTTTCTCTGAAAAATAAGAGAAACAAAAATCTGATATAAATCATGCAACTGGCAAAGGCCTCCATATTCGCACAGTCTGATCAGAGTCTTACTTTCTCACTACACAGCTCAAATTTCAGAATAATTACAGTAAATTAATCAAATGATTTTTTTTAAGTATTACTTGTCCCAATCTGATGCTGATGTTTTCTGTTTTCCCAGGGAATGCAAAAGAACTGAGGGTGTGTCAACAACAGACCTTGTAGGAAGGTAAGAAAGACTTGGTAGGAACAGAACAAAATGATAACATAAGCACCAGCATCCATGAAAGGTCTTTGTAATTATGATAACACATCTATTTTATCATTCTGATAACACAGTCTTAAGGGGAATGAGGAGGCAACTCCTTCAAAAGTATTTTTGTCTCCCATGTCAATAGGGGTCAACTCCTAAAGGAAAGTATTTGCTCCTGAGGAGCAAATTCTTTCCATTAAGAATTTACCACAGTGGGACAGGGCTTATAGAACAGTGAACAGAAAGTCCCGAAAGTTGTCTCCCTTTGAAAAATGGCAGAAAAATCTGCAAGGTGTTCCCATTCCCCTTAAAGCGGCATCTTTCATATTTCTTTAATTAGCATTTTTTCTGATGAAAACTTGATATTTTTCCAATTTCTACTCAAAACATTGATTGTAGTTGCTCATTAGAACCTGCCACTTATGTGCAGGCTGATCTAAACCTTCGTTTGCTGCAAGGGACATTAATGAATCCTTAACTGTCACAGAGAGCAAAATTTAATCTCTTGATTAAGCCACACAAAAGCTGAGGTTGATTTGTGTCTAAGCTTGTTGAACACATCACGAAAACACGCCTATATAATTTTGACCCCCTTGAACCCCACTTTTATATAGTAAAAATGGGGTTTGCGGGGGTATACCTTATTATACCCCCGGCGTATGCCATGGGGGTATATAGTTTTTAGCTCACCTGTCACGTAGTGACAAGGTGAGCTTTTGGGATCACTTTTTGTCCGTCGTGCGTCCGTGCGTGCGTCCGTGCGTCCGTGCGTGCGTCCGTAAACTTTTCTTCAAACGACATCTCCTCCTAAACCACTGATCGTATTTTGACCAAACTTCACAGGAATGATCCTTAGGTGGTCCCCTTTCAAAGTTGTTCAAATGGTTCCGGTCCGTTGCACATATAGGTCACAGTAGCCAAAAATAGATTTTTTTCACCGCAATCTTAAAAAATCTTCTTCTCTGAAACCGCAAGGCCCAGGTCTTTGATATTTGGTATGAAGCTTCATCTAGTGGACCTCTACCAAGATTGTTCAAATTATAGTGCTGGGGCCAAAAATGCCCCCGCACGGGGGCCCTTTGGTTTTACATGGGCTTATATAGGGAAAATCTTTAAAAATCTTCTTCTCTGAAACTGCAAGGCCCAGGTCTTTGATATTTGGTATGAAGCTTCATCTAGTGGACCCCTACCAAGATTGTTCAAATTATAGTGCTGGAGCTAAAAATGCCCCCGCACGGGGGCCCTTTGGTTTTACTAGGGCTATATAGGGAAAATCTTGAAAAATCTTCTTCTCTGAAACCGCAAGGCCCAGGTCTTTGATATTTGGTATGAAGCTTCATCTAGTGGACCCCTACCAAGATTGTTCAAATTATAGTGCTGGGGCCAAAAATGCCCCCGCATGGGGGCCCTTTGGTTTTACATGGGCTTATATAGGGAAAATCTTTAAAAATCTTCTTCTCTGAAACCGCAAGGCCCAGGTCTTTGATATTTGGTATGAAGCTTTATCTAGTGGACCCCTACCAAGAGTGTTCAAATTATAGTGCTGGATCAAAAAATGCCCCCGCACGGGGGCCCTTTGGTTTTACATGGGCTTATATAGGGAAAATCTTGAAAAATCTTCTTCTCTGAAATCACAAGGCCCAGGACTTTGATATTTGGTATGAAGCTTCATCTAGTGGACCCCTACCAAGATTGTTCAAATTTTAGTGCTGGGACAAAAAATGCCCCAGCCACGGGGCCCTTTGGTTTTACATTGGCTTATATAGGGAAAATCTTTAAAAATCTTCTTCTCTGAAACCGCAAGACCCAGGTCTTTGATATTTGGTATGAAGCTTCATCTAGTGGACCCCTACCAAGATTGTTCAAATTATAGTGCTGGAGCTAAAAATGCCCCCCACACGGGGGCCCTTTGGTTTTACATGGGCTTATATAGGGAAAATCTTCTTCTCTGAAACCGCAAGGCCCAGGTCTTTGATATTTGGTATGAAGCTTCATCTAGTGGACCCCTACCAAGATTATTCAAATTATAGTGCTGGGGCCAAAAATGCCCCCGCACCTCTTTGATATTTGGTATGAAGCTTCATCTAGTGGACCCCTACCAAGATTATTCAAATTATAGTGCTGGGGCCAAAAATGCCCCCGCACCAGGGCCCTTTTGTTTTACATAGGCTTATATAGGGAAAATCCGGAAAAATCTTCTTCTCTGGAACTGCAAGGCCCAGGTCTTTGATATTTGGTATGAAGCTTCATCTTGTGGACCTCTACCAAGATTGTTCAAATTATAGCCCTGGGGCCAAAAATGCCCCCGCTCCGGGGCCCTTTGGTTTTACATAGACGTATATAGGGAAAATCTTGAAAAATCTTCTTCTTTGAAACCACAAGGCTTAGGTCTTCGATATTTGTTATGAAGCTTCAGCTAGTGGACCTCTATAAAGATTGTTCAAATTATAGCCCTGAGACCAAAAATGCCTCCGCCATGTGGCCCTTTGGTTTTACATAGACTTATATAGGGAAAATCTTTAAAAATCATCTTCTCTGAAACACAAGGCTTAGGTCTTTGATATTTGTTATGAAGCTTCAGCTAGTGGACCTCTACCAAGATTGTTCAAATTATAGCCCTGGGGCCAAAAATGCCTCTGCTCCGGGGCCCTTTGGTTTAACATAGACTTGTATAGGGAAAATCTTGTTTTACATAGACTTCTATATGCAGGGTAAACCTTTAAAATCTTCTTCTCTGAAACCAGAAAGCCCAGGTCTTTCATATTCGATATGAAGCTTCATGTTGTGGACCTCTACCAAAATTGTTCAAATTATAGCCCTGGGGCCAAAATTGACCCTGCCCGGGGCCCACTTGTTATACATTGGATCAGGTGAGCGAACCAGGGCCCTCTGGGCCCTCTTGTTGTCTTTTCCGTCTGTCTGTCCGTAAACAATTATTTTGTGTCAAAGATATCTCAGGAACTGTTTCACATAGAAACTTGAAATTTTGCACACTTGATCAGTATGACTACTTGTATTGTGGGAAAGAAAATAAGGGCCAAAGAGTCAGGCCTTTTAGAGTTATTTCCCTTTGTAGTTCGTCACTGGCCGGGGGTATACGTGCCCCACTGGGCACTTTTGTCTAGTTTTTCTTATTTCTGCTCTAAAATATAGATTGTGGGTACTCGTTAGAACCGCCTCGATGAGGCGGTTCTAACGAGTGCCCACAATCTATATTTGGAGCGTAAATAAGAAAAATATCACAATTTTTCATCATAAAATTTCAGGGATAAAGGTGGCAATGTATTTGTATAGGCGTGTTTGCGTAATGACACCCAAGAACAGGTTTTCTTGCAAGCAATATTGCTCCTACTTGTAACCGTTCATCATTAGGTGCATGCAGCCTTGACTGTGACTACATTGCTGATTATTTGCCTGAAACAATGTTTAGAAGATTTGACATATCTTCAAAATGCTGTCACTGATGACAAAGTGTATTTGTACCAAATGGAATCTTCTTCCTCATATACAGCAGGATTCCATTTCAAAATTCAGCGATGTCAGGCTAAGTTTTCTTCAAAATACACCTCAACCTCGTTATAACACGGAACTCCGGGTCCAACCAACGGACCGTGTTAGTTAACCGAATCGTGTTATAAACGCCGACCGTATTTGTCACAGATCAACCATTGACACAATGGTGATCAATAGTTTCCCAAACAAGATGATGTGCGGTCCGGTTAATGACAGTATTTCCCAACTAAAATGTGTTTAGAACTAATCAATGGCAGTAAATACCATGGCCCATCAAGTCAAACAAGTCACTTTAATCTAAACCAGCTGATAAACCATGTTTTATATCCAGAAATCGTCCGATCTGACAGCGAGTATGACGCCATTTTGATAGCTGGTTCCCGGCTAACTTTGTTGTAACTGAGCGTCCAGAACTGCACCGAACCACAGTATCATTAATATATTTCAATGGTGAAATTACCAGGTTAGGGTTCGGAACCGGACAATGATCAATGCTTACAAGAAATTTGAATTACTTCCCTTGAAATGTCTTACCCTTAATACTTTAGCCATTTGAAACGATTTTTAACTCTTAACATGCTGTTCACGACAACCCCTATCTTTGGAAACAGTGTAGATCCAGATCAGATGGCTTCTGAAGAAGCCATCTGATCAGGATCTACACTGTTTGACATTCAATTTATGAATTTGTAAGAATAAATTACATCAAGTAATCTGATTGGCTCAAAGTCAGAAATGGGTGTGGCTAATCTGAATATTCAGCAAGAGAAGGGTTAATGGTCTTTGAATGATTTTTTTACCGTGAAAATCGATCTTGAATATGTTTTATCATTTGCTTCTAAGCTGGAATAAATTTGTCTTTCTTTTACATGCGGCTCTAGAAAATGAGTTTTATTGCACCTGACCGATCACATCGTCTGCATTGATATTTAAAATTTCTGCTGAGCAGTGATCCTTAACAGAGAGTGAGAGTGATAAATATTTTTTTTTCCGGTTGCGTAACTGAATTCTTTAATCTCTTTATCTCACTAAGCCAACACTTTTGATTGTGCCGATGGCAGTTCATGTTTATCATGCGTGTCAAGCTAAACAAGTTTATATATTGTATATTCAACTCTGCTGGAGGCCTGCAATAAATATCAAAAGTACCGTTATAAACCGTGTTAGCTACCGTATTACCGCAGTCAAAAGTGAGAGGGAAATAAAGTTGTTGCGCTTAAAACCTGATACAATCCTTGGATAATATTTATAAATGTTGGTTGGGGAAAATTTGGGGTCCAAACCCAAACCGTGTTATATCCGAATTCGTGCTGTAACGAATCGTGCTATAACGAGGTCCGGGTGTATATCAAAATTTATCGGGGAAAATGGGTGAACTTTTTGCATTCTGCGATGTCTGATCTTGGCTTGCACTGTTTGCCAGGGTACTAGTCCTGTACAACAAGACCCTACTGACGTTCAGTCACTCCGTAGGGTCTTGTGTCCTTCCATACAAAAACTGGAAATTCTGAAAATTTCACCAATATTCAATATTGGTTGCATGTTCAATAAAAAGGATATGATCATATGATGAATAACATACAAATCTTACGTTTGGCAAAGCAGCTTTCTTGTTTTTAACCTGTAAGTGCATGTAAACGCTAACTTTTCACAAAACGCGACTCTGTACAGGGTCGCCGATGTAAACAATATGGCCGTTCATTTCCGTAATTTGTCCGGTGAATCCAGGTGATGATCGTAAAGGCAAAGATAAAACCCAGTACTTGATTCTCCGTACCGCGTATGAGAATAGAATAGAATTGTTTATTTCACCAATTTCACCAATTATGACACTCGCGGGTAAATAAAAACTACATGCAATGAGAATTTATTGTCTGTCTGCTTGGAATACTCGGAGGGGGCAATATTAAATGTGTTTGACCTTGTTGCTGCGAATCTGCAGTTTCTAGAACTGAAAATGAAGTAATTTACTGATATGAACTTAGGCACAGCCTTAATGCTGTAGTGGTAGGATAGGGAAGGGTAGGACAGGAGTAAGAGTAAGGTAGCAGTAGGGACAGGGGTAGTATAGAGGTAGGATAGAGTATTTTAGGGGTGGGGGTAGGGTAGAGGTTACTGTTAGGGTAAGGTAGGGGGTAGGGTGGGTTAGGATAGGGGTAAGGGTATGGTGTAGGTAGGGGTATGGTAGCGGAAGAGGTAGGTGCGAGGGAAAGGGGATGGGTATGGAATGGATAGGGTTGGGGTAGGGGTATGATAGAGGTAAGGGGTAGGGTTGGGTAAGGGGTAGGGACTGTGATATGCGAAAGGGTAGGGATATTGGGTGGGAAGGTAGGGTAAGGGGTAGGGGAATGTGGTAGGATAGGTGTAAGGGGCTGGTAGGGGGGTAGGGGTATGGTTTGGGTCGGCAAGGGTATTGCAATGGAAGGGATAGGGGGGAAGAGGTAGGGGCTGGGTTATGGGATGGGGGTAGGGTAGGGGTCGGTAGGGTAAATGTAGGGGTATGGAGCGTGGTAGGGTATGGGTAGCCGAAGGGGTAGGGTAAGAGGTAGGGGCTGGGGTATGGGATGTGGGTAGGTTAGTGGTGGGGTAGGGTAAGTGTAGGGGTAGGGGGCGTGGTAGGGTATGGGTAGCGGAAGGGGTAGGGTTAAGAAGTAGGGGCTGTGGTATGGGATGGGATGGGGGTAGGGTAGGGTATGGGGCACGGTAAGGGAAGTGATAGGGTATGGGTAAGAGGTAGTGGCTAGGGTATGGATATTGGTATGGTAGCGGGTAGGTAGGTAGGGGTAAGGGTATGGTTGGGGTATGGTAGCGGAAGGGGTAGGTGCGAGGGAAAGGGGATGGGTATTGGGTAGGGTATGGGAATGGATATGGTTGGGGTAGGGTATGATAGGGGAAGGGGGTAGGGGTAAGGGCTGGGGTATGGTAAGGGGAAGGGGCTGGGGTATGGGTAGGGGTGAGGTAGGTGTAGGGTTAGTGGGATGGTGTATGGTAGGGGAAAGGGGTAGGGGTATTGTAGGGAAAGGGGCTAGGGGATAGGGTAGGGTAGGAGTAGGGGTATGATAGGGGTGGGTAGAGGCTAGGGGGTGGTATGAGGAGGGTGTGTATAGGGTAGGGTATAATTGGATAGGGTGTTCCCTTGCTTGATTCTTTCCTTGAAACAGTTGCCTTTCCTTTTACAACTACGCAGACAAAGAAAAAAAACATGTGATATAGTCGAAACCACTACAGCTTCTATCTATCTATCTATCTATCTTCTTATACTGAGTCGGTCATATCTGGCCATTACCTCAGTTGATTGGGTGGCTAAATTTAGAATTTAGCTGAAAAAAAAAAGAGAGGCACTGGATGCGTCCTTAAAACTATTTACAATCTGCATAACAGAGGTATCCTAAAACGCATACCTCTGAGTCCCAATCTTACACTGTGCGGGCTTTGAACTCTTCTGCGGACTTGGCATTCACCGCAGAGGAGGGTAGACTATTCCATTGGGGAATAGTTCTAGGAAAAAACGAGTTCTTCAGGGCATCACTATAGGACTGATATCTACGATATTGTGAGTCGTTTACTTTTGATGCCCTTGTTTGGGTCGACAGTGTTACAGGGGTCAAGTACCTATCTTTATCAATAGACACTGAATCAGAGTGTATCTTGTAGAAGAAGGTTAAAGAGGACTGCTCACGACGGGCCTCCAGGGACGGCCACTCTAGCTCATTAAGCATGTCACCGACGCTACTTCTATTTCGCCATCGCCTACAGGTCCATCGAGCAGCTGTCCTCTGCACCTTCTCCACCTGCTGAGTCTGAGTTTTAACATAGGGGTGCCAAATGGGTGATGCATATTCGAGTCGAGGGCGAACCAATGTTTTATATGCAACATCCTTTGTCTGCCTAGGAGCAAAAGCCAAGTTCCGTCTAAGGAATCCCAAAGTCCTAGTTGCTTTAGATGTAATCTCTGAGATATGTTGACCCCAATCAAGATCGTCAGTGATGGTGATACCAAGATATTTGGCGGATTGAACATGCTCCAAAACTTGCTGGTGAAGAGTATAGTCAAACTTAATTTGCTTGTCCGGAGGGTGTCGTGACACTCTCATTGAGTGACATTTGGCCACATTGAATTTCATTTGCCAATCGGCCTCCCACTGTGCAAGTTGATCCAGGTCATCTTGTAAAATAAGACAGTCAGAAGGAGAATATATGTTCCTATACAGGACACAATCATCAGCAAACAAACGGACCGATGACCTGATATTATCGGGGAGATCATTAATGAAAACCAAGAAAAGGACCGGTCCAAGGACCGAACCTTGGGGGACTCCAGATAAAACAGGGACTGGATCAGACGCTTGGCCATCAAGTACAACTTGTTGTGAGCGCCCAGAGAGCCATGAGCTAATCCACCTATGCGTGGATCCTCTTATCCCATAGTACTCCAGTTTATGTAATAGCCTTCTGTGAGGTACCTTGTCAAAGGCCTTAGCAAAGTCCATGATGATCAAGTCAGTCTGTTTGTGGCCACGGTTTATGGCCCCATCCAGATTGCTCACAATGTCATGGTAAAATTGAACAAGCTGCGTTTCGCAAGACCTTTGACTCCGGAAACCATGTTGACAGTCAGCAAGAATGCTCTCAAAGGCTAAGTGCTTGTTGATGTTGCTTACTAATATATGCTCCAGGGTTTTGCAACAGATGCATGTTAGCGACACTGGTCTATAATTTGCTGCATCATATTTTTCCCCTAATTTCAAATGAGTGACAGAATGCTTAAAACCTCTGTTTGTCTTTAAAAAAAATCCCTGGCAACACGCAACGCAAACAACGGCTATGTTTGATGTTGTTCTATTCAGATCAGTTTTTCCGCGAACAGTGACGTCACTGGTTTCGGCAGGAATCGAAACATCCCGAAGTGAAATCCAATATGGTGGACGGATAAAAAACAGTACCTAACGCTTCGTGGCTATTTTTAGGATAATATTGAATATGTTTGGGCTTATTTTGAACAGAGAACGACACAGAACAATACAGTTCTGTGACTTATATCGGATGACATTATAAAACCAGTGATTTTCCCGTTTCTTAACGGAATTTCCAGTTTTTCGCGGTTGGGACTCATGACCTTACAGGAAAGCAGCGTAGCGTAATGTATGGAAGGTCATGAGTTCAGGACTAGCCAGGGTACCTGTTTTGGGATTTTGGTACTAAATGGGTTAGCAAGCATCATTAACCACCCAATGTCATTCCTAACAGTAGTCAGGTTTGGGACTAAGCACTATTGCCACCTGGAATTGCTTGTTGGATGACCTTTACATCGAGGGAAATGAATACACTTATTGAAAGCTGATCATTTCAATATACACTAGAACTTTGATGGCTCGAACTCTGACGGCTCATTTACCATGGATGAGCTAACCCTTTCTTGAGTCCCTAGGGAATTCTTTCAGATATGAAATAATGAGGGATAATTTAAGGAAGATTTTTATGCCCCCGTAGGAGGGCATATAGTTTTTGCACTGTCCGTTTGTTTGTGGGTTAGTCCGCACTTTTTTTTTCCTCAAATTGGCTCCCACGGGGGCATTGCTCACTTATAGTGACAGCTCTTGTTTTCTTTTATCTTGCAAATGAATGCTGTGTGTACTCATTAGAATCACCTCAATGAGGCAATTCTAATGTGCGCAACACAACCAAATTTTCATGTTCCATAAGGGGTTCGAGCCATAGAAGTGCGACTGTACCTTTATCTGTCCCTTCTGATGATTTGTTAGTTATTGACAGAAGTATGTGTACTTTCCTCTGAACAGTGTGTATTCATTAACCCTTGTCCTGCTGAGCCCGGATATGCCTTATCTTTGAAACAATGTAGATCCAGATCAGATGGCTTCTGAAGAAGCCATCTGATCTGGATCTTCATTGTTTGCCATCCAGTTTATGAATTTGTTGCAATAATTTGCATCAAGTAATCTGATTGGCTGATAATCAGTAGTGGGTGTGACATATTTAAATATTCAGCAGGACAAGGGTTAAGTAGCTAGGGACTAGTTGTTCAAAATTACCATAATTATCCAAAGTATTGGCACAGATAGGTCTAAGCAAACAGTGCACACCAATATTAGACTGCTCCAAGCAGTCTGATCAGGTTCTACACTGTTTGCCATTCTGTCTGCACCTTTTGGACTCATTGCTGGATCGTGACACAAATTTGTTAAAATTTTAGGAGAATTATAGCAAGTCCTCAAGGTGTCCAAATTGTTTTAGGAGTTTTACAGTTATCATGTCATTAGTTAAGTTAAAGTTAAAACTTTGATCAGTTCATATGGCAGATATGCTAATATTTTTGGTGAAAAAATGTGAGTAGCTTTTGCATTTGAAAAAGCTACTCACATTTTTCATCAAAAATACATGTACAGTCAAACCTGTCTTGAGAGACCACCTTTGGGAACAACAAGAAGTGGTCTCTCAAGACAGGTGGTCTCTTAAGGCAGGGAGGATAAATCAAGATGTTTTTTTTTCTGTTTTTTTTTTACTTAAATCACACTATGCAATTTATGAGATCATTATTAAATATATGCATTTACCTACAGAAAAATGTTACTTCTAAAAGGTTATTTTAAGATGAATTAAAAAAAAAAAAAAAAAAAAAAAAACATGAATACATGTATTAATTTAAATGTATGATGATTAGAAAACTATGAATTCAAAAGATTTTGGAAAAAAAGGTGTTTAAAACTGAAACAATTAAAAATATATTACACGAATCTGTTCAAGTCATGATAGTAGTTTGCCTAGCCGCCGATACAAGTCGCAATGATAGTTTGCCGAGACGGCCGTAATTCGTTGGGTATATTTTCGCGCCTATTCAAACGCTAAGTCGCGTCAAGCATTATGACCAAACAATCCAATTAGCATCAATCAGTGCATGTATCGATTATAATTGGCAAACAATTAATTTTAATCCCCGCACTTGTCATAATCACTGTCATAATTTCGGTTTCCGAAGACAACATGAAGAGAGGTAATTATTTGTACTGGTGCACCGGTTGATCTCCCGGTGTCACAGTAAACTTATTTGGTCGCACAAGACAGGGAAATTTTACAATTCGGACAAGTTTTAAGCGGTCGTTGGTCGCGTTGGGCAGGTGGGCGCTCAGGACAGGTAATATAACATTGAAAATTGCTCGGGAGGATTGCATGACGGTCGTTCAAGACAGGAAATCGCTTAAGACAGGTGGTCGCCCCCGCAGGTTCAACTGTATATTCAATATTGTACTTGCTAGAATAGTTAATATTTTTGATCACTAAGGAGCGCTCTAAGCCAGGGCATTTTCTGCCTGTTCTGCAGGGCCGAAATTCGGCCCCATTCCCAATGCCAAATAGTCTCAATTTTTCCCAACTTCACCATATTTTTTCCAAAAAAATGAAGAAATAAAAGCCAAAACAAAAGGAAACAGGCAAAACAATACTTAACATCAGAGGTTAACACTGTGACTGGATAGTCAAGATGAAAATTCACTACAGTGAAGCTATTTCATCATTCATAAGACTCCCATGAGCAAAACTTCATCATGCTGACATTTCTCTGATGAAATTGTGTCCCCAATTTTGGTATTTTGTTGATATTTTTTTCCCAATTTCGCCCAGGGGCCTTTTCCCAAAATACCTGGATAAAGCCCTGTAAGCTAATGAGGCTTTGAGCAGCTCAACCCAATTTTATTTAACAGATTTAATTTTGGAATCAATTTGTAATGTTTTAATGTCCTTTTCAGAATGTTACTAGTGACCAAGACTCACCATCAGCGAGAGGAGGACGTTGTCGACCAAGAACAAGCAGGGGAAATTGGACAGGTAAAAATTAGCCCTTAAAGTGTCTAGGGCTGGCTAATCAGAGCGGAAAAGATAATCGATTATCAGTCATGTCATTGAGATCAATAATCGATTAGTAATCGCTAAGATTTTTGTCATTGTTTTACCTGTCTGGCTTTCTGTCTGAGCATGACTCTTACCATATGTTGCACTTTACCATATGCATGTTTGAACAGACAGGCCTGAGCAAACAGTGTAGACCCAGATGAGACGCCGCATTATGCGGCGTCTCATCAGGGTCTGCACTGTTTGCCACTCATCCAGCTATTTTAGGCATAACTTTGGGTAGTAAATTGTACCTATCAAGTAATCCATTAAAAGAAAATCAGATATTATAATCATTTTTGTGTAATTTATCGATCGATTAATCGATTATACGATTAATCAAGGCAGCCTTAAAAGTGTCAGTGAAGACTGACAGGCAGTAGCACTTCGTTATAGCATGGTTTTAGATATACCTAAAAAACCTAAGAAGGCCACTAATGACCTTGTTAAGCTAACAATAATTTGAAAACTTGAGCCCAGGGGCCATTTGTTCAAAAGTAACGACATCGTTAGTTAACGTATTGTTAAAACTTTGATCATTAAATATGGCAAATATGCTGAAATTTTTGTTGAAAAAATGTGAGCAGCTTTTGCGGATGCAAAAGCTGCTCACATTTTTCAGCAAAAATACCAAAATTTATGATATTGTACTTGGTAGAAGAGTTAACAATATGACCACTAACGAGCTCGTTAAGCTAACAAAAATTTGAAAACTTGAGCCCAGATTGTTAGCTGTTTTCGCAAGTTCAATATCATCTCATACAGCATTCTTTTTGGGCCCCTTTTTGGCTGAACATACTTTTTCAGCAAAAATATTAGTGTATATGCTATACTAAGTATTAAAGTTTTAACAATACATTTACAAACTGCGTTGTTAGTTTTGACCAGTGGGCCGTGACTATGAGGATGCACAGGCTGAGCTGGGTATTTGCTAATGCACATGTCCAAAGATACATTTTTTACTTGTCACAGCACATACATGTATATGAAATCCATTGGACATTTGCCTTTGTTTGTCATATGTTCTAAGAAAGCATTACGATAACTCACCCGTACAACATAGTGCATTTTCACATCGCCAAAATGGCTACTTTTCTGATGAAAATCCACGATCTTTTTGTTATAAATGTTCAAAACATAGGTTGAGGGTGCTCGTTAGAACCGCCTCAGTGAGGCGGTTCTAACTAGTACCCACAACCTATGTTATGGACTGAGGCGGTTCTAACGAGTACCCACAACCTATGTCTTGGAACAGAAATAAGAAAAATAATGTATACCCCCATAAACCCCAGTTTCCTCTATATAAAATGGGGTTTAGGGGGGGGGGTCTCCATTTTACAGACTTGTTTACGTGATGGGCACAGCAATACTCAGAAACGGATTTGTTGTCAACCCTGAATTTCTGAAATGGTTTTGTCCATCTTCCAATTTAGACATGTCCATTAACCCATTTTATACCAGAAACCCCCAAACGGTACCCTGGCAAACAGTGTAGGCCCTGATCAGAAGCTGCAGAATGCATTGTCTTATCAGGGTCTACACTATTTGCAAAACATTCAGCTATCTTCCAAATAAATTCTAAAGATAACACAACCTGTCACCCCTAAATTTTGAAATGGACTCCTGCTATATATAAGGAGGAAGATTCCATTTAGTACAAAAAGGGTTAATGTCAGTAGCAGTTTTAGTCAAAATCATGAACATTCTGACAAATGGATCCTGGTGTTATATAGAGGATTTTACATGAGTGTTCATGTATTATCAAATTTATTAAATGAGTTGAGGAAAAGGGATAAAATGCGAGGCTTTGCTGAGCATTTTATCCCTTTCCTCAAAGAGTTTAATAAATCCAATAATACATGAGCACGAATGCAAGATTCTATTTATCATATGACATTTAAAACGCATTTTATTCACGATTGTTTACAAAAATGTCAATATTCCGCCATTAGTAAACGTGACGTCGTTAAGGACGTCGTACATGTAACGTTACGGAACGTATCTTGCAAATTTGCATATTTATTCCACTAGTGGATTATCGAAAATATTACATGACGTTATTGCACTCTCAGACGCGACGTCATATGATATAGCTTATTATGAGCTGTCTCATCAAGATGTACACTGTTTGCTCAGTTGGTCTCGGTAGCTCAGTTGGATGTGCGTCTCACTGGTGATCGGAAGGTGACAGGTTTGATATCTGCTAGGGTCAGTGGAGATTGATCATGAAATCTTTTCTGCAGTCATTCTCACTCTTTTGCTGATTCAAGGAAGGCAATTGTCTGTCTCTGGCAAAAAAATGCACACTGTACTGGTGAACTGCCTGTGTGAGCCTGTATTAAGTCTGCTGAGGAAAATAGGAAAATTGAGGTTAGGTAAACTCAGCAGCTCAATAAAACCTAAATAGTGTTGACTAGGTAGGCTGTTAAACTCCAAACAAAGCAACAAGGTACATGATGTCTGTTCCAACCTGCAGGGTTGAAAGGGTTAAGTGATTATTTAACACTCTGCATGCTGGGTATTTTTTCTCAGCAGACGCCATTTTGCAATATTTTCCTAATTTTCAAAGAAAACAGGATTTGACATCTCATGCAAATTGTCTCCTATGGAGACAATTTGCATGAGATGTCAAGTCCTGTTTTCTGGGAAAAATAAGAAAAATATCAACAATTTGCCGTCTGCTGAATTAGCCTAGAGAGTGCTAAAGGTTAAAATGTTAATTTTTCATAGCTGCTGGGTATATTTTCAAACGATGTCTTCATCACAAATTTTAGGCCTCATGTGCTCTCAGTCCAACGATAGTAAGTATTTTATTCTGACATCCAGCATTTCTCATTACACACCTCAACCTCTATTATAACACAGTTTTTTTATACCCCCACAAATGAAATTTTGGGGGGTATATAGGAGTGAGCTTGTCGGTCGGTCGGTCGGTCGGTCTGTTGACTTGGTTTCCAGACGATAACTCAAAAAGTGCTTCACTGATTTTTATAATTTTTAGTACACTGATGTAACATCATAAAATACAGGTCAAGTTCGATTTCCACTACAATTCATCAATTTTCGACATAGTTATGGCCCCTTTCAAGTGAAAAAATTGCAAAATGCCGCTGTTGTACTATCAAGGCAGTTTTTGTGGGGGTATGCATCACCTTTAGTGAAAGCTCTAGTTTAATTAAACACAGAAAATAGAGCCCAAAAAAGTATAGATTGTATAGAAAAATGGCCATAAATGGTCATTTTTCTGTATTATCTTAACTTTTATATATAGATGGTTTAAAAATGACCATAAATGGTCAATTTCTGTATCATCTATACATTTTTGTTTGGATATAACACCACAATTTCCGTAATGAACCTAAGTATTGGGAATGAAAGGCCTAAGCAAACAGTGCAGACCCAGATCAGACTGCTCCTGAAGGAGCAGTCTGATCAGGGTCTACACTGTTTGCCACTGAGCCTGTACCTTTTGGACTCCTTGCTGGATCGTGAAACAAATTTGTTGAAATTTTAGGAAAATTACAGCACGTCCTCAGTATGTCCGAATTTTTAGGGTTTTAACGGTAGTGCTTTTGACACCAGCAGAAATGTTATTAAGAGGTCGTAGTGTATTCTTTATACGAGCCCCGCCAAGCGAATTTGTGTCTGCGAGCATTCCGTCATGACAAATGTTTACTGCGCATGCCCAACCATCCAGAGGGGCCAGGGATATGGCTTTTTGTCTGAAGGTTCCTCTTGATTCACTGCTTGTATGAGCAAGCAGCGAAGGTTCTGGTGAGACTGCGCGGATGTGCAGGCTCGCCTGAACCTTCCCTGCTCGCATAGGCGATAAGTACCAAAATCGCTTGACGGGGCCCATACCATAATTAATCAGAATATTTGGACACAAATAAAACAGGTAATGTAATTTATTTAAAGTTTGTTTACTACAGATCATTGACATTTTCTTTATCTTTTTATTTAAAAAAAATGTTAGTACTTTTAGTTAGATTGACAGACAGGCGCTTAATATTAATAATAAATAATTCACGATAACAAGTTTAGCCCCTGCCCAGCTGCTTAATGCTTCCATGCAGAGATTTATACACCGACCGCATATGTACTGGTAAACTGCTTAGAAGTTCTAAGCTTGCCTAGGTAAGGTTGCGGAGTCGGCCGGTCCCTGTATATAAACCCTGTTGGTTTGTTTGGATGGAAGGGCTTTGAGATATTATTATATCTCTGTGTCGGGTAAAAGTCCCACAACATTGGAAGCAACGTCTCCAAAATGATATAAATAGTGTTTACAGGGAAGTATAACCTCCATTCAAATAAATGATAAGTCTGTGCAATGAACAACCCTTTAATCCCACTTTATACAGAGAAAACGGGGGTTTGTCGGGTTTTCAGTATTTCTCTTATTTCTGCCCAATGACATAGGCTGTGGGTACTTGCTAATGAGTAGGTTCTAACAAGCACCCACAACCTACGTTTGTAGTATAAATAAGAAAAATATCACACATTTTCATCACAAAAGTAACTATTTTGGGCATTAAGTCACACAGGTGTGTTGTAGTAATGGCACTCTGTACTGAAAGTGATTTGGAGAAAACCTATTTATATAAGCATGATTTTCCTATCTGGTGCATGTATAGCAGATAAATAAAGGAGATAACTTTTGGTATTAGAGAAAGCCCTAGCTCATGAAAAAAAAATGTATTTTATCTAATTGGTGACCAGCAATGACACAGATGAGCCTGCACATAAGCACAATAACACCAGAGCATTTGCTACTTACAGACACCTTGAGATAACCTCACACAAGATCACATATATTTTCTTCTTCAGTTGGATTTTATAAAGATTTAATAATATTGCCCAAGCAAGAAAATGATTTAAAATTTACAAAACTCTTTTTATCATCATGTTGACAAGTCTATGAAATGAACACTCTTATTAACTCAATTTAAGGAGAAATATGGCAACAAATAAGGTAAGTATTTTGTGATAATTGAAGGATAGTTTTTGTCAATTCTCCATAAGAACCTATGGTGCGGGTATTCATTAGAACTGCCTTGCCAAGGCAGTTCTAATGAGTACCCACAACATAGGTTTATATGGAGAAATAAGGAAAACTATCCTTCAGTTATCATAAAATACTTACCTGTTGGTGTGTAAAATTGTTTTCATTATATGCTTGAAAACTCTAAAGGCAGCATATGTTACCAATTTGTTATATTATCGAAATAAACACTGTTGTTTTTAGCTCACCTGAGCCTTTAGGCTCATAGGTGAGCTTATAGTATAGCCATTGTCCGTCGTCCGTCCGTCCGTCCGTCCGTCCGTCCGTCCGTCCGTCCGTCCACCATTTTCAAAGATCTTCTTCTCCTATACTGCAGGGCCAATCAAAGCCAAATTTCATATGGAGCCTCAGTGGGATGGGGGAACGAAAGTTTGTACGCGGGGTCTGGATCACATGACCAAGATGGCCGCCATGCCCATATATGGTAAAAAGCCTTCAAAAATCTTCTTCTCCAGAACCATAAGGCCAGTGGCCTTGAAACTTGGCATGTAGCATATGGTACTCGGGCCCATCATGGTTTGTACAAATGGTGACGCTGGGTTGACCTTGACCTATTTTACAGCAATGTCAAATTTGTCGACTTAGGCTTTTGCATGGGGCAAAGTGAAAATAATGGATTTATAGGAAACCATTGAAGACAGTGTCACCAAAATTTGTAGATCAGGTAAAGTAATTGAATACATGAAGATCTATGGGTCAGAAAGGTCAAGGTCATTCATTGGCCTTAGACCAAGGTCATTCAGGATCCATATTTCAAACATTTTTTTCTCCAAAACTGCTCAGCCAATTTAAGTAAAATTTAATATGGAGCCTTTGTGAGTTGAACAAATGAAAAAATGCCAATACGGTCTAGATCACATGACCAAAATGGCCGTCACGCCCATATATGGTAAAAAGCCTTAAAAATTCTTCTCCTCCAGAACCGTAAGGCCAATGGCCTTGGAACTTGGCATGTAGCATATGGCACTCAGGCCCATCATAGTTTGTACAAATGGTGACTCTGAGTTGACCTTGACCTATTTTACAGCAATGTCAAATTTGCCGACTTAGGCTTTTGCATGGGAAAAAGTGAAAATAATGGATTTTAGGAAACCATTGAAGACACTGTCACCAAAATTAGTAGATAAGGTAAAGTAGCTGAATACATGAAGATCTATGTGTAAGAAAGGTCAAGGTCATTAATTGACCTTAGACCAAGGTCACGCAGGTTCCATATTTCAAACATTTTTTCTCAGAAACTACTGAGCCAATTGAAGTGAAATTCAATATGGAGCCTTTGAGAGTTGAACAAATGAAAAGCTGCCAATATGGTCTAGATCACATGACCAAGATGGCCACCACGCCCATATATGGTAAAAACACTTCAAAATTCTTCTTCTCAAGAACCATAAGGCCAATGGCCTTGAAACTTGGCATGTAGCATATGATACTCTGGCCTATCATAACTTGTTCAAATGGTGACCCTGGGTTGAACTCGAAGTATTTTACAGTAATGTCAAATATGCTGACTTAGGCTTTTGCATAGGAAAAAGTGAAAATAATGGATTTTTAGCTCACCTGAGCCTTTAGGCTCATAGGTGAGCTTATAGTATAGCCATGGTCCGTCGTCCGTCCGTCCATCTGTCGTCCGTCTGTCTGTCCGTCCGTCCACCATTTTCAAAGATCTTCTTCTTCTATACTGCAGGGCCAATCAAAGCCAAATTTCATATGGAGCCTCAGTGGGATGGGGGAACGAAAGTTTGTTCGCGGGGTCTGGATCACATGACCAAGATGGCCGCCATGCCCATATATGGTAAAAAGCCTTCAAAAATCTTCTTCTCCAGAACCATAAGGCTAGTGGCCTTGAAACTTGGCATGTAGCATATGGTACTCAGGCCCATCATGGTTTGTACAAATGGTGACCCTGGGTTGACCTTGACCTATTTTACAGCAATGTCAAATTTGCCGACTTAGGCTTTTGCATGGGGCAAAGTGAAAATAATGGATTTATAGGAAACCATTGAAGACAGTGTCACCAAAATTTGTAGATCAGGTAAAGTAACTGAATACATGAAGATCTATGGGCGATAAAGGTCAAGGTCATTCATTGGCCTTAGACCCCAGATGGCCGCCATGCCCATATATGATAAAAAACCTTCAAAAATCTTCTTCTCCAGAACCATAAGGCCATTGGCCTTGAAACTTGGCATGTAGCATATGGTACTCGGGCCCATCATGGTTTATACAAATGGTGACCCTGGGTTGACCTTGACCTATTTTACAGCAATGTCAAATTTGCCGACTTAGGCTTTTGCATGGGGCAAAGTGAAAATAATGGATTTATAGGAAACCATTGAAGACAGTGTCACCAAAATTGGTAGATCAGGTAAAATAACTGAATACATGAAGATCTGTGGGTGAGAAAGGTTAAGGTCATTCATTGGCCTTAGACCCAAGATGGCCGCCATGCCCATATATGGTAAAAAGCCTTCAAAAATCTTCTTCTCCAGAACCATAAGGCCAGTGGCCTTGAAACTTGGCATGTAGCATATGGTACTCGGGCCCATCATGGTTTGTACAACTGGTGACCCTGGGTTGACCTTGACCTATTTTACAGCAATGTCAAATTTTCCGACTTAGGCTTTTGCATGGGGCAAAGTGAAAATAATGGATTTATAGGAAATCATTGAAGACAGTGTCACCAAAATTTGTAGATCAGGTAAAGTAACTGAATACATGAAGATCTATGGGTGAGAAAGGTCAAGGTCATTCATTGGCCTTAGACCAAGGTCATTCAGGATCCATATTTCAGATATTTTTTTTCTCCAAAACTGCTGAGCCAATTTAACTGAAATTAAGTAGGAAAATTGTCACCAGACAGGTGAGCGGTTCAGGACCACTGGTCCTCTGGTTTATTTTTCCAGAAAACATCCAGTAGCATACAAAACAATGTTAAAAATAGTCAAGGAACCAAACTTTGAAAATTGAAACAATTTTTTCATGACTTCATTACTGTCTGGCAGAAGAGCAGAATAATTAAGCCCTGGTAAAATGGCAAAAGATGTAAAGCATCATCAAACTGCTCCTTAGCAGCAGTTCATTCTGGATCTACAATATCTAACCTGAGACTTCAGTCCTAGTATTCTACTTAGTTGTGGTGTACATTGCCAAGTGTTTCAGGCTTAAAATGAGTGGGCTCATGTCAAAAGGTGGTAGGGTGTATGTTAAATACAATCCTTTGTATGCACATATGGTATCTCTATCTTATTCTGTCTCTGGGGCACATTATGATTTTCTCTGTACCCTGTGCACAGAATTAAGCGAGACTGTGCAGATGCATCTGCAGTCTAGACTAGGTCTTTGTTGTTCATATATGCAAGAAAACCCTTTTTTGACATGAGAGAGCTCAGATATACGCTGCTAGAAAAGAAAAGTAATTTTTCTTCTGTTTTAATATGTGATAGAATATTTTCTCCTGTATTATGTGAGGGAGGTAATTTTTGTTTTATTACTTGCATTAGTTTTGATTTTTATTTGTGCTTTTATTGATATGGTGTTTCAAAAATCTACGAATGATTGTGTTACTTGACAACTTTGACCTACTTCTGGATATACACTGCAGCCTCTATATACAGTCGAACTCAGATGGCTCGAACCACTTTGGGACCATCAAAATTTGTTCGAGACAGCGGTAGTTCGAGCCACAGAGGGATACTATTGGTGCCATACCAGGAGGCATAATGGAGATAATTGTGGATATCTTTTCGGTGTTCTATATTATAAATGTACATTATGTGTACTCATTAGAATCGCCTCATCAAGGAGATTCTAATGGGTACACACAGCATACATTTGCAAGATAAATGAAGAAAATCTTCCTAAATTACCCCTATATCGTATTTGGAGGAACTCCCTGGGGACTCAAGAACGGGTTCAACTCATCCATGGTAAACGAGCCATCGGAGTTCGAGCCATCGAACTTTTACTGTATATTGTTTGGCCCCAAACCAGAAACGTGGCAATTAAACTAACCATGATATATCCAAGCAAAAATGTATAGATTATAAAAAAAATGACAATTTATGCTCATTCTACAATATAATCTATATATTTTATGGATCCATCTTTTAACCGTTTTATGTCCAAAACCGTGTTATAATAAAAAGTGTTATAGAGGTTTATGTGTATTATGCAGTGAATTTTCTATTTATAGATTTATTGACATTCTGCTGTTTTCTTCAAGCTTTCATCGCCAGCTTATTAAGGGTCACTGCTGACCTTTACCTTGGCCCAAGGCCATTCAGATATGAATTGTTTTCCTCAGAAACCACTCGGTCATTTGTAACCAATTTTCATATGAAAGCTTTTAGGACCAATGAATTGAAAGTTAATTAGTATTAGTTTGGTCACATGACCTATATGGCAGCCATGCCCATATATGGTGATAACACTTCAAAACCCCTTTTCTCTGGAACCAATGGTCTGATTGCTTTGAAACTGGGTATATAGCATTGGAGTCTCAGGCCCGTTGTAATTTGTTCAAATGATGACTCTGACTGGGCCATCAAAGTCAGTTGCATAAGCTTTTATATGGAAAAAGTGTGTATTTCTAGCTCACCAGAGCCGAAGGCTGGGGTGGGCGTTATAGGATAGGCAGTTGTCCTTCATTGTCTGTCATGGTCTGGGGTCTAACATCAACACTTTCAAATGACATCTCTGAAGCCTCTGGGCCAATTCAGCCCAAATTTCATCTGTAGCATCCTTGGGCTGGGGGATTGAAAATTAATGTTTTTAATGAAAATCGGCTCTTAGTTTGGTTGCTATGGCACCTTAGAGTTTCCGTAGACTTATAATGGGGAGAATAGAAAAATGCCATTTACCTCCAAGCTGTTGCAGATATTTTGACAAAATTTTTATAGAAACATTCCTTGAGTAAACTTCTTTCAGCCATATGCTTTTATGCCAACCTGGGGGTCCCCCAGGGTGTACCAGGGCCATGCCCCACCCCCAATTTCATAAAATGCCATATATCTGAGAAACCATATAGATCCTCACCCATCAAATCATATATAGTCTTGTTCCTTGTGATAAGACACATTCAGTGACAACAACCTGGGGTTCCCCTGGATCTGCTGGGTTCATGCCCCACCCTAGCCACTTCGTAAAAAGCCCAATATCTCAAAACCGTTCAGAGCCCCACCCCTAAAGCATATCATTCATGTTCCTTATGATAAGACACATTCAGTGATACCAACCTAGAGGTCTCCCGGGGTGAGCCGGGGCCATCCCCACCCCTCCACTTCACAAAAGGTCAAATATCTGAGAAACTGTTCAGAGCCCCACCCCTAAACCATATACATTCATGTTCCTTATGATAAGACGCATTCAGTGACACCAACATGTTGGCCCCCAGGGGGTGCCCCAGGTCATGTCTAAGGTCATGCCTCACCCGCCACTTCATAAAAAGCCATATATCTCAGAAACCATTAAAATCCACACTTAAACCATATATTTTCTTGTTCCTTATGGCAAGGCTCATTCAGTCACACCAACCCTAGAAGGTCTCTTTGTCTCTCTCTCTCTCTCATTCGATAACCTTTTCCCCTGTAGCTTTTATGTTGTTCACTAAAGCAGGCCTCCTAGCAAAACCTATAAAACCTTTAATAACCTATAATTTTGTACCAAACCTATAAAACCTTTATTTTGTTCATAAAACCTATAAAAAGCCTGTATTTTCATGAAAAAACCTATATTTTTCACTTTTTGAACCTTCTTGTGACAACCCTAACTTTTCTTTGAAGTGCACTACTATTTTTTACTTTTTAGTCCCATAAAAAGTGATGAAAACTGTCAAGAAATTGTTGTTTTTTTCCTAGCTCGCTTCGCTCGCTCAAACTTTGTGAAATTTAGATCAACTTTATCTGAGTAATTGTGGCACAAAAATTCATCAAATATTTTTTTCTTCAGTTTAAATCTTTATGTATGTTTGGAAGACTCTTTTTTTTAACCTGTATTTTTATTGAAAAACCTGTAAATAACCTATATTTTCAAAGTGGGCCAATCGGAGGCCTGCTAAAGTTTAAAAAAAGTATATTGGCTTTTTAATGGAGCAGTATTAATTTTGAAAAGTGACACAAATATATAAGCAATTTGTTGTAAGTTGTATATAGAAGAACCTATAAAAAACCTATATTTTCAAAGTGGGCCAAAAGGAGGCCTGCTAGTGTTTAAAAAAAGTATATTTGGCTTTTTAATGGAGCAGTATTAATTTTGAAAAGTGACACAAATATATAAGCAATTTGTTGTAAGTTGCAAAATCCAGTGATTATGCTAATCTTTGCTGTAGCAGGCAACTTTTTTAAGTATTTTTTTTTTCTGATTAATCTTACCATGGCTTTTGGTATGGCACAATAAGATATACAGTTATCTGTCTGCTTGTTTCTTTGACCAGCTGTCAACATTTGCATCAACCGTAGCATTGACAATTATGCTAAAGTCTTATATAATCTGTGCTCCACCCATGTACTTAAAACAACCTCATTGAGGTCTGTTATTAACCCTTTTTGTACCAAATGGAATTTTCCTCTTTATATATAGCACATATCCATTTCAAAATATAGGGGTGTCAGGTTGTGTTTGATTTGAAAAATGGCTTAACTTTTTGCAAACAGTGTAGGCCCTAATCAGATGGCACATTATGCACCGTTGATCTGGGTTTGCACTGTTTGCCAAGTACCTCTTTTGGGTTGTCAGGTACTAAATGGGTCAAAGTTTTTCATTCTTTTTGCTGTTCTTTTTGTTTGTTTGATTTGAGGTTAAAAGTCCCCCTCAACACTATATAGGGCATTTTGGAGATGTTCCTTCCAGTTTTATGGGAGTTTTACCTGACATTGAGATGAATTGACTTCTCAAGCCCTACTGCCCAGTGAAACCAATTGGGTTTATATGCATGGACGGTCCAATATCCACCACTTTACCTGGGCAGGCTTAAGCCCTCTAAGTGGTTTACCAGTACTCATGTGTGGTCAGTTTCAGCTCTGCTGGGAAGCGAAGCACCTTGCAGCACAATCTATTTCTCCAAGTCCCAAAGGGCAGGTCCCGGTTTTGCAGTTTTCTAGTCTGATATAATCAGCTACCGGTAGTATTGTAATAATTTCATTGCACATGAAGTAACATAAAGATATCTAACCCTAAAATAGCCTTGGAAAATTCTATAGCAAAGGACTATGTAATTTTTATGCCCCTCCACAAAAAGTGGTGTTGTATTATGTTATACCTTCCGAAATTTGGAATGTCTTTCTGACTGTCGGGCCCCCGCCCATAGGGGCTTGAAGAAATATATGGGCTGCATGATGCTTCCACGCAGAGCTGAATCCGGCCCGCACACTAGTACTGGTAAACCGCTTAGAGGATCTAAGCCTGTCCAGGAACCGCGGTGCGAGGCAGACCGTCCATGCTAATAAACCCTATTGGTTTCATTGGGCGACAGGGCTTGAGATGTCATTTCATCTCAATGTCGGGTAAAAGTCCCACAAAATTGGAAGCAACGTCTCCAAAATGACCTTTACAGTGTTGACGGGGACGTTAAACCTCAAATCAACCAACCAACCTGTCTGACTGTCTGGGCAAATGAAAGGACACTTGTCTCTTGTTGAATAAATTTTTTTTTTCCATTGAAGGGCCCAACTGGAGTGCATTAGTGCATACAGATGTACATCAATTGGCACCTCATGATTTTGTGTCCGCTTCATAACTCTGATACAGTTTGAGATATTTTCATGAAACTTCACAAATGAGTAAAGCACCATAAGAAGACATGCAGAACATATGAGCCGTAACTCTGGTTTTCCTCCTTTCTGAGTTATTGCCCTTTGAACATTGAAAATGGCCATTTCTACTCTACTCGTTAACTCGTACACCGTTAAAGATATTTTCATGATACTTTATACAAATTTAAAGCACCAGACTTATGTGCAGAACATATGAACCATAACTCAGGTTTGCCTACTTTTGGATTTATTGCCCTTTGAACATGGAACATAAACCATTTCTACCATGTACTCATGTCCGCTCGGTAAGTTGAAAACAGTTTGAGATATTTTCATGAAATTTCTCACAAATGTTAAGCACCATGAGACAACATGCATAACACAGGAACCAAAACTCTGATTAACATACTTTTGGAGTCATGGCCCTATGAACACTATAAATGTTGAAAATAGCTATTTCTACCAATTGTACTTGTGTCCGCTCTGTAACTTGGAAACCCTTTCTGATTTTTCGATGACACTTCACTCACATGTAAATGTAAAGAACCATAACACTGGCTAACCTACTTCTGGAGTTATTGCCCTTTGAACATTGAAAAAAATGATTTCTGTAATAGGTTTGTGTCTGCTCTGGAACTTGAAAGCTGTCAAGAGATATTAACTTGAAAGTTTATGCAAATGTACATCACCATGACATGATATGCAGAACACAAGAATCATGACTCTGAATTACCTAGTTTTTGAGTTACCAACCTTTGAACACACATTGTAAACAGTGATACTAGTAATACACTTGTGCCCATTCTGTAATTTGAAAATGGTTTCAAAGCTTTCCTTGAATTCTTGCAAAAATGTAAAGCAACTTAAGATGACACATTTAACACTTATTTTTGAGTAACAGCTGTTTGAACATTGAAAATAACTGTTTCTTTGATATACATGTACTTGTTTGTACTTTGTTTGTTTGTATTTGAGTTTGTATTTGAGCCCAGTCAACACTATTTAGGTCATTTTTGAGCCGTCATTTTGCCTATCCACAGGCACAAACAGGCAGTCTAGTCTAGTCTAGTTTAACCCTCACCATGCTGAAAATTTAAGTGAGCTACACTCCTTCCAGATTTTCAACCATTTGTGTTGTATGATTTCAATTTTTTAGTTCCCCGGTAGCGATAGCGGGGACATATTGTTTTTGCCCTGTCTGTTTGTTTGTTGGTTGGTTTGTACGTGGACAACTTTAACGTTGGCCATAACTTTTGAACCGTTTGAGATAGAGCTTTCTTATTTGGCCTGAAGGTTCCTTGTGACAAGACCTTCACATTCATGCTAAAAAATTTGACCTGTGATCTTGACCTTGACCTTTGACCTACTTAAAAGAAAAAAAATAACATTGGTCATAACTTTTGAACCACTTGAGATACTTTTGAATTGGTCATTACTTGTGAACCACTTCATATTTAGCATGTATGTTCCTTGTGACAAAAGCTTTACATCCATGCAAAAAATTTTGACCTGTGACCTTGACCTTTGACCTGCTTAAAATAAAAAAATAAGATTTTGGTCATAACTTTTAAACGGTTTGAGATAGAGCCTTCATATTTTGCCTGTAGGTTCCTAGTGACAAGAGCTTTACATTCACACAAAAACTTTTTAGCTGTGACCTTGACCTTTGACCTACATAAAAGAAAAAGTTAACATTGGTCATAACTTTTGAACTGTTTGAGATACAGCCTTCATATTTAGATACAGCCTTCATATTTAGCATGTATGTTCCTTGTGACAAAAGCTTTACATTCATGCAAAACATTTTGACCTGTGACCTTGACCTTGACCTTTGACCTACTTAAAATAAAAAAATAACATTTTGGTCATAACTTTTGAATGGTTTGAGATAGAGCCTTCATATTTTGCATGTAGGTTCCTTATGACAAGAGCTTTACATTCATACAAAAAATTTTGACCTGTGACCTTGACCTTTGACCTACATAAAAGAAAAAGTTAATATTGGTCATAACTTTGGAACCGTTTGAGATACAGCCTTCATATTTAGCATGTAGGTTCCTTGTGACAAACGCTTTACATTCACCTGACCTTTGGCCTACTTAAAAAAATTAACATTTTTGGTCATAACTTTCAAACGGTTTGAGATAGAGCCTTCATATTTGCATGTAGGTTCCTTGTGACAAGAGCTTTACATTCACACAAAAAAGTTTTGACCTTTGACCCACTTAAAAGAAAAAGTTAACATTGGTCATAACTTTTGAAACATTTGAGATACAGCCTTCATATTTAGCATGTAGGTTCCTTGTGACAAACGCTTTACATTCATGCAAAAATTTTGACCTGTGACCTTGACCTTTGACCTACTTATATAAACATTTTTGGTCATAACTTTCGAACCGTTTGGGATACAGCTTTCCTATTTGGCATGTAGGTTCCCTGTGATTAGAGCTTTTCATTCATGCAAAATGTTTGGACCATGACCTTGACCTTTGACCTACTTAAAAGAAAAAATAAAACTGTTCATAACTTTTGAACCGTTTAAGTTAGAGCCTTAATATTTGGCATGTAGGTTCCTTTGGACAAGAGCTTTACATTCATGCAAATTTTTTTGACCTGTGACCTTGACCTACTTTAAAGAAAAACATTATTGTTCATAACTTTTGAACCGTTTAAGATAGAGCTTTCATATTTGGCATGTAAGTTTCTTGTGTCAAGGGCTTCCCACACAAACACAGATCTTGAACTGTGAGCAACTTTGAATAAAAAATGACCATGCCCGGGGACATGTTCGTGTTTCACAAACACATCTTGTTTGGAAGCAGAAAGGAAAACAATATAAATCCTGATCAGCTGGCTTCATCAGGATCTGTACTTTATTCAAAAAAGGATATATCCCTGTTCAGTTTGGTAAGGTTTATTAGTTGGAAAAGGTATATTCACAAACTTAAACATTTATTTTTGAATGAAATTTGCTTTTTAGTTCCAAGAAAGTTAGTCTCAAAGCACAGTGGCACAACTTCAACTCTGCTCTGCAAGTGTTTACTACTGATTCTATGAGGGCTTATTCTTAAAAGATTTTTTTTTGCTTCCAACACATGGTGATTTTTATTTTCTAAGCATACTCTCCATCTGAGAATGGATCATATTTCTTCAAACAATTTGTTTGATTTTAAGTTTAATGTCCCCGTCAACATTGTAAAGGTCATTTTGGAGACATTGCTTCCAGTTTTGTAGGACTTTTACCCGACATTGAGATGAAATGACATCTCAAGCCCTGTCGCCCAATGAAACCAATAAGGTTTATAAGCATGGATGGGCTGACTTGCACCACATTTCCTGGGCAGGTTTCGATCCTGGTGTATCTGCCCTTCAGTAGTAATGATATAAAGATATTGACACATTTTGAAGTTATTAAAGATGCATTTTATTTTCAGGGTTCTCAAGCCAAGAGCCCATGGACTGGTGTCTCGAAGTTCCTGCCCACCACCCAGAAGATAATACAGTTTGCTGAGGGAAAGGAGCCCAAGCCCGGGGATAAAATAGTTTATGTTGCTGGTGCTTTTGATCTCTTCCGTATCCTTGCTGTCCCTCAAGTACTTGGTAGCTCCAGTTAAGGAGTAATGAGAATAATTTTTAGATATTTTTTCTTGTTTCTCAAAAAACAAAAAACACACTATGACAAGTTATACATTTAAAAGCATATTTAGAAGGTTTCAGGTAAATTTTTTATGCATTTTCATCATCCAGTGTGCTCTAGTGTGAGCCCACCTTTGGGACTGTTCAAAAGTTGTCTTCAAAACCACTTTTGAACAGTCCCAAGGTTGGACTTTATATAGGAGTTTTACTGTATGTTGTGGGAACCTGTTCTAATCGCCCCAGTGAGGCGATTCTAACAAGTATCAACAAATTTGTTTCTAAGGTTCTAACAGGCGATAAGGAAATTGATCCCTTAACACATTGTATACTAGTGGACTCTTCCATTGCTATATGTTGGTCAAGTCTATTTGTCATATAAGGGATGTCAGGCCTATTTGTTTGTTTTTATTCTGTTTTTGACGGAAAATTTGGTTAGCAAATAATGCAGGCCCTGATCAGACGCCGCGTTCTGCGGCATCTGATCTGGGCCTGCTTTTGTTTGTTTGTTTGATTTGAGGTTTAACGTACCCATCAACACTATATATGTCATTTTGGAAACATTGCCTTCAATTTTGTGGGACTTTTACCTGACACTGAGATGAAATGACATCTCATGCCCTGTCGCCCAATGAAACCAATAGGGTTTATTAGCATGGACTTGCACCGCTTTGCCTTGGCAGGCTTAGATCGTCTAAGCCGTTTACCAGTACTTGTGTGCGGTCGGATTCAGCTCTGCGTGGAAGCATCATGCAGCCCATCTATTTCTTTAAGCCCCAGTGGGCAGGGTCCGGATCTGGGCCTGCACTGTTTGCTAAGGTACCCCTTATGGGGTTTCCCACATGCAAAGGGTTAATAACCTTCATTACTCATCTTTATCTAGAGATACTGTTCTTGCTGTAAACCCACAGAAATTATACAAATGCAAGTAAGAGAGTGTAGATTTATGCCAGGTCAGATGTGTTGTCTGATTGGTGACCTGGGGGTTACGGGTTTAATACCTGCTGGATCTGGCAACATTCCTTCATGAAGACTAATCATTTGTTTGTTTGTTTGTTTTGGAGTTTAATGGCCCAGTCAACACTATTTTGGGTCATTTTTGAGCCGGTCAGTTTACCTATCCACACTTTCCTGGGCAGGCTTATACTTTAGCGGTTAACCAGTACAGTGCACATTCTTTCGCCAGAAACTGACAACTGCCCTTCTTGAATCAGGAGAAGGGAGAGAATAACCGTAGAAAAAATTTCATGATAAATCTCCACGAAAGAATGTTGCAGACCCAGGCAGGTATCAAACCCGCATCCTCCTGATCACCAGTCAGACGTAGATCCGACTTAGCTACCGAGGCCGGCGAAGACTAATCATGAAATACATGTACTTTGTAGGATCATTTCCCCACATCCATTGATCCAAGAAGTTGAGTTTGCCATTCCCGGTTGCTCAGTTGGAGTTGGATGCACATCCACTGGCTAAGGTCCTCCTTGGCCTAGTGGATAAGAGCACTGGCTTAATCATTAGGTCTCTCACCGCTATGGTACAATCCTAGCTCGGGCCACATCTTCGGCCCACATGTGAGATGCCTAGTTCTACAAATGAAGGTCTTTCTCTTGTTACTCTGGTTTTAGCCAACCTCTGATTAATAAATGGCTCAAAATAAGTGAAATAATTAAAAAAAAAAAACATCCCATTGGTTTTCAGGTCATAGGACACAACATTCTTTCATGGAGATTGATCATGAAATATTTTATCATTCCTCTCCCACTTATTTCTTAAGAAGGGCTGTTGTCAGTTTCTGCCAAAGTATTTGCAGGTTATGTAAACTGACCAGCTCACAATGGCCTTAAGTGTTGACAGGGCCATTAAATTCTAAACAAAATCAAGAAGTCCAGTTATCAGTTGGGCACTGTGTATATTAACCACTTAGAAGGAAAGCCTGCCCAGAAAGAGTATGGTGAGGTTGACTCAACTGGTCCTAGTGTTTACTGGGCCATTATAACTGTATATTGGTGCAGATACCCATGCACACAGTGAAGATCCTGATGGGATGGCTCATACATATAATGATCCATCTCATCAGGTTCAACACTGTTTGCCACCCTGTTCATGATTTTAACTAAACTCACTTTTTTCAAAAATGGACATGGCCAGATTCAAAGATGGAAGAGTCCATTTCAGAAACCCATGGATGGAAGAGTTCAACACAATCAAATCAAATTATGCTGGACTGCTTCTTAATGCTCTCCATGCTGTGTATTTTTTTTTTTTTTTTGAGCAGCAGACGACATTTTTCCCAGGAAACAGGATTTGACACCTCATGCAAGTTGTCTCGTATGGAGACAATTTGCATGAGATTTCAAGTCCTGTTTTCTGGGAAAAAATAAGAAAAATATCAACAATTTGAAGACTGCTGAATTAGCCTAGATAGTGGTAAAAATTAAAGAGCATTCTAGTTGTTCAGTTCAACTTGTGTGACACGTCCAGTAAAGATTTCATATTCTTTAACAGCTATCAGATGTTGGCCATCTAGATTTCTTAAAGAAGGCAGCTGAATTAGGTGATTATGTAATAGTTGGTCTACACTCTGATGGTGTAAGTAAGCTTCTATTTTTATCCAATGTGTAATTCTTCACTGATACTAGTTTTAGAAAGACTTCATCAGAACCTTTAGGAAGGCAAGCTAATGCCCTCACCCATCTGGGCTTGGAGAAATAGATTGGGCTGCATGATGCTTCCACGCAGAACTGAAACCGACCACATGAGTACTTGTAAACTGCTTAGAAGGTCTAAGGCAAAGTGGTGTGAGTCAGCCGGTCCATGCATATAAACCCTATTGTTTTCATTGGGTGGCAGGGATTGAGATGTCATTTCATCTCAATGTCGGGTAAAAGTCACACAAATTGGAAGCAACATTTCCAAAATGACCCAAATAGTGTTGACGGGGACGTTAATCCTCAATTCAAACAAAAGATAAGCCAGGTCATAAGAAAAAGGTACTTATTGCATAGGTGAGCAGTAAAGGCTCAGACGAGACTGCGCATAGACGTGCAGTCTCGTCTGAGCCTTTACTGCTCACAGACATTAAGGAAGCTTCAGGTAAAAAGTCATGTGTCTAGTCCTATTAGGTGACTGCGCATGAGCATTTGAAAAATGCTAGAGCTCTTTTCTCATGTCTCTACTCATGAATCTGAGGTACCGTAATGATCCTAAGTATTGCGACAGATCGGTCTATGAAAACAGTGCAGAACCAGATCAGACTGCTCCTGACGGAGCACCTAATCTACACTGTTTGCCATTCTGTCTGCACCTTTTGGGCTCATTGCTGGATGGTGAAAAAAAATTGTCAAAGTTTTAGGAAAAGGTGTCTGAGTTTTTTTAGGATTTTTATGTTAAGTTCAATTTATGATTGCTGAAAATAATTTACTGACAACAGGTCTCCATGGCATAGTGGTTAAAAGATAGGACTTTCATGTCCGTTGTTAATTTGAGCCTAGCTCAGAAAACAAGTGAGAAACCAGGTTCTGCTGCAGGAGGTTTATATAAAATAAGCATTTTCTCTTTCGGTACTCCATTTTTCTCCTAAGTCTGAGTGAAAAACCATAAAAATCCTAAAAGTTTGGACACCTTGAAGTCTCGCAGTAATTTTCCTAAAATGTTAACAAATTTGTTTCTCGATCCATCAAGGAGTCAAAAATGTGCAGACTGAATAGCAAACTGTAGACCCTGATCAGACTGCTCCTGAAGGGGCCGTCTGATCTGGGTCTGCACTGTTTGCTTAGGCATGTCTGTTCCAATACTTTGGATTATTACAGTAGTCTAGAAAAGGTCTTAACAAAACACAAAATAGTTTCAGTGTGAAGAGTGTGGAACATTGGGGTGGTTTAGAGTAACATAACTTAGTCTGTAGGTCTGCCTGCCCTGTCATTATGCTAACAAGTCCGTGAAATGAACACCCCTCTAAACCCCACTTTATATAGAGAAAAATAGGGTTTACGGGGGTATACAATATCTTCTTCATTTCTGCTCCAAGACATAGGTTGTGGGTACTCGTTAGAACCGCCTCAATGAGGCGGTTCTAATGAGCACCAACAACCTATGTTTGAAGTAAAAATAAGAAAAATATCGCAAATTTTCATCAGAAAAATGTTCGTTTTTCAGATGCAAAAAATGTACTTTTTTGTATGGATGCGTTATCGTAATGGAATGATAGACTTGCTTGCTTCAGTCTTGTGTGTCAGTTTAAAACAGTGGGAAGAGAAGACACATTAACTGTCTGTCAGTCTGTTCATTAATCCGTTTATCTGTCTTCCCCTCAATCCAACTGTCTCTTTGTCTGTCAATTTGCTTGCCTGTGTATAAGAGAACATTCTCATTCTGTACATTTGTATTTCAGATTGTAAATAGATACAAAGGTTCCAATTATCCAATAATGAATTTACATGAAAGAACACTTAGTGTACTAGCTTGTAGGGTAAGTACTGTTAACCCTTATCCTGCCGAATAAGTTAATTTTGCCACACACATTGCTGACTATCTACCAATCAAATTACCTGACATAACAGTCAAGCAATAACTAAACATCAAATACAGTTATGGCCATACATGCTACACTGAAAATCACTCCACTAAACTAAATGGAAGCGTTTCTGCTTGTCAGTAGTGTATTCAACCACCCAAAAACTGTAAGCCACTGTGCATGACTTTGAGGTAAAAATAATGAACATTAAATTGCAAAGAAATGTGGTTTTCAAGGAAAAGTATCTTTTTTTCCTATAGATTTATTATGGACATTGCCAGCCAATCAGAACCTAGACTAAAGTTTTGATTGGCCCGGCCATCCAGAGAGTTGCAAATGCTTACTCATGAACCTTGCTTTTTAGCTCGTCTGTTTTTTTGAAAAAAAAACTTTCGAGCTATTGTCATCACTCCGGCGTCTTCGTTGTCGTCTGGCGTCGTCCTTAACTGAAAACCTTAACCTTGACCATATTTCCAAAAGTATTTGGCCTACCTTCATGAAACTTCATACACATACTCACCATCACAAGAGCTACATTCCCTACAAGTTTTATAACTCCATCTTGTTTTTTTACAGTAAAACTCGAATGTGGATGACTTACTCATTAGAACTCGTTTTAGAGCCCCTAGAGAATTCTTCCAATAACTCCAGATATCCATATATATTGGGATAGTTTATAGAATTTCTTTTTATTTTATTTCATCTTGAAAAGATATGTTGTCTGTACACATTAGAATTGCCTCAGTGTGGTGATTCTGATGAGAAACTCAACATTCCTTTGTCATATGACGTTGCGTCTGAGAGTGTAATAACGCTATGTAATATTTTCGATAATCCACAAGTGGATTAAATATGCAAATTAGCTATATACGTTCCGTAACGTTACATGTACGACGTCCTTATCGACGTCGTGTTTACTAATGGCGGAATATGGATATTTTTGTAAACAATCATGAATAAAATGTCATGATAAATAGAATCTTGCATTCGTGCTCATGTATTATTGAGTTTATTAAACTCATTGAGGAAAAGGAATAAAATGCTCGGCAAGCCTCGCATTTTATCCCTTTTCCTCAACTGGTTTAATAAATTCAATAATACATGAGCACTCATGTAAGATCCTCTATTTATTCTATGGATCAAAAGGACATCCTTAACCCATGCCATGAAAAACTGCATCTGAAAATGTTGTGTGTTTATGTCATCTGCTGCATCTTCTTGCAAAGTTTTCAAACATATTTTGCATGCAGGCAAACAGTGTGGATACTGAACAGAGAGGAGCAGTCTGATCCTGGTCTACACTGTCTGCCAAAAAAAAAAGACTCAAAAGTTACCAACAGATAACAAAACAGACGACAATTGTTGTGGCTGAAATCTTATGGTTTAAGTCATTTCCATTGTGCCTCATGGCCAGGCCCTATGATTAGCCCATTTTATGCCAGTAGACATCCATTTGTCAAACAAAAGGTGGTAGGCCTACTTTTATGCCCCGCCATTCAAAAAATGGTGGGGTATTATGTTATACCCTCCGAAGTTTTGAGTGTCCATCCGTCCATACGTTCATCTGTCCGTTTGTCACCGCCTCATAGTTTCGTGTCCACTCCATAACTCTGATACCGCTTGAGATATTTTCACGAAACTTCACAGATATGTAGAACACTATCAGACGACATGCAGAATATATGAATCTTAACTCTGATTTTCCTACTTTTGGAGTTGTGCCCTTTGAACATTGAACATAGCCATAGTTTTGTGTCCACTCCATAACTTCGATACCATTTGAGATATTTCCATGAAATTTTACAGATATGTAGAGCATCATGAGAGAATTTGCAGAACATATGAAGCGTAACTCTAGTTTTTCTACTTTTGGAGTTATTGCCCTTTGAACTTTGCATATAGCAATTTCAGTCATAGTTTCGTGTCCGCTCCATAACTTCAATACCATTTAAGATATTTCCATGAAACTTCACAGGTTATAGTTTTGTGTCCGCTCCATAACTTCAATACCATTTGAAATATTTCCATGAAACTTCACTGGTATGTAGAGCACCATGAGACAACATGCAGAACATATGAACCGTAACTCAGATTTTCCTAATTCTGGAGTTATTGCCCTTTGAACTTTGAAATAGCTGCTGCTATCAGTTTTGTGTCTGCTCCATAACTCTGATACCATTTGAGATATTTTCACTAAACTTCACAGATATGTAGAGCACTATGAGAGGATGTGCAGAACATATGAACCGTAACTCTGATTTTCCT
This sequence comes from Lucinisca nassula, assembly GCA_963580285.1. Lineage (NCBI taxonomy): Eukaryota > Metazoa > Mollusca > Bivalvia > Lucinida > Lucinidae > Lucinisca > Lucinisca nassula. The sequence continues at coordinate 145,109,406 of OY757011.1, read as the reverse complement.
ACTTTTAGAGTTGTTGCCCTTTGAACATTGACCATAGCCATTTCCGTCATAGTTTCGTGTCCGGTCCATAACTTTGATGCCGTTTTAGATATTTCCATGAAACTTCACAGATATGTAGAGCAGAATGAAACAACATGCAGAACATATGAAACATAACTCTGATTTACCTACTTTTGGAGTTATCACCCCTTGAACATTGAACATTGCCATTTCTATCATGTAGTCTGTTTGAAGCACTATATCTCCTGAACCTAATGATTGATTCTGACCAAACTGGCATGGTTACATCACTAGGATGGAGGAAAAAGCGTTAAGGTTTGGGTGACCTTGACCTTATTTTCAAGGGCACAGGCCCCCAAAAACTGTTAATTTTGGGCCAAAGATGGCTTGTCTGCATCCAACCTCAACACATTAATGAAATGTGGTCTAACTTCGTACAAAATATCATTGCAATTGACCAAAGATTTGACTAGATTTTGAAGACCTTGACTTTAGTTTAAAAGGCACTGGCCCCCAAAAACTGAAAATGAGAATTTTAATTCTGTTTACTTGCTTTTGGAGCCATGGCTCTTTGAACATTGAAAATAGTCATCTTAGTCATTTATTCCTGTCAACTTTATTAAGGGAAATAGTAATGCATCCTTACTTTGAATTCATTTTTCACTGTGATATGGCACTTACTTGATGTAATTGTAGTGGCGGGGCATCATACAGTGCTTGCAGTTTTATTTTTGTTTTTATTCTATTTTGATGGAAAATTCTGTTAGCAAATAGTGCAAGCCCTGATCAGACGCCACATTTTGTGGCGTCTGATCTGGGCCTGAACTGTTTGCCAAGGTACCCCTTTAGGGGTTTCGCGCCTGCAGTGGGTTAACTCTCAGTAATTTGAACTACCCTATCCTGAAAAAATGTTCATGGTCCCAAAGGTATTCAGTTTGACTGTATTTTTTTTTTATTTCACAGTATGTATCAGAAGTAGTTATTGGTGCTCCTTATGCAGTTACAGAAAATCTCATGAAGCATTTTAATGTAAGTATTTACACCTAATTTCATTATACATCTAATAAAAGTGCCACTGTCTGCTATCAGTTTTCTGACTAAAAATAAAAAAAAAAAAGATGCCATTATCACACTACTAGTGTGGTGATCCTTATGAATACACACAGCATACGATATTCTATAAAAGATCAAAAAGGTATCCCTTATGATTTTTCTGCCATTTTTCAAAGGGAGACAACTTTTGGGACTTCCTGTTCAGTTTTGTATAAACTCTGTCCTACGGATTTTGTGGTACTTTTACCCGACATTGAGATGAAATGACTTCTCAAACCCTACCGCCCATAGAAACCGCTAGGGTTTAAGGAGAGGTCTGACTTGCATCACTTTTCCTGGGCAAGCTTAGACATACAAAAAGGCTTAGACCTAAGTGGTTTAGCAGTATTGAAGTTTGGCAGTTTCAGCTCTGCATGCCTAATCTATTTCTCCAAGCCTGGATTGATGGGAGAGCTGGCTTTGTGAATAATTGTGAGCTAGTTAAAGAACTTTGATGATAATAAACATGCAGACTGTAACATCGAATAGTTATTTAAGTTAAACAAAAATGCACTTATTTTCTTGCAAACCAGATTAGAAAATCCTGGATTTAACACTTTGATAAAAAAAATCTTATCCTACTCAGGTTATCTTACATGAAAATTGAGCAGAGCTAAAACTGACCACACATGAGTACTGGTAAACCGTTCAGAAGACTAAGCCTGCCCAGGCAAAGTGATGTGAGTCAGACCATCCAATGCATATAAGCCTTTTGGTTTCATTGGGTGGCAGGGCTTAAGATGTCATTTCATCTCAGTGTCTGGCAAAAATCCCACAAAATTGGAAGCAACATTTCCAAAATTACCTTAATAAGACCACTTTTGAACAGTCCCAAAGGTAGTCTTAAAATAGGAATTTTACTATATATATAAAAACTAATCATCATATTACTGGCTAAATATTTGCCTTGAGTTCCAGCATACTGGTAATTTAGAACAGTTGAGTTTTTGGTTTGTATCAAATAAGGAGATAGGAGAATGAAAGTAGAATAAAAATGTTTTCGCATTCGTTGCTGATTTTTATTTCAGGTTGATGTAGTATGTCATGGTCAGACCCCTGTAATGGCAGATGTTGATGGTAGTGACCCATATGCGGTAAGTTTCTTCATCAGCTAGATTTCAATGTTTACCTTTGTGCCTAAATAGTTTAACCCATTTAGTACCAGAACCCCCTAAACGGGTACCCTGGCAAACAGTGCAGGCCCAGATCAGACGCTGCATTCTGCGGCGTCTGATCAGGGCCTCCACTGTTTGCAAAAAGTTCAGTCATTTTCCAAATAAATTTTGATGAAAACACAACCTGACACCCCTAAATTTTGAAATGAACTCCTGCAATATATAGGGAGGAAGATTCCATTTGGTACAAAAAGGGTTAAGGGAAAGTTTTAAGAAATATGTGAGAAGTTAGAAAATTCTGCCTAGTGAGGTAAATAAACTGGTTTTTGCAACATACAAGAATAAAATCACGATTAGTCTCTATATTTATCCTGTCAGAACAAAATTACAAAGTAAGAGACTCAATTTCAATATTAGACATAATTTTTTTAACATTTTGGCTGCTATATATATGAATTTTGGGATTTTAATTACTTGTTTTGGTTGAAGTTACAGACCTATAACTTTGCTCAGATATAGATAATAGTATATCTCTCATTACTGACAATAAACAATCTTAATCAAATGGCTGAAGTGCTGCTGGTTGTGCATTCAAAGATGGCTGATGAGACATGTCTTGACTGTAAACTGTATGTTGCAGATTGAGCAGGTCCATGGTGAGCGGGACAGGCTGTGTTTCCAACCCTTGGGATGACGTGCTGAGTGGAACCAAGGCATAGCCGAACCAAGGCATAGCTTCGGTTCCACTCAGCACGGTCATCCCAAGAGTTGGAAATGCCCATCTATAACAGAACACCATATTGCACAACACCACCGGAAATTTTCACTTTATTTTATTTAATGTTTTATTTTTCGCGCACTATACTCATGTACTTTGCCTGGGTAAGAACACCATGGTAAGAACAGAATTTCTGTCCTAGGCTTAAACCACAGATATCATTATCTGTTCTTGGGCTTGTTTCTTTGGCTAGAACGAAATGTCTCTGTGCACTGTGCATATATACAGCAAACACAGTAAGACATGTCTGTCTCAGTCCTTAGAGAAAATAAGGAATCAGGTGTAAAACATGATTAAAACTTCTCAGTCCTATCACATTTTAGAAGCCTCTGTGGTGAAGTGGTTATGCTACTCGCCTGATAAGCCAGGGATTGCAAGATCAATCCTGGGCTTCTCCAGACTTTCGGATGAGTCTTTAAACCTAGGTCCCGTCTCTGTATGACCTTAGCTGTTGGTGAAACATAAAACTGAAACACACTCACTCACTCCTGTCACATTTTTTTCAGGCACCAAAGAAGATGGGAAAATTTGTGCCAGTAGATAGCTGTAATGTTTTGACAACACACATGATCATAGAGAGAATTATTAAACACAGGTTAGTTTGTCTCCCCACCCCCCCACCCCCACCCCCCCCCCACCCACCCCCCCCCACTTCAGAATGTGGTGTCTCATTAGGGTCTACACTGTTTGGCACTCATCCGGCTATTCACAACATCGGGAGGTAAGTTGTACCTGTTTCAAATTTTAGAACAAGTATGGTAAGGAATTGAGGTGTCCGAATACTTAGGGTAAGTACAGTAGTATGCTAATGTATTTGCTGAAAGAAACGTGAGTATTTTTGCATTTGCAGCTGGTGGCCTGGAGGTCATGGGTGTGAACTCCATTGGGTCTGACTATAGCCCATCGGGGCTTGGAGAAATAGATTGGGCTGGACGATTCTTCCACCAGAGCTGATACCGACCGCACATGAATACTGGTAATCCGCTTAGAAAGTCTAAGCCTGCCCAGGAAAATTACTGCGAGTCGGCCCGTCCATGCTTATAAACCCTATTAGTTTCATTGGGCGGCAGGGATTGAGATGTCATTTCATCTCAGTGTCGGGTAAAAGTCCCACAAAATTGGAAGCAACGTCTCCAAAATGACCTAAATAGTGTTGATGTGGACGTTTAACCTCAAATCAAAAAAACAAATGGGTCTGACTAGATTTCTGTGGTGATCAGTTATAAAATATTTTCTGCATTCATACTCTCCCTTCTGCTGGTTTAAGGAATGCAGGATTAGAATATCATCAGTTATTGAAAAAAGGTGCTCTGAACGGATTCTCTATACCTATCCGGGAAAGGTGTGATTAGGCTCAACATGACCATAATAGTGTTTACTGGGCTGTTAAAACTCCAAAATAAACAATGCTGTTGAATTGAAACAGAGTACAGCACCTTTATAACACTATTGTTTAATGTAATGAAAAGTACTATGCTATGCTATAAAGAGACAGTGTTATATCCATAATAGACCGTATATTAAAATAAACATTAGGTCCCATGAAAGTGTAACATCTACCATGTTTACCATATATATTAAGACAGCCCGAAAAAAAAACAAAAAAAAAAACAATGTAGACCAAGATGAGAGTCACCCCCATCCATTGGGGCTTGGAGAAATAGATTGGGCTGCATGCTGCTTCCACACAGAGCTGAAACTGGCCACACACGAGTACTGGTAAACCACTTAGAAGGACTAAGCCTGCCCAGGCAAAGCGGTGTGAGTTAGACCATCCAGTGCACATAAGCCTTTTGGTTTCACTGGGCGGCAGGGCTTGAGAAGTCATTTTATCTCATTGTCAGGTAAAAGTCCAACAAAATTGGATTTAGAGTCTCCAAAATGACCTAAATAGTGTTGACGTTAAACCTCATTTCAAACAAAAAATCAAGATGAGAGGTTGAGAAAACAGTGTAGACCTAGATGAGAGGCACAGAATGTGGCCTCTCATCTAGGTCTACACTGTTTGCACTCATTCTGTTATTTTTAGACTCAACATGGAGTGGTATATTGAACTTGTTCAAATTTTAGAACAAGTATGGTATGGAGTTGGGGTTGGGGTAAATATAGTTTTTCCCAAAAATTAAATATGCTATTATAACTAGCATTGCTATAACCAGCGCAATTTAACTACATTTCAGGTATGAGTTTGAAGCCAGAAACAAGGTGAAGGAGGCAAAAGAGATTAAAATATTTGAAGCAATGAAAAAACTCGAGGAAAATGGACAAGATAATGCTGTAGATAGCACCGGGGGACCAGAATGAGTGATGTTTGTAATTTAGAGTTTAAGTAAATCCTATCAGCCTTTTAGACCAGGCCTCGAGGTTGTAAAACTTTTTATGCTCAACTCAACTGAGCTTGAAATCTGTAATGCTCATAAATATTAAAATACAATCAATGGAGGCAATTTCCTTTCTCGGATCAGCAGACATTTTTATTTGTCCTGCTCATCAATTTGAAAATGCCAACATTTGTTGGCATTTTCAAATTTATGAGCAGAAGAAATTTCATGCTCACGAGTTGAGCATGAAAAAAGTTTTACAACCTCGGGGGCCAGGCCTCCAATGTTATAAACATTTTTTTTTTACCATTATCAACTCTTTTGATCTTGAAACATGCCCTGTTCATAAATGTTAAAATGTAAACTACTATTTTACATTTTAAAATTTATGAGCTGGACAAATGACATTCTCTGGTGATCTGAGCAGGAAAATTGGTCCATTTGTTTGTATTATAATATTGGGAATCATTACAAATTTGAACCTGCGCATGACAAAACCTACAATAAGACCAGTGCGACCAGCAGAGACTCAAATCAACCTGTGCACTCATCCACTATGACAAGACCTTTTGCTTATGTCTCTTTGAATAGATATTAGCCTATAGTAGGTACATTAGATCAGCAAAGACTCTGATCAGACTGCATGAATGCGTGGTTTGCTGGTTACCCTAGCCTTCATGTAGATTTCATGTGCTGGCTCATTTCATACTCATCTGAGTTGAGCATGGAAATGGTTTTATTACCTTGGGCTGAAAACATAACTCTGCACCATCTCATCTGAATCTGCACTGTTTTCCATTCAGTTGTGTTTTTTATCAAATGTCCCATTTTAAAATGTGTATATATGCAGTGGGCTTATCAAAATGCAGCAATGAACATGACTACAGTAGAACTTCGATGGCTCGAACACCAATGGCTCGTTTACCATGGCTGAGTCGAACCCGTTCTTGAGCCCCTGGGGAAATCCTCTATGTAAGAAATGATGCGAGATAATTTAGGAGACTTTCGTCTTTTATTTTGTATATGTATGCTGTGTGTACTCATTAGAATCGCCTCAATGAGGCGATTCTAATGAGTACACACAGCATACATTTTCATTACAGGACACCGAAAATATGTCAAAAAGTACCTCGTTATGCCTCCTGGCAGTAAGCCTCTGTGGCTCGAACTACCTCTGTCTCGAACAGATTTTCGAGGTCCCAAAGGTGTTCAAGCCATTGAAGTTCGACTGTATTTTCAATTTCTGCGGGTTTACATAAGTCATTGGTATGAAGACTAAGATTAGAACAGCTTGCATTACATCCGAAATGTCCGAAAGTTAGCTCTGTTTGTGTGCTTGTGTGGAGAGAGCTGAGTTTGCTGAGCACACTTACCATCCATAATTATACAAAAAGTATTTTACGGTGAAATTCCTATATTAAGATCACCTTTTGGGCTGCTCAAAAGTGTTCTTTTAGACCTTTTTTGAACTGCCCTATAGGTGGCCTTTTATAACAATAGAATGGGTGTAGCAAACCTGATGGTCTTTTATAACAAGAGAATGGGTGTAGAAAAACTGGTGGTCTTTTATAATGAGTGGGTGTAGAAAAACTGAAGGTCTTTTATAACAAGAGAATGGGTGTAGAAAAACTGAAACCTTTTAAATACATTATGTTTTTAAAAGAAAAATAAGTCTTGACCCTTAAGATGCCAAGGAAAACTGCATCTGAAAATGGCATCTATTTTTGTCATTTGCTGCATATTCTTACAAACTTTTCAAAATATTTTTGCATACAGGCAGTGTGGATCCAGATCAGATCAGATCAGACTGATCTGGGTCCACACTGTTTGCAAGAATGACTTTTAAAAATTACCAGCAGTTGACAAAGCAGACGACAGTTTTTGAGATTGCCATCTTATGAGTTAATTTTAGCTTGTCTTAATAGCTGAATTTCGCTGTATTTTTTTTTTCTTTTGTACATGTATATATGAGTAAAGTGCCAAACAGAAATGCAACAGAATGCATTTTCTTTCTTTTTTCTTCAGAGAAAATAAATTTTGACTTTTCCCTCTCAGTTGAGCTGCATCAACGATAATGAGTCTTCCCTGAGTTTGTAATGAGGTTTTACATCCCCATCAACACTATTTAGGTCATTTTGGAGATTATGGGACTTTTACCGGACATTCAGATAGGACACCTCAAGCCCTACCACCCAAAGGAACCACTAGGGTTTAATAGATGGTCTGACATGCACTCACTTTTCCTGGGCAAGCTTTAAGACCTAAGAGGTTTACCAATACTAAAGATTGGTCAGTTTCAGAGCTGTGAGGAAGCACCATGCAGTTTATTACTCAAAGCCCTGACGGTCGGGGACGCATCTTCTGTGTGTGGAAAGCAAAGTTTAAACCTATTTTGAACTAAATGAAATCTTTCCCATTGTGTACAATTGAAGTCCATTTTGAAATTTTTGAGTGTCAGGCTCAGATATGTTTTTTGTTGTTTTTGTAGCCCCGATCTGAAAAAGTGGGGGCTATATTGAATTTGCCTTGTTCTTCTGTGATTCTGTAATTACGTTGTTCATCATAACTCAAAAAAACATTTGAGGTATTTTCATGAAACTTCACACAAATGTAAAGCATTTTGAGACAATGTGCAGAGTGCATGAACCATAACTCTGGATTGCCTACTTTTGTAGTTATTGCCCTTTGAACATTGAAACAATTCCATTATTCATGATAACTCAAAAAAACAGTTCGAGGTATTTTCATGAAACTTCACACAAATGTAAAGCACTATGAGACGATGTGCAGAACGCATGAATCATAACTCTGGATTGTCTACTTTTGGAGTTATTGCCCTTTGAACATTGAAAAATGGCTATTTTAACCTTGTCCGCTCCATAACTCAAAAACCATTTGAGGTATTTTCATGAAACTTCACACAAATGTAAAGCACTATAAGACGATGTGAAGAGTGCATGAATCATAACTCTGGATTGCCTACTTTTGGAGTAATTGCCCTTTGAACATAAAAAATGGCAGTTTTAACCTTGTCCGCTCCATAACTGAAAAACCTTTTGGGATATTTTCATGAAACTCCACACAAATGTGAAACACTATAAGATGATGTGAAGAGTGCATGAACCATAACTCTGGATTGCCTACTTTTGGAGTTATTGCCCTTTGAACATTGGAAAATGACAATTTTAACCTTGTCCGCTCTATAACTCAAAAACCTTTTGAAATATTTTCATGAAACTTCACACAAATGTAAAGCACCATGAGAGGATGTGCAGAGCACGTGAACCATAACACTGGATTGCCTTTTTACCACCTTTAATTAGAGGCTGAAAGCAGAAAACATTTTTTTTTCTTGTATTTTTCTTTTCTGATAGTGCTATAGCGGGGCTATAGTCAGATCCTCTGACAGTTCTAGTTTATGTTTGTTTGTTTTTATGCCCCCGCATCGTACGATGCCGGGGGCATATAGTTTTTCGGTTTTCCGTACGTGCGTCCGTGGGTACGTGTGTCCGAAAGTGTGTACGTACATACGTAATCCTGTTAGACTCAGGTTAAGGTTTTGGGTCAGGGTAGAACTTGAGCTCATATTTTTCAAACCATGCAATGGATTTGGTTTATATTTAGTATGATGATAGATATGGGTCCAAAGATTTATCCAACAATACCCACACACCTACCCATGGTCTCAAGGTCAAGGTTACGGACTTAGAAATTTTTAATGTTTAAGACTCCGGTTAAGGTTTTCATCATTTGGTTCATATTTGGTTTAATAATAGATGCAGGTCCAAAGATTTATTCAGTAATACCCCCACCCATGCCTATGACTTCAAGGGCAAGGTCGCAGACATAGAAATTTTCAATATTAAGTATGTCAATAGCTTATATTTTCCAAACTCTATAATGGATTTGCTTCATATTTGGTATGACAACAGTTGCAGGTCCAAAGTTTCATTGAGCCGTACCCCCCACCCCTTAACTAAAGGTCAAGGTCACAGACATAGAAATTTTGTATATTATATTTTTGAGAGCTCATATTTCTTTAACCATGTGATGGATTTGCTACATATTTGGAATGATGATAGATACATGTCAAAAGTTTCATTCAGCCATAACCCCGCCCCTGCCGCGTGACCTTAAGGTGATTGGGTGGGGGGGGGAGGTAGGTCCCTGGGCGGGGGCATTTGTGTTGTATTGAGACATTTCTAGTTTCAAATTTATTTAAAAAATGTTTGAACATTCTGCAGAAAGCAAAGGCCCTGATCAGAGTGCACCAATTCACAACCTGATCTGAGTCTTTACATGGGGTTTATGTATAAAGACTCATTTTGATTTGACATTGCTCAGTTATAAAACCAGCAAGTATTGATTGTGGCATACACCTTTTGTTGATTTTTGACATTTTTTGTTTTTAACTCATAAAAGATTACGATGATAATCCAAGATTATTTTCTCTATTTCTTCTTAGATACTTAATTTTGGGTACTGTAAAAATCCTAAAAATTTGCACACCTTGAGGAATCACTATAATTCTCCTAAAATTTTAACAAATTTGTTTCATGATCCATGAAAGGGTCCAAATGGTGCAGATGGAATGCCAAACCGTGTAGACCCTAAGCAAACGGTGCAGACAAGATCCTGAAAGAGCAGTCTGATCTTGTCTGCATCGTTTGCTTAGGCCTGTCTGTCCCAATACTTAGGATCATTACGGTACTTCATAGTGGTCATTCTATGATATAGTTTAATTGAGAAATATGAAAAAAATATCCTAAAATTATTTAATACTCCTCTTATTATACCCCCGGCATACTTCGTATGCTATGGTTATACCCCCGGAATATGAAGTATGCTATGGGGGTATAATGTTGTCGTCCTGCCATTCGTCCGTGTGTCCATCTGTCCGTCCATTAACATTTTGGTTAAAGTTTTGCGTCAAAGTTTCTAAGAGATTGTATCTTCTGAACCCTTTGATAGATTTAGTTGATACTTACACTGAAGTTACATACTGGTCTAAAAATTTCATTGATGCATGTCCCAGCCCCACAGTGACCTTGAGGTCAAGGTCACATACTGAGAAATTTTACTTTTGGTTAAAGTTTTATGACAAAGTTTATAGATGCCTGTATGTTCTTACGGTAACTCTGAGACAAATTCAGTTGATACTTGCATCAGTGTACCAGTCCAAACATTTCGTGATGTATGTCCCTTTCCCCACCCAAGGTGACCTTGACCTCAAGGTCACGTTGGGAGACAGGGCTTGAGATGCCATTTCGTCTCAATGTCGGGTAAAAGTCCCACAAAATTGGAAGCAACGTCTCCAAAATGACCTTTACAGTGTTGATGGGGACGTTAAACCTCTAATCAAACAAAAAACCTCAAGGTCACGGACTTAGAAATTTTACATTTGGTTCAAGTGGACTTAGAAATTTTACATTTGGTTCAAGTTTTATGACAAAGTTTATAGATGCCTGTATGTTCTAAACTCTAAGACAAATTCAATTGATGCTTGCATCGATGTTGCATACCGGTTCAAAGATTTCATTGATGCATTCCCCACCCTGCTGCTTCAGTAACATTGATACCCCCCACCCCTTCAGTAGCTTTGATGCCCTCACTCCCTTGGTCCATTTAGAAATTTTATGTTTGATTTAGCTTTTACAAGCACATTTATAGATTCTTATAGCTTCTTGACATCTTCATTCATATTACATACAAGCTCAAAAGATATATCAGAGTATGGCGCTGGCCGGGGGTATACCGGCCCCGATAGCTCAGTTGGTAGAGTGTCCGCTCCGGGGAACGGGAGGTCTGGGGTTCGATCCCGGGCCGCGACATACCAAAGTCGTTAAAAATGGTACTAGCTGCTCCTCGCTTGGCACTCAGATTTACGGGGAAGAGTTAGGACTGGTCGATCCAGTGTCAGGATAATGTGACTGGATGTGGTATCATGTAATGTGTCTGGGACATGATACTTCAGTGAGGCAGCACTATAAACGTGAGCATTGAGCTCCCTGTCGCAACCAGACACCGTCGCGATATGACTGAAAAATTGTTGAAAGCGACGTTAAACCCGAATTCACACACACACTGGCCGGGGGTATACGTGACCCACTGGTCGCTTTCTCTAGTTTTGTAGCTATGACGTTTTAAAGCACAAGCAGCCATTTGGTTGCTTTTTTGTGTGTGTTTTGTTTTGTAGATTTGTTGTTTTGTTTTTATTTGTTTTGTTTCTTTTGAGTTCTAACATGTTTTCTTGTTTTTGTAGATTTCTTGAGTTTTGTTTATTCTAACATATTTTATTTATTTATTATTTAGCGATACCAAAGTACCGGCTGAGTCTGCTGTACAATACTTTGTATTGATGAATTAAAACTCAATAGTAGGACACTGATTTAAGCCTATTGTTTACAGTTCCATTGTTTGCTTGAAATTTATTTCATCGCATGAACAAGTCTTGAACGCTCCCTGTAAACCCCTTTTTATGAAGAGAAAACTAGGGTTTATGGGAATATACATTCATTTTCTTATTTTTGTTCCAAGACATAGGCTGTGGGTACTCATTAGAACTACCTCAGTGAGGCAGTTCTAATGAGCACCCACAACTTTAGTTTGCAGTATAAATAAGCAAAATATCAGATTTTCTCAGAACAGTAGCCATTTCAGAGATGTGAAAAAATGCACTTTGTCGCACAGGTGTGGTATTGTAATGTTTGACTGACAGCCATGTCTATACAATCCATCTAAGTAAAATTTGAAACTGAAAATTCCCTTGGATTGATCATGTAGATATGGTGTTTTATTACTGTTTTGTTGAATCCGATAACTCGTTCAGTACAATTAGCAAATGGCATTTTTAATTCATTATTTTATTTCATATTTTTCAAAGAAAATAAGGCTTTGAGTCAAGCCAAATTTTCTCTAAAAAATATGAGAAAAAAATTGATTGTTGTTTACTCCAGAATTATATGTATGCTTGAAGGGTCAACTTCACCAGTTTGCTTTCTGCTGTCACAGGAGTTACTATATTTATTGTATGTATTCGTACATATAGGCCTGAGCAAATAGTGTAAACCTGGATGAGATATTGCAGAATTTGGCATCTCATCAGGGTCTACACTGTCACTCATGTACCTATTTTTAGAACCACCATCAGGTAGTAAATTGTACTTGTTCAAGTTTTAGAACAAGTATGATAAGGACTTGAGTTGTCTAAATACACCACAACCTCATTATAACACAGTTCATTATAGCACGGTTTTGGATAGAACACAGTTTCAAGATGGATCCCCAAAATGTATAGATTATATAGAAAAATGACCATGTCATTTTTCTTTATAATCTATACATTTTCATTTGGATATAACATGGTTGTTTAACTAACAGAGTGTCTGTTTTGGACCCCATTAATAGTGTTATAAAGAGGTTTCGGTGTATTTAGGGTACATTCAGTGTTGAATGTGATAAAAAATGATAGCGTGCACACAACCTTACACCGAATTATTAGCAAAACACCAAAAAATGATCAATCATGATCAGTCAAACTGCTGAGAGTGAGTCTATGAGCTGTTAGTATATTTAAGATTGATATATTTGTCTGAGAAAAACTGTTTACACTGGACACAAGTTGATCTGGGCTTGGGTAGTTCCCAACTGCCAAATAATATGGGCTTTGTTAGGTCCCACACCCAGAACAGTATATGTGTCCTTCAGTCAAATAAATTTTAGTATGTATATGATGATGCCTAAAGCTGCTGTGAAAGCACTTATAAATGTAATTCTAATGCACTTGCGTATGTAATGCGACGTCTGATTGGATAATGTCAAAAATTTGTGACAGTATAATCTGCAATATACTGTCGTCGGGAAACCATTTGTCATATAAGGGGTGTCAGGCCTATATTTTCGTTTTTATTCTATTTTTTTTGATAGAAAATTCTGTCAGCAAATAGTGCAGGCCCTGATCAGACGCCGCGTTCTGCGGCGTCTGATCTAGGCCTGCATTGTTTGCCAAAGTACCCCTTTAGGGGTTTCCCGCATACAATGGGTTATAGTTTCACTATGTTTAAGTCTTTTATAATGAATAATAAGGTTGCATTCAAGGAAACAGGATACACGTGTCATATTTCCTGCCACTCTTGACAAGGGGAGACAACTATCTAGACTTCCTGTTGACTTTCATGTAAACAGAGCCTCTCCGAAATTGGACTCTTCTGTTAACCCTTGTCTTGCTGTCAGAGATGATTCATATAAGCGCCTCATATGTTTTGAAATCCAGTCATTGAAATTTGTACATGTACTGATTCAGTTTGCTTATCTATTGAAAAGCGAATGAATATTGTTTCAACCCACCATTTTCCTGCTGAATAAATTATTTTTGACACCCATGTCGGACATTCAGCCAATCAGATTATTTCATGTAATTTTTTCCTACATAATTCATGCACTGAAAGGCAAACAGTGTAGATCTAGATCTGATGGCTTCTGCAGAAGCCATCTGATCTGGATCTACACTGTTTTCAAAGGTAGGGGTTTATCTTGGATCAGCAGGACAAGGGTAATGAAATGAGCTTCCTTCAGAGGCCATCTGATCTGGATCAGTAGTTTGTGCAAAGAAGGGAAATCATGATTCAGCAGAAACAAGGTTAAAAGAAAGAATTTTCTTCTGAGAAGAAATTTTTTTTTCCTTTCTTTCCTTCAAAGATTGGGAGACAACAGTATTATCGAAACAGTTGCCTTCCCTGAAGATGTATCCAGTCTCCCTGAGACATTCTTTTATGACACGTGAATTATATTCTGAGTATATTAATTGAATATACACCAAGGCTGGGACTTGTTATTAAAAAAGTGCCATAACCTTCCATTGTATTTAGGTAGTGTATTTTTTTTTATTTGATAAGAGTCCAGTTTTAACCATAAATGTTCTATCTACATTATTAATTTTAATACTATATGAACCATATTCTAACCATATGAGCACATAGCTAACAATGTGGACCCTTCAAACTGCTAATCACGACTATCATGTGACATTTTCAAAGTGTATTTTTCTTCTGTTTATGTCCTCGGTAGCGATAGTGGGGACATATTGTTTTTGCCATGTCTGTTTGTTTGTACGTGGACAACTTTAACGTTGATCATAACTTCTGAACCATTTGAGATAGAGCATTCATATTTGGCATGTAGGTTCCTTGTGAGAAGAGCTTCACATTCATGCCAAAAAATTTTGACCTATGACCTTGACCTTGATGTGTGACCAACTTTGAAAAAAAAGGCCTTGCCTGGGGACAATTTCGTGTTTCACAAACACATTTGTTGTTTTATATGAAATTAGGCTTGACATTACATGTGAATTGTCTAGGCTTGACATTACATGTGAAGTGTCTAGGCTTGACATTACATGTGAAGTGTCTAGGCTTGATATTACATGTGAAGTGTCTAGGCTTGACATTACATGTGAATTGTCTGCCCAGCAGACAATTCACATGTATTGTCAAGCTTTATTTATGATGTTTTTTTTTTAAATAAGAGTCATCTGCTCTAGGAATTCATATTGCAGTTGAAGGATTATGATCTTTTTGTATAGTTCTTCACTCTATGTTAACCCTTGTCCTGCTGAATATTTAAGTATGCCACACCCACTACCGATTATCAACCAATCAGATTATTTGATGCAAATTATTGTGACAAATTCATCAACTGAATGACAAACAATGAAGATCCTGATCAGATGGCTTCTTTAGAAGCCATCTGATCTGGATCTTCATTGTTTGAAAGATAAGACATATCCGGGTTCAGCAGGACAAGGGTTAATGATGTAATGAAGCTACTTTAGTTTTAGATCATTCTGTTTTATTTCTGAAAGTTAGCTGTCCATCATGCAAAATTGTAGGCACAAAATGTTACTGGCATGTTTCAGTCATAACATACAACAGCCATCACCATGACTCTGTGGCCTACCTAGTGGATTTGAGCGCTGACTTAAACATTAGGTCTCTCACTACTCTGGGTTGAAGCTGACTCTGGTCACATGTCAGACTCAAATTTCTGCAAAAGGATGGTCATAGTAATGAGTCTGATAAATAAATGAATATTCCCACATTTTGCTTTTATCTTATTGTGCCTAATTATTCTGCTGGTATGTCTTCACTATTAGATATTTACCAGTTGTTCAAAGCATTGTTCTTTACCTTGACCAACTCATTAGTGGTCAAAATGTCATTCTGTTCGGGCAAACACTATATGAAATACAGTGAAGCTTTATTTTCTCGAAACCTGATGGCTCGTCTACATTAGATGATTTTAGAAGCCTCCGTGGTCGAGTGGTTACGCTACTCGCCTTGTAAACCAGGGGTCGCAGGTTCGATCCCGGGCTTCTCCAG
Organism: Lucinisca nassula; assembly: GCA_963580285.1. NCBI lineage: Eukaryota > Metazoa > Mollusca > Bivalvia > Lucinida > Lucinidae > Lucinisca > Lucinisca nassula. The sequence goes on along the minus strand of OY757011.1, from coordinate 145,093,724 downwards.
ACTTTTGGATGAGTCTTTAACTCGAGGTCCCGTCTCCGTATGACCTTAGCTGTTGGTGGGACGTAAAACTGAAACACTCACATTAGATGATTTTAACTTTTTGTTGCGTCCCAAAGGAAGTTATCTGACAATCCAGAATAAAATATACGCAGGATAATTTAGGGAGATTTTCTTTTAATTACAACGGCATTAAGGACGGGTCATTAATGGATTTTGTTTGTTTGATTTGAGGTTTGTCGTCCCCATCAACACTGTATAGGTCACTTTGGAGATGATGGTTCCAATTTTGTGGGACTTTTACCTGACGTTGAGATGAAATGACATCTGAAGCCATGTTGCCCAAAGAAACCAATATGGTTTATAAGCATGGATAGTCCAACCCGCACCTCTTTGCCTGGGCTGGCTTAGATCCTCTAAGCGGTTTACCAGTCCTCGTGTGCGGTCGGATTCAGCTCTGCGTGGAAGCATGGTGCAACCCATCTATTTCTTCAAGCCCCTATGGGCGGGAGCTGATTAATGGAGGCGTTTCTAACGAGTACCCACAATCTATATTTCACTAACTTAAAGTGGGTTTCAAGCGGGTCAACATTATATAGGCATGTTTTTGTGATGGAAGTTGGACAGTTTTGCCAAGAGAAATGCGAGCAGCTTTTTTCAATGCAATTTTATTCAGCAAAAATATTCCTTTATTAGATACTGTTTTAGCTAGAACAGTTAAAATTTTGACCACAAACAGTCAGGTATCTTACGGAAAACCGTGACCATCATTTGTCACGATTTTCCATGACACATAAGTAAAAGCCAAAGTAATGGTTTTCCATGACGTTAACGTTTTCTCTGTGTAAACGACCACGTGATAGTTTGGGAGGAATTATTTTCTCGAATACAGGTAACGGAAAACCGTGACCTGTCTTTAAATTGGGCTTTGTCATGGATAACCATGACTATTATGTTTTTAAAGTGTGCGTTGTCTACCATGGTCTGATTCCTATGTTCACAAGCATGACAAGTATGTAGAAATACTCAGGAGAGGTTGGTCGGACCACACAGCCGTATCCTTCACAGCGTTTTCAAAGAAGATTCGGCCAGGAGAGCCTTCCGGCCAGCGACATTGAAGGGGGTTGTGCAGAGCTGAAATGCTCCTATATCATCAACCCTACTGGCAAAATGACAAATATGTTACTGTTACTGGGAAAAATGGAGAAAAAAATACTTGAAAATAAAATATATATCATAGAAACAATATGGCCTGTTGATACTGAATATATCGACCACCAGAATGCTGGGACGCACTGAGGACCATCAACAACTGATCATAAATCGCTAAGAGTGTACAAGTGGATAAACTGATATAGAGACTACCAGATTCGTATCATTTGATATCAAGTTTATCAGGCTCGGCTTCAAGATTCTACAAACGTTCTCGAAGCCTTGCCTGATAAACTTGATATCAAAAGACACGAACCTGGTATTCTCTATTTCTCTTCTCTTTGTTTTGACTACATCTGTCAGCTGTTGCAATTCTGTAGCATAATAAATAGTAAACCCCATTAATTATTTCATCTTTTTTGCAAGAAGTCAACCATATGCATGGTCACTCCCTCACAGTCTCAGAACCTTGCTAACGTATGCAACTTGTTTAAACATTTTGGAAGGAGAGTCCCGAGAAGTTCCCATTGTTTACTTTGGGACTACAATTCAGGATCAAAATGGTCACCCCGTGTTTCATCTAGGATCACAAATGTCTTATAGAATTTAGCTTGGTCTGCCTGAAAACAATCTCAAAGTTTTCTTGAAAAATCTAGTCTTTTCAGCATGTAGGGGAACCCATCTGACTGGCAGTTTGATTGTCTTTAGATTGTCAGTAAAAACAATATTAACAGAGCCAACACCGACACCCATAGTGTCTTCTATATGTTAGGCTGTTTCATGTCGGCATCACGAAAACACGCCTATATATTTTGACTCCTTTAAACCCGACTTTTATATAGTAAAACTGGGGTTTACAACGGAAACGACCGCCTTGCGACGGCCTGTAGCAATACCACTTGGGTCTGCTATCAGAATTCTAAATTAAGGGATTAGCAGTATTCATGGAGACTACTTCAGCAAAAAGGAGGAACATTTCCTTAATAAGCCCAGAGCCTAGAGCAAAATGAAAAGCACCATATGAGCCGCGTCACAAGAAAACCTGTTTTATTGTGCAGCCAGCAAAGGCTCATATTCGCCTGCATGTATGCGCCTTCAGTCTGCATGAGCCATCTTTGGTTTCCAAGAGAGAACATTTATGTTTCTGGTCAGAGTACACAGCGGCGCAGGCTGGTGAGTCTTTACTTGTCAGACAAGTTACCATCTTAATTGCAGTTATAATTTCTCATGCCATTTCACTGACATTCATAGTCAGATTTTCTTTAAGGGCCACTGATGAGGCTTTGATAGCAGAAACTAGTATTGGCTGATATAAGTTGTCAGCATTACTTCGAGGCTTACTGATGAGGCCTTGATGGCTGAAACTAGCTAGTCTGGCCCAAACACCAAATGATGTATATTTTCGTTTTTGGCTGCGTTCTAGGTTCTCAATTAAGGCGTAACTATACCTAATTTAGTGACACAGAGGCCTTTCTGATATTTAATCTTCATCGGTGTGTCTCAACCCCAAAGTTTTGAAACCGAAACGGATGATGGACAAGACCCGGCAAACACAGCACATCCCCCTCCGAGCACACACCGACCGACGTAGCCTATGAGACAGGTAAGCTGGAGGCATCAGGCAAGAGAGCCTAAAAGAGCACCTTTTTGGACTTGTTCAATGGTACCTGGCAGTTGAAAATGCCGTTTTAAAAGACACTGATCCGCAGTCATTAACTGCCACGGCAGTTTAAAATTATACCTATCATTAAGTGCAGCGTAGTTGATGAACGCGGATCAATAAGCCTTAGAAACAACGTTTCGAATGTAACTGGCAATCGAAAATGCTGTTACATTGTGCTTGTATTTCATATTTGAAATACGACATACGGAAAAGATACTAGGTTCGTGTCTATTGATATCAAGTTTATCGGGCAAGGCTTCGAGAAAGCTTGTAGAATCGCGAGCCTTGCCGAGCGATTTTTCATGCCTTCTCGAAGCCGAGCCTGATAAACTTTATATCAAACGACATGAACCTGGTATTCTGCTTATCAGTTAATCTCCTTGTACACTCTTTCAGTGTTTTGCCAATAATGCTAGTAATCCAGTTCATAGAAATGCAATGTCACGCTGACCTGATAAAGCTCACTTGTACTGAGATGGCATATCTTTATCAGATCGTTGTGTTACAATGCAACTGATATAAGGGGTAACTGATGATATGGTATACTATTCTAAGCTAGGCGGGTAGGGTAAGAGTGAGGATGGGATTTGCTTGTCAGCTTGGTAGCGATGCTAATACAATGGTAGCGTAGTTAATGGCTCCGGCTGCTCACATGTACATGACTATGACTGACAATGTACAAAATCGAGAACTGGTTATATTTTAAGATGCGCTAGTCTTCTCCCTTACACGACAGAGTGCTGTTTATATAATAAAGTAGAAGTGAAACAAAGATCAGGAATCGATACAAGTAACTTACTCCACCCTTCTAAAACACCAAAGGGAAAGAAACACAAACAAGAAGCGACCAGACCATAATGGAAACCTAAACAAAGGAAGGCCATAAGGACAGTTACTTTACTACAAAATGGCCATATGGCCAGTCTCGACCGGGCTGGTGTATTGGTACATTGGCAAACAGTACAGATCTAAATCAGATGCCATGATATCTTATCAGGGTCTGCTCTGATTGCAAATCTGCATTTAAGTGTTAAACTTAACAGTAAGTGTTAAACTTAACAGTTAAATATTAAGTTGAGGACTATTTTACCAACTTACACCCAGAGATTATCGACTCTACAGCACTCTCGGTGCTTTGATAAAAGCAGCAGCACAGTATGTTGTGTAAAGGGGTAGCCCCGTTCTAAAGTCTAGTACAATCGCTGTAAGTTTGGGTTGTGGACCTAGTATGGAGGCGTTTAAGAAATCTTATAGCCTATATGACTACATATTTTGGAAAGGAACACTTTATCGCTATATGGCTGACCACCAAGTCCCCCCCCCCCCCCCCCCCCCAATGCTTCTCTTGCGACCTTTATTTTACTTTCAAAACCTGGTATGTGTTTTTTCTGTCGCGTCTCATTATTTTCTACATCATAGAAAGGGTTAGGTGCGGATTGTTTTGTTTGATTTGAGGTTTAACGTCCCCGTCAACTCTGTATAGGTCATTTTTGAGACGTTGCTTTCAATTTTGTGGGACTTTTACCCGACATTGAAATGAAAAGACATCTCTGCCCTATCGCCCAATGAACCCAATAGGGTTTATAAGCATGGACAGGCTGACTCGCACTGCTTTGCCTGGACAAGCTTAGATCTTCTAAGCGGTATACCAGTACTCGTATGCGGTTGAATTTCAGCTCTGCGTGGAAGGATTATGCAGCTAATTTATTTCTTCAAGCCCCGATGGGCGGGGGTCCTAATTAGGTGCGTATTGCATCCTTCTTGTGTTTTGGAAAAATCATCAAGTTCACGGTGTCCGACTGTACCCGCTTAAGATTTCCAATAGTCGGACACTTTTTTCTAGCGAATTACAACTATAATTCAGGTAGTTATCGCAAAAAGAATATAATATTCACATAAATCAATGTCAAAATAACATAGGAAACATTTTAAGCTGCCTTACTCCGAAAATGCCCACAAAGTAGTCAGTGGTAAATCAGTTGTGATCGTTCGGTTTGTTTTGTTTTGTTTTTAAAAACTGGCGGTTTGAGACGTTGTTCTGACGTAAGCATTTTTCAACCAATAAAATATGATGTTTAATATGGACTGAAGGTAATAGAATTAGACAAGCAACAAATGTTTTAATTGGCTTTTATATTGCATGCTCGATTAAGGATGACAATTGTAACACACGGAAACTATACATGATAAATAAAAGTGTCCGAATGTACCCATCTGTCTGAACGTACCTGCAGTTTTATATACAGTATATGTAGTTTGGTGTCTCTGATGGGAGCTGTGGGTTGATTGTATCGATTCCTGATCATTGCCTCCACTTCTATTTTATATAAATTGTTGACAATAACTGCTCCCCGTTATAAAACACAAGTGACGGAAATCCGTGACGTTGACTGGCTTCAGTTTGTCATGGAATACCATGCCAGTCACAATATGGAGAGTCACGGTTATCCGTGACTAACTGTTTTGCAAATAGGACCCCAGGTAGGTTTGCTATCGAATAACTCGGTATTAGCTGCGAATAACTTCGGTTTTGTTATTGAGAAATGGTTATATATACATTTTTCTAGATAACTGCGATGGCGGTTTTCCTCAATTTGAAGGATTAGAAGTGAAAACTTGCTTAAAATAGTCAACTTCTGCAGCTGTTGCCACCTCTATTCTCCCCTCTTGTTGAGTCTTAGAGTACCTGGATGTAAAGTGGCTCTGACGTCATTTTCAAATTGGTTCCCGAACTATGTGTAAATGTTTACAGGATCAAAATAACGTGCAAAATAAGCACGATACAACAGAAAAACATGCCGCAATAGGGAAACAGCACAATGTCATGGAAAACCGTGACAAATGATGGTCACGGTTTTCCGTAAGATACCTGACTGACAAACAAGCTCATTAACCCTTGTCCTGCTGAGCCTGGATATGTCTCTTCTTTCAAACAATGTAGATCCAGATCAGATGGCTTCTGAAGAAGCCATCTGATCAGGATCTTCATTGTTTGTCATTCAGTTTATGAATTTGTTGCAATAATTTGCATCAAGTAATCTGATTGGTTGATAATCGGTAGTTGGTGTGGCATATATGAATATTCAGCAGGACAAGGATTAAGCTAACAATGCTTTAAACAACTTGGCCTTAATCACTAGTCATGTCGTACAGCATTACCTCATTGGCCATCACCTAACCTAGCCCTTGTAATGTAAACCTTTTTAACACTTGTCCTGCTGAATATTTTAATCTGCCACCCCCACTACCGATTATCAACCAATCAGATTACTTGATGCAAATTATTGCAACAAATTCACAATCTGAATGGCAAACAATGTAGATCCTGATCAGATGGCTTCGGATCTTCATTGTTTGGAAAATAAGGCATATCCAGGCTCAGCAGGACAAGGGTTAATCAAATCATGGGCTTCAAAAGGTATTGGTTAATTTTATTTCAGTCTGTTTCAAAAACCTAATTTGTGAGTTCTCATTTGAGCTGCCTCAATGGGTTCACGGATTCTATTCAGCACCAATACTCTGTGCAAGGAATATACATGATGTAGTCTATGTAATAAGGGTGCAGTATGCTTTGACATTTGATTTTAACCCTTATCCGCTGAACATGACAACATCTACCTTTGAAAACAGTGTTGATCCAGATCAGATGGCACCTCATCAGGATCTACACTGTTTTGTCATGCAGTTTGTGAACTGAACGAATAATTCAATACTCTGTGCATGGAATATACATGCTGTAGTGTCCATAATAAGGGCAAAGTATGCTTTGACATTCGATTTTAACCCTTATTCCGCTGGCCACCCCTACCTATGAAAACAGTGTAGATCCAGATCAGATGGCTTCTGAAGAAGATCTGATTTGAAAACAGTGTAGATCCAGATCAGATGGCTTCTGAAGAAGCCATCTGATCAGGATCTACAGTTTTGTCATGCAGTTTGTGAATTGAACTAATATAGTCCAAGATGGGTGTGGCTAAAGTTTTGTTTGATTCGAGGTTTAATGTCCCCGTCAACACTATAAAGGTCATTTTGGAGATGTTGCTTCCAATTTTGTGGGACTTTTACCTGACATTGAGATGAAATGACATCTCAATCTCTGTCGCCCAATGAAACCAATAGGGTTTATAAGCATGGACAATCCGACTTACACCGCTTTGCCTCTAAGCAGTTTACCAGTACTCGTGTGCGGGTCAGTTTCAGCTCTGTGTGGAAGCATTGTGCAGCCCATCTGTTTCTCAAAGCCCCGATGGGCGGGTGGCTAAAGTAATGTATACAGTAGGATAAGGGTTAATCCTGAAAACAAGCCCAAGAAAGTCTTTCAGTCAACCCATTTTGTACCGGAAACCCCAAAATGGGTAATTTGCAAACCATGCAGGCCCAGATTAGATGCCGCAGAATGCGCCGTCTGATCAGGGCCAACATTGTTTGCAAAATGCTCAGACATTTTCCAAATAAATTTGGAAGAAAACAGAACATTACACCCCAAATTATGTGAATGAACTCCTGCTATATAAAAGGAGGAAGATTCCATTTGGTAAAACAAGAGGGCCCAGAGGGCCCTGGTTCGCTCACCTGATCCAATGTATAACAAGTGGGCCCGGGGCAGGGTCAATTTTGGCCCCAGGGCTATAATTTGAACAATCTTGGTAGAGGTCCACAAGATGAAGCTTCATATCGAATATGAAAGACCTGGGCTTTCTGGTTTCAGAGAAGAAGATTTTAAAGGTTTACCCTGCATATAGAAGTCCTTGTAAAACAAGATTTTCCCTATATAAGTCTATGTTAAACCAAAGGGCCCCGGAGCGGGGCATTTTTGGCCCCAGGGCTATAATTTGAACAATCTTGGTAGAGGTCCACTAGCTGAAGCTTCATAACAAATATCAAAGACCTAAGCCTTGTGTTTCAGAGAAGATGATTTTTAAAGATTTTCCCTATAACCAAAGGGCCACATGGCGGGGGCATTTTTGGTCTCAGGGCTATAATTTGAACAATCTTTGTAGAGGTCCACTAGCTGAAGCTTCATAACAAATATCAAAGACCTAAGCCTTGTGGTTTCAGAGAAGAAGATTTTTCAAGATTTTCCCTATATAAGTCTTTGTAAAACCAAAGGGCCCCAGAGTGGGGGCATTTTTGGCCCCAGGGCTATAATTTGAACAATCTTGGTAGAGGTCCACAAGATGAAGCTTCATACCAAATATCAAAGACATGGGCCTAGCAGTTTCAGAGAAGAAAATTTTTCAAGATTTTCCCTATATAAGCCTATGTAAAACAAAAGGGCCCCGGTGCGGGGGGCATTTTTGGCCCTAGCACTATAATTTGAACAATCTTGGTAGGGGTCCACTAGATGAAGCTTCATACCAAATATCAAAGACCTGGGCCTTGCGGTTTCAGAGAAGAAGATTTTTCAAGATTTTCCCCACATAAGCCCATGTAAAACAAAAGGGCCCTGGTGCGGTGGGGCATTTTTGGCCCCAGGACTATAATTTGAACAATCTTGGAGGGGGTCCACTAGATGAAGCTTCATACCAAATATCAAAGACCTGGGCCTTGCGGTTTCAGAGAAGAAGATTGTTAAAGATTTTCCCTATATAAGCCTATGTAAAACAAAAGGGCCCTGGTGCGGGGGCATTTTTGGCCCCGGGGCTATAATTTGAACAATCTTTGTAGAGGTCCACTAGCTGAAGCTTCATACCAAATATCGAAGACCTAAGCCTTGTGGTTTCAGAGAAGAAGATTTTTCAAGATTTTCCCAATATAAGTCTTTGTAAAACCAAAGGGCCCCGGAGCGGGGGCATTTTTGGCCCCAGGGCTATAATTTGAACAATCTTGGTAGAGGTCCACAAGATGAAGCTTCATACCAAATATCAAAGACATGGGCCTAGCAGTTTCAGAGAAGAAGATTTTTCAAGATTTTCCCTATATAAGCCTATGTAAAACAAAAGGGCCCTGGTGCGGTGGGTAATTTTTGGCCCCAGCACTATAATTTGAACAAACTTGGTAGGGGTCCACTAGATAAAGCTTCATACCAAATATCAAATATAAGCCTATGTAAAACAAAATGGCCCCCGTGCTGGGGGGGGGGGGGGGGGGTGGCATTTTTGACCCTAGCACTATAATTTGAACAATCTTGGTAGGGGTCCACTAGATGAAGCTTCATACCAAATATCAAAGACCTGGGCCTTGCGGTTTCAGAGAAGAATTTTCCCCATATAAGCCCATGTAAAACAAAAGGGCCCTGGTGCGGTGGGGCATTTTTGGCCCCAGCATTATAATTTGAACAATCTTGGTAGGGGTCCACTAGATGAAGCTTCATACCAAATATCAAAGACCTGGGCCTTGTGGTTTCAGAGAAGAAGATTTTTAAAGATTTTCCCTATATAGGCCTATGTAAAACAAAAGGGCCCTGGTGCGGGGGCATTTTTGGCCCCGGGGCTATAATTTGAACAATCTTGGTAGAGGTCCACAAGATGAAGCTTCATACCAAATATCAAAGACCTGGGCCTTGCAGTTTCAGAGAAGAAGATTTTTCAAGATTTTCCCTTTATAAGCCTATGTAAAACAAAAGGGCCCTGGTGTGGTGGGTAATTTTTGGCCCCAGCACTATAATTTGAACAAACTTGGTAGGGGTCCACTAGATAAAGCTTCATACCAAATATCAAAGACCTGGGCCTTGCGGTTTCAGAGAAGAAGATTTTTCAAGATTTTCCCCATATAAGCCGATGTAAAATCAAAGGGCCCCCGTGCGGGGGGCATTTTTAGCTCCAGCACTATAATTTGAACAGTCTTGGTAGGGGTCCACTAGATGAAGCTTCATACCAAATATCAAAGACCTGGGCCTTGCGGTTTCAGAGAAGAAGATTTTTAAAGATTTTCCCTATATAAGCCCATGTAAAACAAAAGGGCCCTGGTGCGGGGGCATTTTTGGCCCCGGGGCTATAATTTGAACAATCTTTGTAGAGGTCCACTCGCTGAAGCTTCATAACAAATATCAAAGACCTGGGCCTTGCGGTTTCAGAGAAGAAGATTTTTCAAGATTTTCCCCATATAAGCCCATGTAAAACCAAAGGGCCCTGGTGCGGTGGGTCATTTTTGGCCCCAGCACTATAATTTGAACAAGCAAATTCGTTGAATTGATATCCCCCGCCGAATGGGTTTTTCGTGTAGAATGGCAAGAAAATATATCTGGCCAAAATTGAGGATGGTTCTAAGAAGCAAACTAGAGACAATGAGGAAGGGCCCCGCTGAACATTTACTCCCTGGATGAGAGGCTGTACCCTGACCTACTGACCTAATTATCAGTAGAGATTAACTTGTCTGTCAAAGTTGAGGTTTATTTACCTGTTATGTGGTTTCAAGGATACCAAAACAAAATTCGCGAATATTAAAAAAACCCGATATAATCACCGAATAGACAAAATTCCTCAATTTCAATCATTTAAGGGGAAATAACTCTGGATAAAAAAGTCAATCCAGGTAAATCCAAAAAAAAAATTGCGCGTGCATCACTGCAGCATAATAATACATATTTATTTCAAGTTTCATTTTATTCCATGCAATAGTTGCTGAGAAGCGGTTCCAGACAAAGTGAGACGACGAAAAATCCAGAATTTTAATCATTTAAGGGGCCATAACTCTGGGTGTAAAAAGTCAATCCGAAAAAAATTTGTGCGTGCATCACCACAGCATAATAATACATATTTATTTCAAGTTTCATATAATTCCATGCAATAGTTGCTGAGAAACAGTTCCCGACAAAAAAGTGAGACGACGAAAAATCCAGGATTACAATCATTTAAGGGGCCATAACTCTGGATGTAAAGAGTAGATCCGGAAAAAAATGTGCGTGCATCACCACAGCATAATAATACATATTTATTTCAAGTTTCATTTAATTCCATGCAATAGTTGCTGAGAAACGGTTCCGGACAAAGTGAGACGACGAAAAATCCAGAATTTCGATCATTTAAGGGGCCATAACTCTGGATGTAAAAAGTCAATCCAGAAAAAAATTGCGCATGCATCACTGCAGCATAATAATACATATTTATTCCACGTTTAATTTAATTCCATGCAATTGTTGCTGAGAAACAGTTCCGGACAAAGTGAGATGACGAAAAAATCCAGAATTTCAATCATTTAAGGGGCCATAACTCTGGATGTAAAAAGTCAATCCGAAAAAAAATTGCGCGTGCATCACTGCAGCATAATAATACATATTTATTTCAATTTTCATTTAATTCCATGCAATAGTTGCTGAGAAACGGTTCCGGACAAAGTGAGACGACGAAAAATCCAGAATTTCAATCATTCAAGGGGCCATAACTCTGGATGTAAAAAGTCAATCCGAAAAAAAATTGCGCGTGCATCACCACAGCATAATAATACATATTTATTTCAAGTTTCATTTAATTCCATGCAATAGTTGCTGAGAAACGGTTCCGGACAAAAAAGTGTGACGGAGGGACGGAAGGACAGACGGACGGATGGACGGAAGGACGGACGGACGGACGGACAACGCCAAAACTATATCCCTCCGCCTTCGGCGGGGGATAACAATCTTGGTAGGGGTCCACTAGATGAAGCTTCATACCAAATATCAAAGACCTGGGCCTTGCTGTTTCAGAGAAGAAGATTTTTCAAGATTTTCCCTATATAAGCCCATGTTAAACCAAAGGGCCCCCGTGCGGGGGCATTTTTAGCTCCAGCACTATAATTTGAACAATCTTGGTAGGGGTCCACTAGATGAAGCTTCATACCAAATATCAAAGACCTGGGCCTTGCGGTTTCAGAGAAGAAGATTTTTAAAGATTTTCCCTATATAAGCCCATGTAAAACCAAAGGGCCCCAGTGCGGGGGCATTTTTGGCCCCAGCATTATAATTTGAACAATCTTGGTAGGGGTCCACTAGATGAAGCTTCATACCAAATATCAAAGACCTGGGCCTTGCAGTTTCAGAGAAGAAGATTTTTAAAGATTTTCCCTATATAAGCCCATGTAAAACCAAAGGGCCCCCGTGCGGGGGCATTTTTGTCCCCAGCACTTTAATTTGAACAATCTTGGTAGGGGTCCACTAGATGAAGCTTCATACCAAATATCAAAGACCTGGGCCTTGCAGTTTCAGAGAAGAAGATTTTTCAAGATTTTCTCCATATAAGCCCATGTAAAACCAAAGGGCCCCCGTGCGGGGGCATTTTTAGCTCCAGCACTGTAATTTGAACAATCTTGGTAGGGGTCCACTTGATGAAGCTTCATACCAAATATCAAAGACCTGGGCCTTGCGGTTTCAGAGAAGAAGATTTTTAAAGATTTTCCCTATATACGCCCATGTAAAACCAAAGGGCCCCGGAGCGGGGGCATTTTTGGCCCCAGCACTATAATTTGAACAATCTTGGTAGGGGTCCACTAGATGAAGCTTCATACCAAATATCAAAGACCTGGGCCTTGCGGTTTCAGAGAAGAATTTTCCCCATATAAGCCAATGTAAAACCAAAGGGCCCCCGTGCGGGGGCATTTTTGGCCCCAGCATTATAATTTGAACAATCTTGGTAGGGGACACTAGATGAAGTTTCATACCAAATATCAAAGACCTGGGCCTTGTGGTTTCAGAGAAGAAGATTTTTAAAGATTTTCCCTATATAGGCCTATGTAAAACAAAAGGGCCCTGGTGCGGGGGCATTTTTGGCCCCGGGGCTATAATTTGAACAATCTTGGTAGAGGTCCACAAGATGAAGCTTCATACCAAATATCAAAGACCTGGGCCTTGCAGTTTCAGAGAAGAAGATTTTTCAAGATTTTCCCTTTATAAGCCTATGTAAAACAAAAGGGCCCTGGTGCGGTGGGTAATTTTTGGCCCCAGCACTATAATTTGAACAAACTTGGTAGGGGTCCACTAGATAAAGCTTCATACCAAATATCAAAGACCTGGGCCTTGCGGTTTCAGAGAAGAAGATTTTTCAAGATTTTCCCCATATAAGCCGATGTAAAATCAAAGGGCCCCCGTGCGGGGGGCATTTTTAGCTCCAGCACTATAATTTGAACAGTCTTGGTAGGGGTCCACTAGATGAAGCTTCATACCAAATATCAAAGACCTGGGCCTTGCGGTTTCAGAGAAGAAGATTTTTAAAGATTTTCCCTATATAAGCCCATGTAAAACAAAAGGGCCCTGGTGCGGGGGCATTTTTGGCCCCGGGGCTATAATTTGAACAATCTTTGTAGAGGTCCACTAGCTGAAGCTTCATAACAAATATCAAAGACCTGGGCCTTGCGGTTTCAGAGAAGAAGATTTTTCAAGATTTTCCCCATATAAGCCCATGTAAAACCAAAGGGCCCTGGTGCGGTGGGTCATTTTTGGCCCCAGCACTATAATTTGAACAATCTTGGTAGGGGTCCACTAGATGAAGCTTCATACCAAATATCAAAGACCTGGGCCTTGCTGTTTCAGAGAAGAAGATTTTTCAAGATTTTCCCTATATAAGCCCATGTTAAACCAAAGGGCCCCCGTGCGGGGGCATTTTTAGCTCCAGCACTATAATTTGAACAATCTTGGTAGGGGTCCACTAGATGAAGCTTCATACCAAATATCAAAGACCTGGGCCTTGCGGTTTCAGAGAAGAAGATTTTTAAAGATTTTCCCTATATAAGCCCATGTAAAACCAAAGGGCCCCAGTGCGGGGGCATTTTTGGCCCCAGCATTATAATTTGAACAATCTTGGTAGGGGTCCACTAGATGAAGCTTCATACCAAATATCAAAGACCTGGGCCTTGCAGTTTCAGAGAAGAAGATTTTTAAAGATTTTCCCTATATAAGCCCATGTAAAACCAAAGGGCCCCCGTGCGGGGGCATTTTTGTCCCCAGCACTTTAATTTGAACAATCTTGGTAGGGGTCCACTAGATGAAGCTTCATACCAAATATCAAAGACCTGGGCCTTGCAGTTTCAGAGAAGAAGATTTTTCAAGATTTTCTCCATATAAGCCCATGTAAAACCAAAGGGCCCCCGTGCGGGGGCATTTTTAGCTCCAGCACTGTAATTTGAACAATCTTGGTAGGGGTCCACTAGATGAAGCTTCATACCAAATATCAAAGACCTGGGCCTTGCGGTTTCAGAGAAGATTTTTAAAGATTTTCCCTATATAAGCCCATGTAAAACCAAAGGGCCCCGGAGCGGGGGCATTTTTGGCCCCAGCACTATAATTTGAACAATCTTGGTAGGGGTCCACTAGATGAAGCTTCATACCAAATATCAAAGACCTGGGCCTTGCAGTTTCAGAGAAGAAGATTTTTCAAGATTTTCTCCATATAAGCCCATGTAAAACCAAAGGGCCCCTGTGCGGGGGCATTTTTAGCTCCAGCACTGTAATTTGAACAATCTTGGTAGGGGTCCACTAGATGAAGCTTCATACCAAATATCAAAGACCTGGGCCTTGCGGTTTCAGAGAAGAAGATTTTTAAAGATTTTCCCAATATAAGCCCATGTAAAACCAAAGGGCCCCGGAGCGGGGGCATTTTTGGCCCCAGCACTATAATTTGAACAATCTTGGTAGGGGTCCACTAGATGAAGCTTCATACCAAATATCAAAGACCTGGGCCTAGCTGTTTCAGAGAAGAAGATTTTTCAAGATTTTCCCTATATAAGCCCATGTAAAACCAAAGGGCCCCCATGCGGGGGCATTTTTAGCTCCAGCACTATAATTTGAACAATCTTGGTAGGGGTCCACTAGATAAAGCTTCATACCAAATATCAAAGACCTGGGCCTTGCGGTTTCAGAGAAGAAGATTTTTCAAGATTTTCCCTATATAAGCCCATGTAAAACCAAAGGGCCCCCGTGCGGGGGCATTTTTGGCCCCAGCATTATAATTTGAACAATCTTGGTAGGGGTCCACTAGATGAAGCTTCATACCAAATATCAAAGACCTGGGCCTTGCTGTTTCAGAGAAGAAGATTTTTAAAGATTTTCCCTATATAAGCCCATGTAAAACCAAAGGGCCCCCGTGCGGGGGCATTTTTGTCCCCAGCACTTTAATTTGAACAATCTTGGTAGGGGTCCACTAGATGAAGCTTCATACCAAATATCAAAGACCTGGGCCTTGCAGTTTCAGAGAAGAAGATTTTTCAAGATTTTCTCCATATAAGCCCATGTAAAACCAAAGGGCCCCCGTGCGGGGGCATTTTTAGCTCCAGCACTATAATTTGAACAATCTTGGTAGGGGTCCACTAGATGAAGCTTCATACCAAATATCAAAGACCTGGGCCTTGCGGTTTCAGAGAAGAAGATTTTTAAAGATTTTCCCTATATAAGCCCATGTAAAACCAAAGGGCCCCGGAGCGGGGGCATTTTTGGCCCCAGCACTATAATTTGAACAATCTTGGTAGGGGTCCACTAGATGAAGCTTCATACCAAATATCAAAGACCTGGGCCTTGCGGTTTCAGAGAAGATTTTTTAAGTTTTCGGTGAAAAAAATCTATTTTTGGCTACTGTGACCTTTATGTGCAACGGACCGGAACCATTTGAACAACTTTGAAAGGGGACCGCCTAAGGATCATTCCTGTGAAGTTTGGTCAAAATCCGATCAGTGGTTTAGGAGGAGATGTCGTTTGAAGAAAAGTTTACGGACGCACTCACGCACGCACGCACGGACGCACGACGGACAAAAAGTGATCCCAAAAGCTCACCTTGTCACTACGTGACAGGTGAGCTAAAAAAGGGTTAAAGGCACATTCACATTTGGTTATACTTAACTGTGCACTTAAGGAGCATACATAATAGAGTTCCTCAACATGCTGAAGCAGCAATGGGTCTCTGTTTGTCAAATAAGGGCAATTATTATATGGGCCCCGTCAAGCGGTTTTGGTACTTAGCGCCTTTGCGAGCAGCGAAGGTTCAGGCGAGCCTGCGCATCCGCGCGGTCTCGCCAGAATCTTCGCCGGTCGCTCATACAAGCAGTGAATCAAGAGGAATCTCCAGACAGAAAGCCATATCCCTGGCCCCACTGAATGGTTGGGCATGCGCAGTTAAAATTTGTTATGACGGAATGCTCGAAGACACAAATTCGCTTGGCGGGGCTCATATGTAAGTGTGAAATTGGAAGCCGGTTTGATACCTGCTGGGTTGGCAACATTCTTTCGTGGAGATTTATACATTCTTTCGTGGAGATTGCTCATGAAATCGTGATCACGAGATGATTTTTGAGGTCATTCTCTCCCTTCCTCTGATTCAAGAAGAGCAGTTGTCAGTTTCTGGCGAAAGAATGTGCACTATACTGGTTAGCCTGCCAAGGAGAAGTGTGGCTAGGTCAACTGACCAGCTCAAAAATGATATAGTGTTGACTGGGGGGGGGGGGGGGGGGACGTCAAACTCCTATACAAACAAAAAAACACTTCTGTCCAATTATAGACTGCAGAATGTGGTGTTCCTATTCATTTTTTCTATTTAGCTTGTGGGCTCGTGTGTTTTGAACTCGCCTTGGGACTGAGCTTGTGGGCTCGTGGGTTTTGCACTTTCCTTGGGACTGAGCTTGTGGGCTCGTGTGTTATGCATTTTCCTTGGGACTGCAAATGTTAATGCATGAAAAAAACATTACACTCCTGCAGGTATATAGAAGA